>VWZO01013055.1:252922-276662 GCA_013396975.1 Bucco capensis
CCCGCCAACGGCTGCCGACAGGTGAGGGCGGGAGGGAGCCCCGAGGGGCGCCCTTAGGAGTCCCTCCCGCCCTCACCTGTCGGCGAATTGCCCACCGCCCCTGCCATCAACCCAGAGTGGGAATTGAAAGGGTGGAGAGCAGCCCTGTGGAGAAGGACTGGAAATACTGGTGAGTGAAAAGTTGGACATGAGCTGGCAAGGTGTGCTCCCAACCCAGAAGCCAACTGTGTCCTGGGCAGCGTGGGCAGCAGGGCAGGGAGGGGATTGTGCCTCTGCTCTGGGCAGAGCTCAGCTGCAGTGCTGGGGCAGCTCTGGAGTGCTCAGCACACAGAGACATGGAGCTGGGAGAGGAGGGACACAGGAGGACACAGAAATGAGCTGAGGGTGAAACCTCTCTGCTGTGATGCCAGGCTGAGAGAGTTGGGGTTGTTGAGCCTGGAGAAGAGAAGGCTCCAGGGAGACCTTAGTGCAGCCTTGCAGTGCTGCAAGCGGACTACAAGGAAGATGGAGACAGACTTTTTAGCAGGGCCTGTTGTGACAGAACAAGGGCTGATAGTTAAAACTAAAAGAGAAGATTTAGACTAGGTAGAAGGAAGACATTTTTTATACTGAGGGTGGTGAGACCCTGGCCCAGGATGTCCCATCCCTGGAACCATTCCAAGTCAAGTTGTTTGCGGCTGTGACCAACCTGCTCTAGTTGCAGATGTCCCTGCTGACTGCAGGGGGGTTAGATTAGGCAACCTTTAAAGGTCCCTTCCAACCCAAACTATCCTATGATTGATTCTATGACACTGGATTTTCAAAGAGATAGAAGGAAAAAAATACAGCTTAGTTGCTCTTGGGTTTTGTGAATTGCTGTTGTGGTTTGAAAACCTTGAGAGGTAAAGCCTTGGATTTATGCCAATGTTTCTAATAGAAAGAATACAGAGGAGAAGAAATCCCAGAGGTACAAGCAGGGCCACCAAAAGTCTCTTTCAGACAAGAGGGAAGTTTTATGGACCAAACCTCCATCCAGAGCAATAGGTCTGCAGATAGGGCCAGTTGAATTTAAGCAATAATTTGTTCCAAAGGTTGTTCTGAAAAGTCTCCGTGAGCCTCTCAGTGCGAGAGTGACCATTTGTATCCTAGGATTAATTACTCTGGGGTTTTTGTGGTGTGTTTTGAGATGGTTTTTAATACAAATATCTCTACAGAGCTTACACTTGTACACTTCATAAGGTGAAGGTGCAATCCAAAGCAAGCACTCACCCCAGATAACTTGGAGCTGGTCACCACCATCACCTGTGCCACCAGACAGATGCCAGTAGCTCCCAGGGGTTAGGGACAACTGTGCCATGACAGCACCTGCCTGGTGCAGATGCCAGCAAGAAGCCCTTTAGCCCAGCTCTGAGAGCAGCATTGCCCTGCTCCAGCTCCACAGCACCCATCCTTTGGCCATGTGATACTCTGGCATCCAAGAGATTTTGGGCTACATCCGCCAGTGAAACCGGTAAGAGTTATGCTATTTGGCAGCTGAGAAACTGGTGATTTGCCTTTCTGGTAGGATAAAACTGTTCAATCCCTTCCTTGCATCCTGCCCAGCTCTGTTTGTGAGGCACAGGATATTAGGGATTCATGAGACAGGTGATTAAATACTCTTCTGCTTAGATTCAATCCCAAGATTGAAGGCAGTGGATGTGGTTTTTCTTGACTTTAGCAAAGCTTTCGACACTGTCTCCCATGGTATCCTCATTGCCAAACTTGAGAAGTGTGGATTGGGAGACTGTGCTGTGAGATGGATTGGGAACTGGCTGAAGGACAGAGCCCAGAGAGTTGTGGTTGGTGGAGCAGAGTCTAACTGGAGACCTGTGACTAGTGGTGTGCCCCAGGGCTCAGTGCTGGGGCCAGGACTGTTCAATATATTCATCAATGATCTGGATGAAGGGGGAGAGTGTTCCCTCAGCAAGTTTGCAGATGATCCCAAGCTTGGAGCAGTGGCTGGCACACCAGGAGCTGTGCTGCCATCCAGAGTGACCTGGACAGGCTAGAGACATGGGCAGGGAGAGACTTAATGACATTTAACAAGGGGAAGTGTAAAGTACTGCATCTGGGAAAGAACAAGCCCATGGATCAGTACAGACTGGGAACTGATCTGTTGGAGAACAGCCCTGGGGAAAAAGCTCTAGGAGTGCTGGTGGCTAGGAGGATGCCCATGAGGCAGCAATGTGCCCTTGTGGCCAAGAGGCCAATGGCATCCTAGGATGCATTAAGAGGAGCGTGGCCAGCAGAGCCAGAGAGGTTCTTCTCCCCTCTCCTCTGCCCTGGGGAGGCCACCCCTGGAATGCTGTGTCCAGTTGTGGGCCCCTCAGCTCCAGAAGGATAGGGAGCTGCTGGAGAGAGTCCAGCCCAGGGCCAGCAAGATCCTGAAAGGAGTGGAGCATGTGCCCTAGGAGGACAGGCTGAGAGAGCTGGGTCTCTTCAGCCTGGACAAGAGGAGACTGAGAGGAGACCTCAGCAATGCTTAGAAATATGTGAAGGGTGAGTGTGAGGAGGAGAGAGCCAGGCTCTGCTCCATGGCATCCAATGGTAGGACAAGAGGGAATGGGAGCAAGTTGGAGCACAGGAGGTTTAGTATTAACCTGAGGAGGAACTTGTTTGCAGTGCAGGTGCCAGAGCACTGGCCCAGGCTGCCCAGGAGGCTGTGGAGTCTCCTTGTCTGGAGACATTGCAGAGCTGCCTGGATGCTGTGATACTGTGATTCTGTACTGGGTTGTAAGAACAGTTGAATAAATTTGAGACATTTCATGAATCATTTGCCAGCACTTCTGAGATACCTGAATCTACTCACTCCATCCTTTGATATTAAGTAGAATAGAGACTGGGCAACCTCCTAGGGAGGGAGGTTCATTCAAAGTACAGGATTTAGGTGAGGGAGACTGGCAACCTGTGAGGATTCCCAAGTGGGTTGGCCCCCAGGTCAGTGTCACAGCAAAGGCATGCCCTGCTTCAGGGCTGTGACATTCCTCCAGGTCCTGGTTCAATGACATTAGCAGGACTGTGCCTCTGTTTTTTGCTGTGCAAAACCTCTCCTGCAGGAAGACAGAGTGTGTCCTGCAGCGATATAGATTGCATTTTTCCTTCCTGATGGTTTAATCCAAGAAAGGGATCTAAGACAAGGAAATAAACAGAGTACAGTTGTTTTATAATCCAGAAAGAAAAGAGGAATTGAGAGTCCAGCCTTTTTGGTGAGTGAAGTTAATTGAAAGTGAAATCTGTAATTATGATACCAACTGAGACAGCTGTTATTAAAATAATACAGGGTCTTCAGTGCCCTAACAAACAGGCTCACCTCTGGAAACCCAGAGAAAACAGATATTTTGAAAGCTTTTTTATTTCCTGCTTGTACCAAACTGTTGATATTTTGGTGTCAGCTGCACCAGGGATTCTAACTACTCATTTCTGATCTGTTGCATACTCTCAGTAAAATTGAGTTTACACTTCAGTAGCTTGCTTTCTTTCATTACTCCTTTTAATATCATGTCTTGGCCTCCCGTGGTGGCTTCCACATTCTGCACATCTCACATCCTTTCAGGACAAAATGTCAGATTAAAAAAGAAAATCCCTTTTAAAACTCCAAACTCAAAGGTAAAAGGCCTGGAGTTGTGGAGAATCACATGTTCTGCACTGCACTGCTGCAAAGCAAAGGGAAAAGGAGATCAGCTGGCAGCTCTGTTGGCTCATGGAGTGTGTTAAAAGACTCAGCAAACAAAATATAAAATCATGTAAAAATAGAGGCAGCTAGGTTGAGATTGGACTTTGCCTCTTAATTAACAGCTCTCTCTGGAACACGGTGGCAGGCTCTGTCAGGCAGACTAAAACACAGGGTGTTGTTTAGACAGGCACCAAGGAACAATAGCTAACACTTCCCATCCAGCAAATGTCATTAAGACAGCATCAGGCTGTGCCAGCAGAAAGAAAGCTAATCCATTTTCTGAGATGAGCTATAAGTCTTGTGCTTGACCCCAAATCTTCCTTTTAACGATGCCTGTGGTTTTTGTAATCTCATTTTCCTGGGTTTTTTTAAATGATTCTCTTGCCCCTTCTCACTAGGTGAAAACCAAACACAATCCCAGGGAGAGGACAGACAAGGAGAGGCGGCCACCACAGTGATGCTGAGGGTAAGTTCAGTGCATCAAACACTTGCAGTCTCACTTCTGTTAGGATGTAGCACTAAGAACAGAATGTGGTTCATTTGAGTTACAATTAATTCACAAAAAAAGTGATTTCACTTTCCAGCTCAGTCTGTGCTCAGTGCTACACTTTGTGCAGCTCCCAGCATGTTCTCCCAGGCTCTGCTTCTAGCAGTGAGAACACTTGCTGGGCAGAGTCAGTGCCAAGGGCTGGGCTGCAGAAAGGCTCTGCCTCACACTTGCTCCTCTGCAGCCCAAGGGCACTGCAAAAGCTTGTGTCCTGTGTTGGGGTGCAGGAAGGGAGAGGTGGCACCTGCAGGGAGGAGGGGACAGGATTCTGTGAGAGGTGACCCTAAACTGACCAAGAAGGGATTCCATCCCATGGACATCAAGGTCAGGATAAAACTGACAGATAGAATCATAGAACAGTTACATCTGGAAGAGTCCTTGGAGATCATCAGTGCAGCCTTTGTCCTAGCCCTATCAACTTGTTAAATGATGCCCCCCAATGCAACATCTACCTGTCTCTTAAACACCTCCAGGGATGGAAGCTCTTCTTCCATGGCTGGTTTCACTGAGTCCAGTCTGGGACTTTCCCAGTGTCTGTCACAGCATCAGTGGTGATGGTGACATCATTGCCATCAGGGGGTTGGGTTCAATATTGGTTTTGTATAGATCTGTATATATTTCTTTGTGTTGTTATTATTTCCATTAAAGCAGTTTTAGTTTTCCAATTTATAAGTCTGTCTCTCTGTTATTCCCTTTCTGTTCCCTTTTGGAAGGCAGAGTTGTTCAGAGAGGGTGTCTGTCACTCATTTTGTGGCCAGCCCAGGCCTAACCCTTGAAGTTTGCAATTACTCACTCCTGGCAGCATGTCCACATTAGTCAGATATGTGCACAAGGGCAATCTCTGACTAGTGCCACCTGAAGACACCTGTGCAGGCATAGCCACAGCAGGAAAGCTGTCCTTTGGCTGCTAAATCCTGGGGTAGGTTTGTGCACCAAGGAAGGAACGGTCTGGAGAAACTATGCTGTTTGCTAGCCCCAGCATACAGAATCACAGAATGTTAGGGGTTGGAAGGAACCTAGAAAGATCATCTAGTGCAACCCCCCTGCCAGAGCAGGAGCACCTAGACCAGCTCATACAGCAATGTGTCCAGGCAGCTCTGCAATGGCTCCAGACAAAGAGACTCCACAGCCTCCTGGGCAGCCTGGTCCAAGTGCTCTGTCACCCTTACTGGAAAGAAGTTCCTCCTTGTGTTAATACTAAACCTCCTGTGGTCCAACTTGCTCCCATTCCCTCTTGTCCTACCATTGGATGCCATGGAGCAGAGCCTGGCTCTCTCCTCCTCACACTCACCCTTCCCATATTTCTAAGCATTGCTGAGGTCTCCTCTCAGTCTCCTCTTGTCCAGGCTGAAGAGACCCAGCTCTCTCAGCCTGTCCTCCTAGGGCACATGCTCCACTCCTTTCATGATCTTGCTGGCCCTGTGCTGGACTCTCCAGCAGCTCCCTATCCTTCTGGAGCTCAGGGGCCCAGAACTGGACACAGGATTCCAGGTGGGGCCTCCCCAGGGCAGAGTAGAGGGGAGAAGAACCTCAGGGGATCCAAATTGCATGACTGATTCAGCTGGAACTGGATTTTTCATTGCTGAAATGAAGTAATTGCTCTGTGTGTTCTCTCATGCCCCTTTCAAAATTTGTGCTTAATCATTGTGTTTCTCAAAAAGATTTAGTTGATTGATGATTTAGTGATTTAGTTCTGTTATTTGTGAGGACTGAGTGTTGAAATGGAAGCAAAGGGTGCAAAGCCAGGACTGCTGGGGCAGGAGATGGCAATGGGGGAATTCAGAGACACTGAGAGAGGGAAGGAGATCAAAGGAATGAGGAAAATACTCAGAATGGGATAATGATGGGCAGAAGTTACTGCAGGAGGAGCTGAATGGGCAGCAGTGAAGCAACAGAAAGAGGAAAAGTAAAAATATAAGAGAATCATAGGGTCCAAAATACTAGAGGGTTGAGGCTATCTGCAAGCTGATGTCAAGCTGTGCAGAGAGGAGAGCCCCAGGGCAGCCATGCTGTGCCACCAGCTGCTCTGCCTGGGCAGCAGCAGCTACGTGGTGCAGCTCTGTCACCTCTGCTGTCTCTGCAGAGATGCCAGCCAGGGAGCCAGAGCAGAACAGGGACCTCACAGCTAGGTGAGCTTTGCCGTGGGGGTCACCCCAAAATGCAGCATCCTCTGAGGACTGGTGGCTCTGAGGAAGGCAGTAACATAGCAAAGCAACAAAACTGAGGGTCTGGCACAAACATCATCTCATGGATGCTATGGCATCAAGTCTTGGGGGCTCCCCAATGTTGGTCTCAGCATTCCCAGGCAGCTGGGAGGTATCACCATTCCTCTTCAGGGCTCAGATACATATAGTAGGACTGTATACCAAGATCCAATCAGGAATCAACATCTACGTTGCCAGGAAGCAAATCCTAATGTCCTAGGGCCATGTATGCCTCAGGATTTCATTAGCAGGGTGGAAACACAATGAAGTGATGCTTTTGGTGGGACTGCAGCTACACCTCCTAAGCTGTATGTGGCAGCAGATTAGCTAAAGCCCCCACCTCCATGAAACAAACCTCAGTCAGGAGGAGAATGGATTTAGCAGTGCATCTGCATCTACACTGGGGCTCCTTCTGGCACCACTGACTGCCTGAGGATCAGTCCTTGCTGCCCTCATCAACACTGTAATGCCTCCAAGGTCAGCACAGGTACTGCCAGCCAGAGCTCACTGCTCACTCCTCCAGGACTTATGACTGCTGTTCACCATTACTGCTCCCCTGCTCCTAGCAAAACTGCTGGAAACATCCCTCAGTTCATACTCAGGAAGTCACTGGATCCTAGCTGAAAGCCACAGTCTCTTCCTCCACCACCAAGTGCTCCCAGGGCCTTTGGAAAGAGACCAACCAGAAGCAATCCATAACCATGAGCACCAGGGCTGCCAGCTCTGAGCAGCATCCCTCTATGCACACACACTACAGCACAGGCATCCTGACAAAACAGGCAGAAACTGTAATGAGGAGAAATTATGCTGTCCCAAAAAGCCCAGCATGAACTGGGTTCACTGATTGCTGCTTTGCCAGCTGGGGAACAGCCTAGCCCAAGTAGTTTGCATTCACCTCGGGTTCACACAGCCCTTGTGTAATAAACTCTGCTAGCCCCAGAGAAGGGAACATTCAGAAAAGCACCCTGAGGTGATGCATAGCAGAAGCCTGAGAATCTGACTGCATGAGTCACTGACCTCCACACACTGCATCTATTTCAGCCTTTAATTAATAAGGTTTTCCATTTCTGTGGTGCTTCCCATCTGGAAAGATCCTAAAATGCTCTGAAGACTAAGGGAGGGTCCAGCAGCATTGAATTGTAGTTCCAGGAGAGAGAGGTGGGACTGTGCTGGGAAGGAAAGCTGAGCCAAGGGCACTGGGGGGAAAAAAGTCTTAGTTACACCACTGAGTATTTCATATCCATGGAGAACAGACAATAAGAGTTTAGTTTCTAAGGCACTGCTTGAATCAATAGGCACCAAAGATGACTTTCTTTATCCAGGAGGGATGCAGTGCAAAACAAGGACTGGGGGATTTTAATGGAGGGTGTTAAAGGACCACAGCTTAAGCTACAAATTTAAAGCATTGTTGGATTAAGGCTTTCCTCCTTCCTGAGGAGTAAGTTATTCTAGAAATGCTAGTCACAAAGCAGAAGCCAGTGTAGGAAACAAAACCCATGCTGACAGCACCTGACCCTACACTTGGAGCTACCAAACTCCCTGGAAGCTCAGCAACATCTCCTGAGGCTTCGAGCAAGGTAAAAGCTGGTCCCAGGCACCAAGTGGGGCAACACAACATGGAAACAGTTCTCCTGTGCCAAGGCTGAGGTGACCCCCAAAGGGAGCTGGGGCTTTGCTAAACCAGCACAAATCCCTTTGTTTCTATTTGAAAGGGTGAAAGTAATGGAATCACCCTGCTCAGCTGACTGCTCTCAGCAGAGATTTATCTCTGCCTGTGAGCAGGGCCTGGCTTGTGCTAAACCAAAGGCAACCAACACAACTGTCAGCCACTGCTGGCATCCCTCTTACTAAGCACTTGGCCAAAAAGGGCTGGGAGCCCTTGGCCACAGAGGATTTTTCAAAGAAATGTCAAAATTCTCTTTCCCTCAGTGCAATTCCAACCTATTTTTATCTGCCACTTTCTGGAAGAGCTCCATGGGCATTGCCATGGCTGGTTGTAAACTTTCATTGCTTCCCCAGGAGAAATTGCAGGCAAATTATAGACTAGCACACTCTTTTTATGTCTCTCCTGCTCAGGGCATGTCAGCACTGCTGCATTCCCTTCTACCCCCACCACACTCCTCCCTACCTCCTCCCTGATGGATGTTAATGACCTGCCTCCATAATTAACACATCTACTACCATATTCAGCAGGAGATGAGTTCTCAGCACGATGTGCTGGAGGAAAGCACCTCTCCCATGTGCAGAGCAGGATCCCTCCCATGTTCACCTCCACCTAAGCTTCTCTTGTGGCCATACTGCACTGGAGCTCCACCTGCTACCTTAGCCCAGAGTGAGGGCAGAGCTGTGTATGTCCATTAAAGCCTGGGGTTGCCCCATAGCTGATAGTCCCTTCCCTGTGTGCTCCTGCTAACATGCCATGTGAAGCTGCACATCACAGTATCCCAGTATGTCAGGGGTTGGAAGGGACCTAGAAAGATCATCTAGTGCAACCCCCCTGCCAGAGCAGGAGCACCTAGACCAGCTCACACAGCAATGTGTCCAGGCAGCTCTGCAATGGCTCCAGACAAGGAGACTCCACAGGCTCCTGGGCAGCCTGGGCCAGTGCTCTGACACCTGCACTGGAAAGAAGTTCCTCCTCAGGTTAATACTAAACCTCCTGTGCTCCAGCTTGCTCCCATTCCCTCTTGTGCTAACATTGGATGCCATTGAGCAGAGCCTGGCTCNGCACACCAAGAGGTGAGAGGTGATGTCCTCTCGTGCTGCAGGCTGGCATGGATAAGAACCTTTAACCCTTCACATTTCAGCCTGAGGGGAAGGTACCAACAGCAGATGTTCATTATCCCTTTCCCATGAAAAGAGAAACACACGTGAGCAGTTTTTATACTGTTGTAGTAGCAGGGAAACTGAAGCAGAGCAGTTTAGTTCTTGTACCCCTGCAGCTCCTGCCCCAAGCTCATAGCCCCATCATTCCTGAGGCAAAACCCAAGACCACACTGCCTGCACTACACTAGAAGACTCTGAGGCTGGAAGTCACACACACACATGGCCTTTTAGACATTGAAACTTCATCCAGAGGGAGCAATCCTGCTGTCAAGGTGAAAAGCATTGCTAGTGAAATGTGATCAAAGAGAGAGTTATCAGCTTAAGTGTACTCAGGAGTTCCTCTTCCAGACAAGAGAATGATCAACGAGAAACCAATCTTATAAGGTATCTGCTATTGACAGGGAAATAAAAGGAATACAATTCTTAGCAGACAGACCTAAGTTGCTCCAAATTGCTGTCAGCTTGAAATATCTTGCTGGTAATTTGTTTTCAAATTCTTTCTCCCTAAATTTGATTTGTTGCTGTACAGTGGATGATCTATTCTGCACAGCATCTCAGAGAGCTTTCCCATTGTCCTCTTGCTGATTGTTCCTGAGCTAGCACTGCTGCCAGTTGGCAGCATTTATTATAAAAAGGGACACCACCACTTGAGAAGCAAATTTTTGTCTGAGGATGGGGCATCCACTGCCTGGTACAAGTAGCAGCTAAGATTGCTGGGAGGAAAAACATCAGGGAAAAGTGCCATTTCCTCCCCATCTTTCAGCTTCTCCACATGGGGAAGAGGCCATGCTGGGTGCCCATGCCCTGAAGTGAGGCAGGAATGGGGCAGCATTTTCCAATAAGGCTTGAATAAATCCTTTCACTGGCATCATTTTTAACCAGGAGAAAAATTAGTAGAGTTCCCACCTCCTGTTGTATTGTAGCAAGAGGATGAGGATCACACCCAGCTGATCTCTGCTCTTATGTGAGGGAAGAAAAGGCAACACTGACTTAAAGAAGCATCCTGCTGGGTTCAATTCTGCCTCCTACAATGCTATGTCTGGGGCTTTCCCATGCCTCTGAACAGCTTCTCCCAGCTCTCCAGAGAGCTGGTCACTGAGTGTAGGATATGTTTCTGCACACTTAACACACAAGTAGAAGTGTGAAGTTCATGTCTCACCTATCCATCTGGATCCAGCCAGCCTGGGTGCAGTTGCCCACAAGCAGAGCAGTAGCCTGGATCTACCGTTCTCACAGAATCACAGAATCACGAAGACTGGAAAAGACCCCCAGGATCATCAAGTGCAGCCTATGACCTTATACACCCAACATCTAAACCATGCCACTCAGTGCCACATCCAATCTTTTTTTAAACACCTCCAGGATGGTGACTCCACCACCTCCCTGGGCAGCCCATTCCAGAGCCCAATCACCCTCTGTGTAAGGAAGTGCTTCCTAATGTCCAGTCTAACCCTCCCCTGCTGCAACTTCAAGCCATGGCCTCTTGTCCTGTCACTAGCTGCCACGGAGAAGAGCCCAACCCCTACCTGACTACAACTTCCCTTCAGGTAGTTGTAGAGGGCAATAAGGTCACCCCTGAGTCTCCTCTTCTTCAGGCTGAATAGTCCCAGTTGCCTCAGCCTTTCCTCATATGGTTTCCCCCCCAGCCCCTTCACCAGTCTCGTTGCTCTCCTCTGGACCCTCTCCAGCACCTCAACATCCTTCTTGAAGTGAGGGGCCCAGAACTGGACACAGTACTCAAGGTGAGGCCTCACCGGTGCAGAGTACAGGGGGAGGATCACATCCCTAGTCCTGCTGGTCACACTATTCTTGATCCAGGCCAAGATGCCATTGGCCTTCCGTGCTGCCTGAGCACACTGCTGGCTCATGTTCAGCTGGCTATCAACCAATACTCCTAGGTCCCTCTCCGCTGAGCCACTCTGCAGCTCTCCACTCTCTTCTCATTCTAGAACATGATGTTTCTCCTGCCCTTTCTCTACTGATCTAAACCCACTTTATCCAATGGTTTAAGCACATAAGCTTGGGGACAAGGAGCTACCTTACATGCCTTCAAAGTGTGGGCAGAACAGGTGGACTTGCCTCAGCCTGCCTGAGCCTGGCTTGTGGGGTATGAGGTACAGAAGGGCTGTCCATGCAGCTTCCCACAGCACACAGGGTCTCAACCTTCTCATGAATATAGGTGCACTAGGTAAGAAAGGGGAAAAACATAACATATATACCTGACACTTGCTTATTTCTGGATCTTTCCAGGAAACTATTATGCAACTTTAACATCTTTTTGCTCAGCAGCTCCTTGGGGGGGCCCAGAGGTGGCATTGCTGTGCAGAGGAGGCTGCAGGATTGATGGCAGGCACTTCAAATCACCCGAGAGCTCCTGCTGTGCTTTGGGCAGGTCCTGGTGCCATCCAGAGCATGGAGACAATTGGAGAGTTGGGAGCTGGTGGAATGATGATCATAGAATCCTAGAATGGTTTGGGTTGGAAGGGACCTCTGGAGCTCATCTAGTCCAACCCCCCTGCAGTGGCCAGGGACATCCCCAACTAGAGCAGCTTGCCCAGAGCCCTGGCAAGCCTCACCTGGCGTGCCTCCAGGGATGGGAACTCAACCACCTCCCTGGGCAACCTGGGCCCAGGAATTTTTTCCTAGTATCAAGTCTAAATCTACTCTTCTCCAATTTAAAACCATTGCCCCTTGTCCTTTCCCTCCAGCCCTTTGCAAACAGGCCCTCTGCAGCCTTCTTGGAAGTTCCCTTTAGGTACTGGAAGGTCACTAGTAGGTCCCCTGAAACCTTCTCTTCTCCAGCCTGAACAATCCCAGCTCCCTTAGCCTGTCCTCAGAGCAGAGGTGTTCTAGCCCCTGAGCATTCTCATGGGCTCGTCTGCACCTGCTCCAGCAGCTCCATGTCCTTTGTGTGTTGAGGGCTCCAGAGCTGGACCCAGTATTGCAGAGGAGGTGTGAGCAGAGCAGAGTGCAGTGGCAGAATCACCTCTCTGGCTCTGCTGGCCACGCTTCTCTTGCTGCAGCCCAGGATGCTCCACACTCTTAGGCACTAGAAAACTAGCAATTGTTGCAAACTCTTGCTTGCAGCAGAAAACATGGTGCTAATTCAGCTGGCTCTAATTTTGCCACACAGTTTATCCTGATATCTAATCAAGGAAAGCTCCACTTAAGCAGTTGTAACATCCCTGAAAAGACTGATGTAAAGGAAAAGAGAAGGAACATAAACCTCCCACTATTGTTATTTTCCGAAAGCAACAGCAGAAAGAGCTAGTTAAAAGGCCTTGAGGCTCCAAGCTGTCATTCCTCCCTGAAAACCAGCCCCAAGACACACAAACAGCCTGAGCCATGGGGGAGCTCTGCTCCATGCCCATCCTGGGGGATGTGGGCAGGTCCCCACACAGGACCTCAGTGCCTTGGCTTCAGCAAACCTTGGCATTTGCTTTGTTCTGTAGCAGGATTCCATGGGGAGATGGCTTAATGCTGGGCACTACCTGGAGCAGTAGATCTTCCAGGTGCCACCCCTGCCAGGGCTGGGGACACTGCTGTCCCCAACATTGCAGTGGGGCTGCTCAGGAGCCAGCAATTTCTCCTCTTTGCAGGAGCAGCCTGTCTTTCCAGGGTGAGCAAATGCAGGTGTCAGCCAGGCAGGAGTAGCACAAATCAGTCTCTCCCTGCTTCAAGATATATCTGTATATCAGATCCAAACCCTTTCCTCTAGAGTCTTGTGGCAGAAATGGGGTTTTAAAATGCTCAATTATTTATAGCTGAAACACTAGGGGGAAGAAAAGAAACCAAGCTCATTTGTCCTGCTGGAGCAGCTTATGCTGGTCCCCATCACCCTCTGCTTGCACAGTGCCCAAGACTCATGGGATCTACACAGAACAGTGAGGAATGCCCCAAAGCAGGGTGCAAGCCCCCCAAAGCAGAGCCACTACACACAGGGACATGGTCAAAGCCAAATTATCACAACCCTGAGGTGTACCAACTTTTGCTGTCATGCCTGGGTGTTAATCATCAGCAAATAGGTGGGGTGGGTAGCTCCTTAAGTAACAGGTTGCTTCTGGCAGATCAGGGAGAAAGGATAGGTTTTGTAGGACCCATATGTTGTGTCAAAGAGATACTCTGGAGATTTAACAGCTTTTAGGAGGGAATCTGTGGGAATCCCTGGGCTAGTGGGTGGCATCCTTGCCCATGGCAGGGCAGTTGGAGCTAGCTGATCTTGAAGGTCCCTTCCAACCCAAACCATTCCATGGTTCTACAATTCCTCCAGAAGGGGACTGGCTGTCTAAATTTGCTTCTCTTTTCTCCTTTCCCTATGTTTTGGAAGAGCTGCTGCTTGCCAAGGGCCCAGCACAGGGAGTAGGGAAAGAGGAGACCATAATCCAAGGTGACACATGACATGAGGAGCAGAAAGAACAGCTAAAGGAGGCAAAGAGAAGAGACCAGAAGACAGAAATACAGCAAGTATCACATGCTGGGCAAGGGCTGGAAAAATTTTCTGTGGCTTCTGAACATAAATGAGTAATTATGGCTGTGCAGTCTCCCTCCTTTAGTGAATTCCCCACTGGTTTTGCCTGGTGCTCAGGAACAGACATTGGCATGGGAAGAGGGATGGGGAGGGGTGGACTGAAGCCACATGAAATAGCTTCTGGCCTAAATGAGGCAAGTGAAGAGAACAACCAGTTGAGGTCCTCTGCTTCCTCCTGGGGAACAGACCTCATCCTTCCCATCCTGGGGGACATGGACATCAGGAAGGGTCTGAAATCCCAGTGCCTTTTCTCTACTGCTTTGTGGTACATCCCTGAGCAGTGGTTACAGACCACAAGGATGATGAGCAGAGTCCCTGTAACCATGGCAATCCTCTGCAGCCACAACCTTCCCCAGTGCAGCCCCAGGGCTGGTGGACATAGAGCCACCCATTGGCCAAGAGCAAGCAGACACTGGTTCTGCCACCTGCATTTTCCAGGGAAAAAGGTGCAATCCAAAGCAAGCACTCACCCCAGATAACTTGGAGCTGGTCACCACCATCACCTGTGCCACCAGACAGTTGCCAGTAGCTCCCAGGGGTTAGGGACAACTGTGCCATGACAGCACCTGCCTGGTGCAGATGCCAGCAAGAAGCCCTTTAGCCCAGCTCTGAGAGCAGCATTGCCCTGCTCCAGCTCCACAGCACCCATCCTTTGGCCATGTGATACTCTGGCATCCAAGAGATTTTGGGCTACATCCGCCAGTGAAACCGGTAAGAGTTATGCTATTTGGCAGCTGAGAAACTGGTGATTTGCCTTTCTGGTAGGATAAAACTGTTCAATCCCTTCCTTGCATCCTGCCCAGCTCTGTTTGTGAGGCACAGGATATTAGGGATTCATGAGACAGGTGATTAAATACTCTTCTGCTTAGATTCAATCCCAAGATTGAAGGCAGTGGATGTGGTTTTTCTTGACTTTAGCAAAGCTTTCGACACTGTCTCCCATGGTATCCTCATTGCCAAACTTGAGAAGTGTGGATTGGGAGACTGTGCTGTGAGATGGATTGGGAACTGGCTGAAGGACAGAGCCCAGAGAGTTGTGGTTGGTGGAGCAGAGTCNGCCCTAGGAGGCCAGGCTGAGAGAGCTGGGTCTCTTCAGCCTGGACAAGAGGAGACTGAGAGGAGACCTCAGCAATGCTTAGAAATATGGGAAGGGTGAGTGTGAGGAGGAGAGAGCCAGGCTCTGCTCCATGGCATCCAATGGTAGGACAAGAGGGAATGGGAGCAAGCTGGACCACAGGAGGTTTAGTATTAACCTGAGGAAAAACTTGTTTGCAGTGAGGGTGCCAGAGCACTGGCCCAGGCTGCCCAGGAGGCTGTGGAGTCTCCTTGTCTGGAGCCATTGCAGAGCTGCCTGGACACATTGCTGTGTGAGCTGGTCTAGGTGCTCCTGCTCTGGCAGGGGGGTTGCACTAGATGATCTTTCTAGGGCCCTTCCAACCCCTAACATTCTGGGATTCTGTGATGTTTAACTGCCCTGCTGGGAGTTCAGCAATAAACCAGGAGACAGCAGAAACATATCAGGAAGTGATTGTGTTTCTTTAGCACTCTTGCACCTATCAGTCCCAGTGCCTCTGCTCACTTCAGCTGGGATTACAACCCAGTTTGGGGAAGCCTCTGCAGATTTTGGTCTCCACTTACCACAGCTGTGCCACAATCCTCCAGCCACCCTGGCTCTGGCCAAAGCCAAGTGCTCATGCAGGGGCTAGCAGTGCAAGCAGGGAGAAAAGCACAAAGCATGGCTTTGGCACAGAATCACTTAGGTTGGAAGAGAACTCTGAGATCATCCAGTCCAACCATCAACCTATCACCACCATGTCCACCGAACAATGTCACTATTAAACTCCTTGCTTTACACTTTCTTGTGCTAATATTCTGTTTTAAACCCCAAGCAGTGCCACACATACCCCACCAGCACCTTCTCCAAAGCACCATAGCTGGAGCAGCTTAGCAGAGCATGGATGCAGCCCTGGGGATAGCACTTCGTGGTGCAGAGCAGCCAGCACACATTTCTAGGGCAGACAGAGCCCCTCAGTATCTCCTTATATTGGCAGAAGCCATCTGAAACTCTGTACAAGCCTAAAAGTAGGGAAGTTGGGAAGAGCAATTGTAGAGCCCTTCATATCCACAGCTCTCAAGGGCTCAGCAGTGCCAGCCAGCACCATTAAGCCCTCCTTCCAGATGGGGAAACAGCAGAAATGATTTGCCCTGTGTAACCTAGGAGAGCTGGGAACACAGCAAGATGCCAGATTAGGAAAATCTCAGCCCCCTGGACCATAAATAAGTCATCAGATGGCAGCATCAAAGGCTGTAAAATCAGAGCCCTGCTGCCCAGCTGGGCTGTGGGGTGGGGGACAACTTAATGCTGAGATGCAGGAGGCTGAGGGCAGCCTCATGCCCTCTGCTAGCAGCTTCAGTTTCCTTCCAAGATTCTGGGATAAAAGCTTCCCATGAGCATCACTAAAATAGTTGAGAGCAGAGAACTGCAAGCCATCCATCTGCTTGCAAGCCACCACTGAGTGATAGCCACCAGAGCATGCCCAGGCTGAGCTCTGTGCTCAGGAGTAGCTCTGCAGTGCCCACTAAAACACCTGGCTCTGTGCTCCTCACCACCTCATGTTCTTTGTGCTGACCTCAAAAAGGCCAAGGCTTCATTGCTGGGCTTCAAATGTCCATTTCCTCCCCCACTGCCTGGCACCAAGGCATTTTATCCACACCCTGGCTCCTGCTGCCAGCTCTAACACAAGGTCTAGGCAAATACTCAGCCCCTCAGGAGTGGAGCAGCCTGCTTGTAAATGTAATATTACTTCAGGTTTGCTCAGAGCTCCTGCCCCAGGTTGCAGTTTGATGGAGTGAGTCAGTCCCAAGTGCTTCTTGGATGGATATAAAAAGGATGTGCCATCAGAGGGGCACTTAAGCAAGTATATTAGCAAGTTAAATGACTTCAGTTTTACTGAGCTAATTAAAAATGGAACAAAGCAATGATCAGATTAAGGTCATAATTAATAACTCCATAGGTTCAAATTACCCACTCACCAAATAAATACTGCATGTAATCAGGAGGAGCCACAACTGATAACTTGAGGGAATTCATGTCCTGCTCAGAGGACTTAGGAAGGCAAGAGTGACATTTTAAGCAATGAGTGACCTCAGCTCACTGAGACAGCATCTTAACCTTCCTCTTGAGGAGACCCTCTTCCTAAGGCTTGAGGGTCTACAGGAGCCCCCATTGCTCCCTTAAGGAATAAAATGGACCCAGGATGGGCAAAAGCCCCTCAGTCCCCATCTCCTAGGTAATCAGGGCAAGAGCCACTACCCAGCAGCTGAGATCATGTCCCTCTAATCTTTTTGGCCATTCTAATGCTTTGAAAATGTCATGAAGTAGCCCAGTTTATTTTGTTCTAATCCATCAGGCAGTTAATATGAGTTTGGAAAGGGTTCCAATAGCTTTTAAAGTAAAAGCTAAAAGCAGATTGCCCCTTTAGGAGCCTGAAGTCAAGGAAAAGTTTCCTTTACATTTACAGCATCAGATCAGGACACTGCTCCAGCAGCTCAGTGGGACCCCAACACACCAAGCACAGCTGGGAAGGCTAGGATCCATCAGGAATGTTCTCCCACACACCCATCCACCAGATCATCCTGGCTCCTTACCTTAGGCAAGGGCAAGGATGGTGATGCTCACCCTGCTTTAACCCCTGCTGCCTTAGAGCACAGCAAACCCCAGCAGCTCTAGCTGCATGTGCTGGAGCCAGGCTGGAATCCCCCAGCCCCCTGCTCATCTACAGCCAGCACAGTGCTTGCAGGGAGGCCAGAACAGCTGGCCACACATCAGTGCCATGAAAAACCACAACAGGCAGGTCTCCAAGGTAAAGGCTGCAGCACTCCACATCACCAAGCACCTCAGCTCACACAGAACACAGCCCCAGCACTGTGGTGGGGCTGAGCAGCCAGGGCACTGCTGCCTCACCGGCAGACTTGCCTGGGTCATTCTCATAGCAATAGCCAGGAGATGATTTCTTTTTCCTTCAGGCCAACCCACAGAATCACACAGAATCATTTGGCTTG
Organism: Bucco capensis; assembly: GCA_013396975.1. Lineage (NCBI taxonomy): Eukaryota > Metazoa > Chordata > Aves > Piciformes > Bucconidae > Bucco > Bucco capensis. The sequence continues at coordinate 270,781 of VWZO01013055.1, forward strand.
GAAGGGACCTACTAGTGACCTTCCAGTACCTAAAGGGAACTTATAAAAAGGCTGGAGAGGGCCTGTTTACAAAGGCCTGGAGGGAAAGGACAAGGGGCAATGGTTTTAAACTGGAGAAGAGTAGATTTAAACTGGACAAGAGTAGATTTAAACTGGACATTAGAAAGAAGTTTCTCCCCACAAGGGTGGTGGAACGCTGGCCCAGGTTGCCCAGGGAGGTGGTTGAGTTCCCATCCCTGGAGGCATTGCAGGTGAGGCTTGCCAGGGCTCTGGGCAAGCTGCTCTAGTTGGGGATGTCCCTGGCCACTGCAGGGGGGTTGGACTAGATGAGCTCCAGAGCTCCCTTCCAACCCAAACCATTCTAGGATTCTATGAAAGCATGTACTCTCCTTGCTTAGAAGCATTAATCCCCCTACCTTGTGTCTTGCTGATGGGCTGGGTGTTGCCTCTCTGAGCCAGTTGTAGGTGAACACATGCAGAGAAATGCTCACCATAGTCACCAGCTCAACAAGCAGCAGCTGCTTTGTGTCCCTTAAATAAGATGTGAGGTGGTGAACAGCAGCTGTGGGTGAGCAGCAACTGGGGATAACCTCCTAGTGAGGATAACCCCCTCCATGGATAGAGGTCACCATCTGGGATAACCTCTTCCTGGGGATGTCCTCCACCTGCTTCTGGAAAAAACCTATTGTCTTAATCGTATCTCACCACAGGCAAACTAGCAGCCCCAGGCTGAGGCTGGGCAGGTCTCTGGTGCTTTCCAAGGAGATGCATTTCTTCTAGCCAGCAGAGTCCTCTCATGGATCTGAATACAAGCTACCAACCCTCTGCCACACCTCTGCTCCATGGCCAGGCTCCAGCAGCCAGCCAGGGATGCTCTGGAGGGGCTGGTGAGGAGCTGCATCCTCCTGCATGGCTGAGGCTGGGAGCTGATCTGCCTGGCAGAGCCTGGAGATTACAACCTCCATGCAAAAAGCCTTTTATTTAAACAACTAAAAAAAAGAAGCAGTGAGGTTAGAGGCCACAAAGCTCTTCTGGGTGCTTGGCACCTTGACTCAACTCTTCCATCTCTGAAGTGCCCAGGGTGTGGGGTCTCCATGGCAGGATTTGGGCTGTTTGCATTCTAAATGCCCAGGATTTGGCCAAGTTAATGTTTTAAGAAGGTTATTGGAATGATTTGCTAATGTGTGCAGGGTGGGTTTGTCCTCTTGCTACTCAAGGCCTGGAGGAGCTGTAAAAGAGGAGCCAAGAGCAGGAGGGTTTGGCAATTACATGCTCCTATTGTTAATTATCTTAATTATAAAGGATATGCTGCTAAGTGACATCTCCATCCATGGCCTGCACTGCAGCATTCAGGTCCCAAATCCCTAAGAGCGTGCACAGATATGCATCCAGACCCTTTTGGGGGTTTCCAGGCAGTAAAGGATGAATCCCAAGTGATGCAGGAGGACCAAAGGGCTCCCCAAAGCAGGAGGCAAAGAGGTGGGAGATGCTGGGGACACCTTGTGCAGGGATTCCCCTGAGCTGAGTGCATCCAGCACTCCACTGGGAGGGTCCCCACAGCATCCCGGTGCTCAGGGATGCTGCAGGGGATTTCTGGGGAAATCTGGAATGTCCCTTTCAGGTTCTCTTCCACCCACAGCCCCAGGGCAGATCTGGCTGCTTCCTCTCCCTCCCCAAGGGTTTCAGATTGCCTGAAGTCCATGTTTGCAAAAAGCAAATGTTTTACTGTTAGCTAATCCAGCTTGTTTGCAAAAGCCCTGAAGGCTCATTTTAATTGCAAGTAAATGATTCTTAACGATATAAATCAGAGGCTGGGAGTGTTTGTGATAGCTTGCACTGTAACCAGGAGTCAAGGAATGAATTAGTCTCAAATTGAAAAGGGGAAGGTTTCCATCTGAAATTGGGCAAATATGAGACTTCATCAAGGAAAGATAATCACTTGGCAGGATAATAATGAGCCTTCAGCTTATCAGTTTTGCATGGAGAATCCTTAATAGGCCTGGAGCAGATTTTGCTGCCCTGAACAGGGCCAGAGACAGCTCAATAAGAAAGCTAATGGAGAGAGAAGAGCTGCAGCAGCCCCTGGTCCTGGATCTTCCCTGGCCCAGAGTCTCAAAGCCACCTGGCTTTGGAGAAAAAAGCCTGAAAAAGGAACACAAATCATGTAGATTACATAGATTCATAGAATCATAAAATCATTAAAGTTGGAAAAGATCTCTGAGATCATCAGAGATTTTATGAGGAAAGACTGAGGGATCTGGGCCTGTTTAGCGTGGAAAAGAGAAGGTTGAGGGGAGACCTCCTGGCTCTCTAGAACTCCCTGAAGGGAGGTTGGAGAGAGGCAGGGACTGCTCTGTTCTCCCTGCTGGAGAGTGATAGGACAAGGGGAAATGGATGGAAATTGCAGCAGAGGAGGTTTAGGCTAGAAATCAGGAGGAATTTCTTTGCTGCAAGGGTTGTGAGCCATTGAAACAGGCTGCCCAGAGAGGTGCTTGAGTCCCCATCCCTGGAGGTGTTTAAGAGCCAGGTAGATGTTGCATTGGGAGGCATCATTTAGCAGGTTGCTAGGGCTAGGACAAAGGCTGCACTCATGATCTTCAAGGTCTCTTCCAGCTGGAACTGTTCTAGGATTCTATGATTCTATCAAGTGCAGCCATCCACCTAGCACTCATGCTCACCACCAGACCAGGTCCTCAAGCACCACATCCTCATGTTTTTTGAATGCTTCCAGGGTTGGTGATTCTATCACTTGCCCTGGGCAGCCTCTGCCAATGCTTAACCACTCTCTCAGGGAAGACTCACAGGCTCTCAGCATCCCCTTCCCTCCCCTTTGCAGGAAAGGAAGCCTCAGCAAGGGCAGAGCAGGGTTGCTGGGAAGCAGCTGGCATGGTCACAGCCATGGTTGTCCCCAAAGTTGTCCTGTCTTTGGGCTCAGCAGGAACCAGGGCTGGCTCCTGTCTCACACAGCCCCTGCTCCTGACCAGAACCTCTCTTCAGCCTGGGAGCTCAGCTGTAATTACTTGATAGTCCTGCTGATTTCTGAGGAAATTAGGCAAAAGCTTAGCCTTGAGCTGGAGGCTTTGTTTTCTCAGGAGAAAAATGGAGAAGGAGAAGGGGAACCTGGAACATTTCCTTTGGTTTAGCATTCAGGGAAACTTTGTTTCCCCAAACTCAGGCTGAAAATGACTCAATGTTTTCCTCCCCCAGATGCTCCCACTGTTTGCACTGATTTCCACTTGCTGATGCCCAAAGCATTGCTCTCAGAGATGTCACTTCTTAGTGTGGCTGCAAGTGTCCCCTTAGAGCAGAAGCAGCCAGGGTATGGCCCAAGCCAGCACCCTGCCAGCCCTGGGGGCAGCTCCTCCTGCTCCAAAGGGGACACAGGCACCCCACAGCCTGGAGTGCAGGCAGAGGAGAACCAGAAGGGACATTTCAAACTTCCCCACAAATCCCCAACAGCATCCCTGAGCATGGAGATGCTGCAGGGACCTTCTTGACAGGGTGCTGGCTGCATGCCTGGGCTCAGCTCAGGGGAGCCCCTGAAGGAGGTGCCTCCAGCATCTCCCACCTCTTTCCCTCTTGCTTTGGGGAGCCCTTTGGGTGATGGGTCCTTCCTGCACCACTCAGGGCTCATCTCCCTTTGCCTGGAAGCCTTGAAAAGGGTCCAAATGCATCCCTGTGTGGATCCCCAGTGATCTGGGGCTACAGAGGAGCAAGAGGGAAGTGGTGATGTTGGCACTCATGGTGCTGGGCTCAGGAAAAGGCAGAGACCTCATCTGCCTGCTGCTAGGGCATTCCAGGCAAGGGTGCCATGAGCAGACCTGCCTGGCCATGCCTGGGGAGTGCAGACAAGGTTCTGATGAAGCTTGCAGCAGCATGAGGCTGTGATGTATAATGGAGACAGGGTGCAGAGCTAAGCTGAGTGTGACATCAGCACATGAGGGGCCCAGACCAAGCCTGGGGTCTGTGTTAATCCTCTCTGTATGCAATGCTGGGCTGGCAGGATGAGCTGTCTGAGCAGGGAATGCTGCTGGGATTTGGGCTGCAGTGGGAGCTCCATGCAGCTCTTGCACAGTGTGTAAGAGATGCTGGGAGCATGGGACACCAGCATGGGGCCCAAGGACAGGTGAGGCTTGTCCTGGCTGGGTCAGCTCCAGTGTCACTAGCACACCCTGGCAGCCTATCCCAACAAGGGCTCAGCTCACCCATCCCACCATGCCACACATGAGGACATGAGCAGTTGCTGGCACTGGCCAGACACTGAGGGCTGCTGCAGCAGGAGACTCCTCACAGCAGAGCTGCTGGACCTGTTGGCCAAAGAGCTCCATTTGTCACACTTGGTTTGCCCAGGTGGCCCCTGGTAAGTCACACACAGTTCCAAGTGGGCTGTCACTGTCCTGACTGCAGTGCCTGGGGCTGTCAGGAGGATGAAGCCAGGCTGGCCAGCACAGAGAGCCCAGCACTGAGCCAGGCAGCAGGTTTACAGCCACCAGGACCATGTGCCCAGGGAGCTGCACACCCTGACCTCTTCACTCAGAGCCCAGGATACAAGTTCACTTCCCATGGAGCATCAGCCCCAGGCCCCCGGGTAGGGACAGGGGTGGTGGCTGGGGCAGCTGGCTGGGGAGTGGATGCAGCTGCTGCTGAGCAAAGCTGTGCCTTCATTACCAACCTCTTCAAAACCCCGTGCTTAAAAATATCCACTGCTCACAGGGGCTGGCTCAGCTGCAGGGCTGCTCCTCAGCTCCCTCTTGGGATATAAATAGCCAGAGCTGAATAGAGCTGAACAGAGGTGGTCCAGTGCTTGCCACGCTGCTGCACCAGAGGGGATGGTGGCACCAGCGCCAGCAGGGGCTGGGAATATTGGTCAAGCAACCCAGCCACATCCCACCAAGTTGGGCTGTGCTTCTGGGTGTCCCAACACAAGCCACTTGCAGCCAAGAGCTCAGAGCAAAATGCAATGAGGGGAGCAGCCAGGAAAAAGAGATTGGTGCAGTTTTGGGGTGAGGGCCAGGAGGAGAGGCATCCCTGCTGGCTGGGCTCTGCAAATTCCTCCTGGCACCTTTGTTACTTTGAGAGTGTTGGAGCACTGGCCCAGGCTGCCCAGGGAGCTGCTGGAGTCTCCATCTCTGGAGATATTCAAACCCTGACTGGACACATCCTGTGCAAGCTGCTCTAGGTTCTCCTGCTCTGGCAGGGGAGTTGGACTAGAGGATCTCCAGAGGTCCCTTCCAACCCCCAACAGTCTGTGATTCTGTGTGACCTGCCCTGGGGATGGTGCTGGCAAGGGGAGATGCTTCTGAACAAGCTTGGCTTTCCTTTCCCAAGGTTTCACAGGGTTTTGGGGAAAATGGGTGATGTTGTGATGAATTTTCTGGCAAAATTAGAAACTTGCTACTTGCAGAAGAGGGGTCTTCTGCATTCTGGTCCTCTGGTGGCAGAGGATCCTCCAGCAACCCCCTCCTGCCAGGGGATGCTGATGCACACAGGAGGAAAGAAAAGAGATGCTACAACAAAAGGAAAACTGTGTTTCCTTGTTTTATCTTCTACCAAGAGGGTGGCATTTAATAAGGAAGGAGAGGCAGAAGCCCAGGTATGCCTTTATTAAATTAAAGGTGCCAAAGTGTTTCTTTAATCCACAGTGCAGCTAGCAGCCTAAATGCAGGTCAAATGATTTTAATGCCTTTTCTGAACAAGCAGATGCCCTCGTTATCCTCCAGTGCAGCTGCAGCTTCCTCTGTCCAGGAAGCTCCTCAACTGCTTCATCATGGTTCCCCCTAGACTAACGTCTGTGTCCTGGCAGGAATTCATGCTGAGTCTCCACATAGAGGATGATCATCAGGGCAGAGGAGGAGGGATCTGGCTAGGCTGGATCACTGGGC
>VWZO01013056.1:762-20839 GCA_013396975.1 Bucco capensis
AAGATCCAGGGAGGGCTCCATCCACACTCCTCATCAGTGCCTTTTACAAGCGCGCTGATAAAAAGAGGATAGCAGATAGCACCCTCGAGCCTGCACTATGGATTTTTTTTAGGTGAGACACAGCATGCGCAGAGCTGGACCCACCCTTTAGTCCTAAGGTTCATCTGCCAGGGCCTAGCAAGCTTGGACGCTGGCAGCAAAGTCCTTAGGATGAAGGTTTAACCTCTTAGATGGAAGGTCTTCCAGGGCTAAACGAGCTCCATCTGTCCGGGTTTGGAATCAGAGTTGTCCCTCTCCTAGGATGACTGCCAGAAGGCTAATGAGCTCATCCTACCCATACAAGGATTATAGGAACATGGGTATCACTCCCCACACTTTCCCGTGGGCAGTGAGTTTAATACTCCCTCTGCTGTCAGCACAGTTATGGCACCAGGGGCCACAGGAGACCCCAAGTGATTTTCAGACTGTGCCTAAGGAGCAGATATATATTTTTATAATAATTCTTACATATTTATATCTGTGCAGTTTACAGATTTTTCTTGCTTTTGTCTGAATGCAATGGTTCAGTCCAGGAAACATAGCATAAAATACTAGGTAAAACTCCATTTATTATATACATAGCTACTTAAAAGCAAGACCTACATAATGAGAATCTGATGCTCAGTAGTGGCATGAGGAGTGGGTGCATAAACTCCAACTATTTGCAAACGGCTTGATGCATTTGTTCAAAAACTTGTTACACAAAAGCACCACACCTACAAAATGAGAGGCTAGTTCAAAGCATTTAAAAAAATAGTTCTCACTAAGTGTTTATGTGCTCTGACATCTTCTGTACTGTAATAAAAACAAGTACAACGTTAGAGTACTTACGTTTCTTTCAAGTATTTCTTTATAGTCCTCATGAGGAATTGCCTTGATAAGAGAATTTGCACACGGACTTTATCATTTTGACTTTCTATCCAGGCAAAGCGTTTATGGAAGCATTTCATTACTTCAGGATCTATTAGACTCATTGTTATATCTCTCTTTCCTCTCATTTTCCTGACAGTATGCTGTGTGGTTTTAGTGACACGTTAATTGCTTTTTCTCTGTGGTTTCCTTCTGGTGAAGTTGCTGCACTGTCTCACTGCCCATTGTCATTTCAGGGATGCCAAGACCTTGATCCTCACAGGAATGCCTGTAACTGCTGATCCTTAGGTTATTTCTAATTCCAGTTCCTCCAGAATCAGACTTTCTTACTTTTGTCCAGCTATGCAATTCTACTCAACTTAACACTGAATTTATCACAAAAATTATCACTGCCTTTATTAAGGCAGTATCAAACATAACAACACCATTGATGATTAAATGGTCCAGCTGATTCAGGAGCTTGAATTCTGGTTCTCAGTAAGTGCACTCAAATCTTTTCTATCTTGCATTTCCATCAGCTATTTGCCTTTTTGCAACTCATTCTCTAACTAGGCAATACTTCATTTATATCTCCAGTCCCCTTATGATTAATAGTTCACCTTTGGTTCATGCACTAGATCACAGAGCTTCAAACATCATACTTGGATGTTTGCTCTCCTCCATATCTTCCTCATATGCTGTTATAATTTTTTTGGCTCTTGCTGAGCAAAACATATGACACTAACAGATCCTGGTTTTCTATAAACATTGGAGTAACAATGTCCTGAAATACTAGACACTCTCATATGCATTGAATTGGACATTAAGAAAAAGGATGCACTTAAAACCATTAGTTTCTTTACAAATTCTTACTATCTGTAGCCATGGGTTTGAACTGAGAATGATCAAAAGGAAGGCCAGAAGCAGTGAACAAAACCCAAAGAGAATAATCACACGTAGTATTAATTAAAGAACACTTTTATTTTGGTTGTCTAAGGAAATAAAGCCAGTGTGTTTAATGCGCTTATTGTCTCCACAGCACCACAACCAGCCAGGCACAGTCTGAAAATCACTTGGNCACTTGTTATTCAGCAAAACACCTAAACCTATTCAGTTTGCAACTGGAAAAAAAAACCCCTAAAATTTGAAAAAAATCTCAAAGATAAATACATTTGTTCAAGTTTTCAAAGGTTAGTAGTTGACTAGAAGGCATAGACCTACAAAAACACCCACATTGCTAGAGAGGCAGGTGAAATAGCCAATAGTGGCAACCAGGTGCCCAGTCAGCACAGCCCTGGGCCAACTGCAGTACAAGGTGTCTCTGCCCCGGCAGGGTACAAATGGGTACTAAAGACAGGTGATTTCCAGAGGTGGAGGCTGGAGTGACCATTAGGGAGACTGATTATATGTGCATGTTTTCTGAGGTTGGTTGGGAAAGAAGGGTCCTCATGGAACCATTAATCCCCTCATCTGTGTGAATTGTGTGTATAGATTATTAATTGTAACTCACAACGTGATTCTTGAAACTTGATTAGCAATGAATGGACAGGAAAAATACATGGCTGAGATGCTGTGCTGTCATACTGTAAATAAAGTGCATAGGCAGTCAACACTTGCCTCACTAAATTAAGAGAACTCAGTTAAGGGAAAATTTCCAAATAGCAGTTAGTTATATTCTTTAGAGAATATCCATATATTCACTGTGACACATTTAAACCAAAGTGTCCTCGTGGTTTTCAAATTATCTGTGTAAGACTGTTGTGTAAGCACATATTAATTTAATGGCATAGCCTTTTATTTTTATTCTGGTGGACATTTTCTTGATAACTATAGAATGTTCTTCTTTTTATAGCACGTTTGGTTTTGTTTTCCTTTTTCTTGGCAACAACTTCTAAAAAGACTCGTTCTTCATCATCTTCGCACTTTTTCTTTAGCTGCAAACTGTAAGTCCCCAATAAATTACCCCAAACCAGCTCAACAGATTTGACAGCTACTGTCACTACAGTAATAGACAGCTATTGATTTCCATGTCTTTATTTAAATTCAACAGACACTTGCTGGTGCTGCATATAAACATCTTAATTCCTATTGTGGTTGTGATTTCTAACTGGTACCTGCACTTAGTTTATCTTCCTTGCCTTGTGTTTAAATCTCAGGAAACTAGCTTTTTCACATCTATTATTAGATCTCTTAGCCTAATTGAACATCTTATATCCTAGCTGGTTTTTATTTCTCTCTAAATTCCAACCACTGTCAAAAGAGGCAGCAAATCTGCATTATCATTCTTTCTTCTTACTCTCTTTAACCAGACAATGTTGTATGTGTTAAGTCAATTACACAACATTTTCAGCCTATTTTCTAAATGGTCCTAAAACTTGAATGCTTAGCCTTTTCTGTGTGAAAAGTTTTCCCTGTTTGCTTTCATTTGTGGCTACATCAAAAGAGACTGACAACACATGTACAGAACATAATCCTAAAGAAGATTTGAACATATGCCTAACTCCACTCTCATTTAACACAGCTTTTAAGTTTGCGCCCTCACAGTTTTCATTTTAGAAAGTGAGGAGGGTAAGGAGAGGAATTCAGGGATATGTGGCGAGAAGATCGCCTTCAGCTTCAGTTGTCTAGTTCATTTTTAATTTTGTTTATTCATTTCTAATGCAGTAAAAGCCTTATGAATAAATCAAAAAGGTCTGCCCAGTAAACATTCAGAGGAACTACCATTCTATGAAAGGAGCACCACACATGTTTTCTGTACATCACAGTTAGGCTTTCCACCCATGTATATGCTTTCTAGTTCAAGACCCCACAGCTGAGGAGAGAGACATTCTGGCTTACTTGTTGCTGCAAGGAAGACTCAATGCTGAAAGAACAGAGTTGGCATTGGCTCCTTGAGGCTGCAGGGTACATATAAGAGTGTAGAAGAACTCTAAGGGGTGTTAGAAGAGAGTCTCTTAACATTTCATGGTTGTAAACTGTACATTCTAGGATGCAGAGATTGAACTGTTTTATGTCTTTGCCCATTTTAACTGTCTGGGTTGGAAATATGAAATGTGGGTGAGAGGAAGCTGTTATTCAGTGTGATACTATTTTTAATTTTATAGTGTAGATAATGTATTCAGAAACTTTTTCTTTGAAGGGAATCTGCATTCAACGCTGTTAAAGAGTATCACATCTTTATATATTTTATGGGGTAATTGTGATTAGACACAGTTCTTACTCTGTGGAGAGAAGTGTATAATATCTGCAATAATTATCATAATTGTATATCGGAAGTTGATTATTCAGAAGAAAGTTATTTGTTTAGCATATAATACTTTAGGGCTTTAAGATAGGGAAGCATCTGCATTTGAAGAATAAACAATAAAGACCACTTTAGAGCAGATTGTCCCTTATGTTACATTACTCATACCTTAATGATCATTCAAATTGAAGTAATCTTGTTCCAAAAAACATTAACTTCACCAGAATCCTTCAGAAATACAAGGCACAAATAGTGAAGAATCAGTTTGACTCCTCAGAAAACCACCTTGTTTGTGCACAAGCAGATGTGGAAGGCATTTATCGCCTGGGAAAGATGGCACTAAAAAGTCAGAACACACCCAATTCTCATAGGGCAAACAAAAATGCAAGGTTGAACAATTTCAGATGGGTCCAATCAGGCAGAATTGGAAAATATGACTGCTTAGGCAGGATCCTCCTAGGAAAGGTCTCAAGTTGCAAGAAGCAGAGACAAAAAAAAATCTGTGAGGGTTTACTTGGTGTGGACACTACCCCTTTTATTTTCATCACAAACAATAGTGTTTATTTGGCTTAAGAATAAGGAGCAAAATTCTGAAACACCAGCAGCTGCAGATAATTCTTCCAGAGTTAACAGGGTAGCAAAGCAAAGCAAAACTCAGTGTCCAGGGTTAAATCACTTTTGGTGGATAACTTATAACCAGTATGTGGCTGGTTCTCTGAAAATAACCTAGCCTTTCTTCTGTTACTAGCAATGTCTGTCTTCAGGTGTTCCAACACTATGATCAGGAGCAATGCACTGAGCTGTGGGGCAGCAGGGAGTGCGGGAATCTTGCCTGACCCTTCCTTCTCCTCACTGGACCCCACCAGCAGTTGTGTGCAGTACTGCTACATATCTAAGCATTTGGCTTAAAATTGGATATTATGGGTACTTCCCACTGGGTTAATCTTTTCTGGAAGAATTCCTGACAAATGCTGTTTCCAAGTACAGGAGAAAGGCAAACTCCTCCTTCGCCCATGGTAGAAGCATCCTCACTGCTCTCCTTGTGTAGTGCTTCCTGGGGCACTGTGGCAGCAACTGTTCTCCACGGGGCTCTGTCAGGGCAGGGCCTGGCAGCCAGAGTCTGTTCGACCACCACAGTCGGCAGCAGTTCAGCTGGAGGCAGAGTTCCGGGGGTGGCCAGGAAGGGACAGTTAGGGCTGGTGGTGACCCTAGGACTCTGACAGAAGTACACCAACTTACGCTTCGGGCAGGAGCCAGGAACTGTTGCTGTTTGTGATAAGCCATAAACAACATGTGCTCATTAGCCTTTTGGCAGTCATCCTAGGAGAGGGACAACTCTGATTCCAAACCCAGGCAGATGGAGCTCGTTTAGCCCTGGAAGGCCTTCCATCTAAGAGAAGGACACTCTAATAAAACCTCCGTCCTGAGGACTTTGCTGCCAGCGTCCAAGCTTGCTAGGCCCTGGCAGATGAACCTTAGGACTAAAGGGTGGGTCCAGCTCTGCCCATGCTGTGTCTCACCTAAAAAAAATCCATTGCGCAGGCTCAAGGGTGCTATCCGCTATCCTCTTTTTATCAGCGCTTGGAAAAGGCGCTGATGAGGAGCGTGGGTGGAACCCTCCCTGGATCTTTGTTCGTGAAGCCTCGTGCCAGAAGATAAGCATTCCTTGTTTTACTGATATCTCTACACACAATATTGTAGCATTGTTATTTATATCCTATAACATCTTAATCATTTATCACTTTCCATCTGTGCTGCAGACCCAAGACTTCATCTATGAAAAACATCCGCAGGTCCGTAAGCATCCTAGGAGAATTTTTTCTTTTTTATTCTGTTCATATTGCCTAGAGAAACAACCTGAAATTAATGAAAAATAATACTGTTTTTGTCATTGTTGTTGTTGTTGTAAAAAATATTTGTTTTGCTCTGACCCCATTCCTTTCACAATCACTTTTCAAATAATAGTCTGTTTTCCCTTCTCTTTGCAATTCCCAGTTACCTCCTCAATTAAAAAGTGGTTTTTTTTGCTCCAGTAGAGTTGTGAGATGCAATATTTCACTGTTTTATTCTGTGACAAGATGGTTTTTATTTCCCTGAGACTGTGTTCAGTGGCGCACAGTCCTTTTTGCTGACTCATTTCCTCAGTCAGAGAAGATGGATGCTACCAATCCCAGCTAAGAAGCATTACCTGTCCTGTGGTACATGGATGGAAGTGGGAAAATTCCTTAGAATGAAACAAGCCAAAAAGAAAACCCCTCTGAGCACTGAAAGCAGGAATGACATTGGGTTGAAGCATTGTTTATTATTGGAATTTGTGTACAAACTTTGTAACTGTAGTGCTACATAACAGATTATGCCTCTACTGTAGTGAGAGTACAGTAGGCATGGAATTACAGCTAGAATTCAGGCCATGTAGCTGGGTTTGGTTGGATGGGGAAAGGCAAAGTAGAGACTAATGAAAGCAAATATCTACAGATACTGGACATTAAAGAAAAATATTTAAAAAAACAAGCAGAAATGTCAGTAATTGGAAAAGGCAACTAGTAGTACAAAAATAAAGTACTTAAATTCATTGCACTACTTGTATTGGTTATAAACCATAAACTAGAACTGCTCATTTACTCAGGCCATTCTATCAATCCCCACTAGGTAAGGCTCCCTGTAGTACCATGTAGAAAATCAAAATCAAACACATATTTGAGGCCCCAAACCAACATCTCACTGCTTTTCTAAGTTTTAAGCCAAAGACATGCAATAACATAGTTTGATTAATAAAAGTACGTATTATTACAAGTACAATGACATTTATAGCCAGAGAAAATATTCTTTCTCATTAGTTAGTGTTGCTGCCTTAGTGAGTTAATGCCTCTGGCCAAAGTAAAAGGTCAGCTCTGAGATGCTTCAGGCTCTTCTCCCCTAGAGACTTGCTCCAGGCACTCACAGTGCCCCAGACAACTGGGAGTCTAGAGGCTTCTGATCTCTTAACATTTCTCCCTGAACTGCAGCATCAGCTTCGTTCTACCACACTCAGGTCTCTCCTGTTCCAGATTTACTGTGCCTTTCAGAGTAAATTTACAAGGGACCAGATCCCATCGCATTAGCAGCACAAATCAGCCAGTTCTGCTGCCCAGCTGGGAGCTGCCTCACTGTAATTCCCTGGTGGCATTGTGCCGCATAGCATCTACCTACCTCATATACTGCAGATAGAAATATCCCTATGTCTTCTACCAGAAATACTGTCTGGCATTAACAACATCCAGATGAAGTGTAATACCCTGCAGCACCATGTAGTTAGCTGACAGCTTTGTAATATCCCCTCAGCTGTTTCATGCCCTGTGCAGTCCATCATTCAGCATTGCCTGCTCCCTCAGAATCACAAGAAATGCTGAGTGCTGCCGAGTATACATCTTAGCCTTGTGTAAAACCAGGTGCTTTTTCTGAGTCAGTGGAATAGTCCAGATAGGCTGGAAGGTGAATTTTGGACATATAATTAAATATATATTCCGGAGAAAAGGGGGCTCAGGGGAGACTTTATTGCTCTCTACAACTACCTGAAAGGAGGTTGTAGAGAAATGGGGCTCAGTCTCTTCTCCCAAGTAACAAATGATAGGACAAGAGGAAATGCTTTCAAGTTGCACCAGGGAAAATTCAGATTAGATATCAGAAAAAAATGTTTCACCAAAAGGGTTATCAAGATTTGGAACAGGCTGCCCAGGGAAGTGGTGGAATCACTGTCCCTGCAAATGTTCAAAAACTGTGTAGATTTAGTTCGTGGGCACATGGTTTAGTGGTGAGAATGGTAGTATTAGGTTAAGGATTGGACTTTTCCAACCATAAGATTATATTATTCTATGATTCTAGAACACTCATCTAAAGAGAATGATTATTAATCTTCTGCCATGAAGCTACATCAGCCTTTATGAACTAATTTTAACATCAGTCCTTGTTAAACTTGAAGAAAACATCATTGAAGCCAGATTTTCATCTGTGTTAAATAAATACATTGGTTCCTTTCTTGAGTACTGCAGATCTTTCTGTACTTCTAATTTTATAAATAGAAGGAAATAACATCCCTGATGAAGTTCATCTTTTCTTTGACAAAATACACAAAGACTGCTTCTCATTTCTTTATGAGGAAAGTGGCCAAAAGAAAATAGTCCCAGAAGACTGTACATTTTTGTTTCAATTTCAATTTGAATTGCCTTTTCACCCATAGTGCAGAGCACAGACAAGAATTTTGCACGAAGTTTTGATTGGTTTCATTTTTTTATTAAAGTGTCAGCTATGAATTCAAATCTTCTCTTGCCAGAGTGTGAGATTTTTCACCCTCAAGAAAGGTATCTCTAACAGATGTCTGAAATTTCTCTCTGTTGTGAGTGTGCTTCAGCTCTCCTCCAAACCACTGTGCTATGTATTATGTTATATACTTCTATATTTTGAGCATAAATTTCCAAATACTTTTACTGATTTTATAATAAACATTTTATTTACTTAATCCCAGTTTTATTAGAGGGCTTGCTTTTTCTTAGGAACTGCAAACTTTTCCTTTACGCATTTTTGTTATACAAAAGGCTTATAGAAGCAGTAGTAAAGCAATGAAAACACCTTATTTAGGTATATATTTAAATAACTCCAAGAACTGGATTCTAAATCCTACATAGTGACTCTAGACGATGTCCTAGATGCAATGACATGGTTATTTTTTTTTCCTGCTCTATATTTAGATAGCCTTTTAACTGTCCTTTTCTCTTGGAAAAAAGGGAGATGGGCTTAACTCCCACCAGTGACTGATCAGCTGCTACTGTCAGTCCTGAGGTCAGGTGTATCACCTGGTTTTCACAAAACCAGCACGTAGCTCAGCTGAGAGGCAGATGGACACTGGAGTATAGAATTTTGCATACATGTGAGCTGAGACAGATGGCCTGAAGAGTGTTATTCCGTGGGGTGCAGATAGATTCCTCCAGGATACGCTGTGTTAACAGGCAGAAGGGCATGAGTGATATATTGAACTTCACTGTTTTGAAGAAATAGAACTGAAACCCTGAAGAAGTGAAAAAAGAGAGTCTTGCCATCCTGTGGCTCCATGGTATTGTCCCCTGTGTGCTGGGGAGTTAGCCTACTGGCTTACACAATTGCTTTTGGCACACAAAAATACTCTGCTCCTTGTAGCTTTCTGAAAAATATTTAAATCTTCTACTCTTCTTCCTGAAGCAGTATTATGCACTGTAAAGGGTAGCAATTATATGGTAACTCTTTAAAAGTCCCACTATGATAGCTAAATTATTTTAAAACACCAAACACTAAGGAAATGGGTAGAGCTCAACCTATGAACATAATTTCCTACCAGGGCAGAGGACACTGACCATGAGTTTAATATTTGGAACAGATTGGAGCCATATTATGCCTCCACTAGGGTCCATATTTTGATTTCTATCATATGGTGATTTTTACCTATAGAACTCAAAAGATTTTTCCTACTAGTTAACAAATCAATTAACACAGAAGTGGCTTTCCATCTAGTTTGCTGAGGCACACACACTCAGCTCTTCAGAATAATGTACAAACATTGCAGTGCAGGAAATATAGTCTATCTGTCCTCAGTTTTATTCTTTTGCTGCAACCATTCACATCTCCTGCCACCAGAACTAATCTGAAGGCAAACACAACTTTGATTTTCTTTAGAAAACTTCTGCTTGTCTTTGCAACTAAAATATTGGTGGAAATGACACTACAATATCACATTAAATAACATGCTGCTTTTTTTCTTCTCCATTCTCCCTCAAAAAAAAGAAACTCTTTGCAAAGAAATGTATCCCTGCTTTTGTTTTGTTACTCTTTCTGGGATTTCTGGGAAGAGTTGCAAAGGGGAACTTTTAGCCATAAGCAATGAAGTCTATGTTCTCAAGTGTGGTCATAGAAACCACATGGTCTCATTTTATGTCATATTCTCTTCTCTTTGTACTGTTCCTTTCTATTTTGTTAAAATAAGCAGCGATTATATTCTTTCACGCATTCAAGGTCTTTAGAAAAGGAGGGAAATTACTAGGTACTAATCACTAGGATACTTAATCATTAATTGCTGAATAGAAACGGGCATTCTTCCACCTGCTCTTGACCCTTATTTCAAAACACAGCTCATTTAACCTGAGAACTAAGGAAGATATTTCCTACAAAATATAAGAGAAAAAGAGAGTTTCAGACACAAATCATTATACAGAACAGGCACCTTCCTGGTGCCATTATATTTTCTCATGTTCTGAAAGCAGAGAGATTCCTTTCTCACTTACTAATTTTTATGACATCCAGATGAGAAAATAAAGTTCACTTTCACAAGTGCTTTACATTAGAAGTCTTAAAAACTCACCATCACCACCAAAGAAAGCACAAATATCAACGTTGGAGAGGAAATAATTAAATAGAAGACACGCACAATATAGAAATACAAAAGTTAACTAGAAGATGAGGACTTATTAAGAGATTCACAGCCTTTAGAGCCTTTAGCCTGTCAGCAGAGTTTGCTGAAGCATGCATTGTTGTCTGCTCTTTCTATATAGATTCTTGAAGTGTATGCTGTTGGAGCAGTTTCTAATGATGAGTGAGTGATTGGACTACCATCTGTCATGTTTTTCTCTCATTCTTTTCCTGCAGAAGAATATGTGATGTAATGTTTTGCTTCAGTCACTTTTGTCTGTTCTTTTTTATGCTGCCATATATTTTTAATGGAAAAGTCTGAGTCAAAGAAGTGCTTTGTGGGCTTTAGTAGAAAAGGAGTAATGTTTTGATGGCCACCAGTTCCTGGGGAAGCTAGGGTAAGGACTAGGTAAGATAGTTACTGCTAGAACATTAGACCTCTAATGTGTTCTTCAGTTTGAAGAAGATTAGGAGTATTTCTTGCATGGTTCATCAGATACTAGATTCAGAAGTAGATGGAGCCCTGTGCAAAAAGTTTAGTGCTCCTTCAGAAACTCAGAATATTCCTCCTCAGAGAGCCTTTGAGGGGGCTCACAATTCTGAACCGGAAAACTGTGAGTTGTCAGGATAGATCTGTCACATTTAACCAAGACTTACAGATTTATAATGAAGTAGGATACCAAAATGTTCCTTGCTAGCTTTATTGCTACTTGTAGATCCCAAGACATTAATAAAGCACTTTCCTATGACTAACCTTAGGATCAGATTTGACAGCAATTGTGGATCCTTATAGGAAGTCTTTTAGACTACATTTGTATTTCCTCTACCAGACATGACAGTGGATACAGGCTAGTTCCTGGGCAAGTGGCATAGCCTACATCGCGCCTACGGCCTTCTGGAAGGAGCTGTGCATAGTCTGTATTTAAGCAGGACTGACCTTCAGCATGACAAGAATCCAGAAACCTTTTGTGTTTCTCTCAGTCATGTCTGTGACAATGCCTCCATACCCTTTATACGAGCACAGATCTGACACACTTCGAGTCTCTTGTCACAGTAACTGGGACAGTCATGCAATGCATTGCCACTGGTGCTAGTATTCCTGGGGAAGCTTAACACCAGATGCCTGTCTTTGGAGCCATCAAAATCCAAAATAAAAAGGCAAGTGATCCACAATGTACTAGGTTAAAATCTATATTCCTTATATTCCAAAGTACCGTTGGTTAGAGACTGCAGGCAAGGCGAATCATTCCACCTGTCAGATTTCCCTTTTTCTTCCTGTTTACCATGGCTGGTAGAGCCCAGATAAGCAGTAGTCACTGGTGGAACTTTTTCACAGCAAAAAAGTTGTTGTCAACAGCAGGTGCAGGATACTTGCATGAGGAATCTCACATTTGAGGTCCCCGTGAGTGGAATCCATGCTGCTCCAGACTGATGACTTTTATGCTCCAGACTTTTATGACTTCTTTACCTCAGTAACCATGATGGGAGCTGTTGTCTTCTGGCTGCCCCAACTCCTGCCATTGACAGAGCCAGTTCAGGATTGGAAAATCTGATGTTCATGTCTTGCAATGTGAATTTGAGTGTCCTCTCTTTAAAGGGAGCTGTCTACCCAGACATATGGCTGCATGCTGTGATGTGGGAGTGAAACATGGTAGCTTCACAAATTCTTAGAGAGGCACATAACTTCAACTGCTCACTACCTTACTGATTGAGTCAACAGCTAAATCCCAAAAGATATATCCTGAAGCAAAAAGACTTCATTTAAAAAACAACAACAACAAAACAAAACCAAAATAATTTCCTGATTAGGAAGGTGACAGAAAGCCTCCCAAGGCAACTCCAAGCCACCAGCTTGGCAGTACAGACTGTAACACACAGACCTGGTGTGTCAGGACACAGGACATACCAGAGGCGTGGATCACTGAGGGCAGGACCATAGCATGGGGACACAGGGTGAGTTGCCCCCAGGGTGATCCAGGTCTGGTCTTAAGATTTTGAATCTTTTCCTACTTCGAGCAAAACTAGCTCTTATCACTGTCACGTTAACAGGTGAGACCCTGACCTGGAAGTTATCTGCTTCATAACTAGGCTGTAATGCCACAGCCACCTCCCCAACAATTTCTTCATACAGTTGCCAAAAAACTTGCTAGTACCAGCAAATACTCATCAGCATCCTCAGGGAACCATCAACCCTGACTGTCCCTGCCTGGCCCCTCAAAGCTCATCTTAAGGCCCAGGACTCCACATCAGCCACTGGGGCCATCAGCTCCTGCCACAGCAGGGCTGGTCTTCAGCTCCTCACAGTCCTGCCCTGACACTGGCACCATTGAGCCATGAACCCAGGAACCTCCCCAAAGAACAAGTTTGCTTACTTTTCATCCTCCTGGTTGCTATTATTCCAGTTACTAAAGTACATTAGAGTTTCCTTTTGTCTCTGTTCTGTAGTAATTTACTGCTGTAACACAGGACCAAATGATGATTTTTAAGTAAATTTTCATATAGGAATGCCAAATACTCATGTAGCAAATGAAACACTGTCAATTACAACAGCCAAATCACCACAGTATAATGGCCAACAGTCTGAAGGCTGCCTTCACTACTGCACACCATAGTTTTGAGTAGCTCCGCTGAACCCACAGGGGGCTTACTCTTCCAAAGGGGCTTAAAATTTTGGGAAATCAGGTACAGACAATAAAGTAATAATTTTTAAAGACTAACACTAAGAAATGGTTGAAAGGATTACTGGAAGAAAAATACAACCCTCCTTTTTATTGTAAATGGATTTCCAATTTGTATATTTACAGCTGTTTTAAGTCCCCAAGTGTGGATCTGCATATTCACAAGAAGATAAATGTTTTCACAGTTTTCATTAAAGTTAATGGCTGTTAAAAAAGTCAGTGGACTCATTTTGCCATTTTGCAGTGGTAATTACCCAGAAATCCACTCCTTAAATCACTCTTGCCACATGACTCAATAGACCTTTGTAGGTATCTCTTTTCTTTGAACAGTGTTTCACCTCATGGATTCCATCAAGGCTTCCAGCATCATCACTGCTTTGAGAAACCATTTCTTGGTGTCACCTTTGCCTGCCTGTCACTGCCTACTGAAACTCTCTAAACTAGACAGATTTTTTTAAAGCAATTATTCAAGAACTGTTGGCATGAGTACTTATGCCTGAAGTCACTCAAGCCAAAACATTTTCATTAGGTTGCCCCCAAGACTGCTTTAGGCCTTTCTATCATCATCCATTTCACAAACACCTGTTGTATAGACCTGAAACACCTCATAAATCCAACGCAGGGCCTTAATTTACCCAGTACCCTCCAGCATTGTCCTTCACGGCCATAATCTTGAATCTTGCCCAGCAATACTCAAGGTTACACTCCTACCTCATCATGTCAGAAGACTGTCCCTAGGCATAACTGATAGACTGACCCAGCAGGCCACTGGCAGGCACGCAGAGCCGAGCCGCCACGCCCAGACACCAATGACACCACAGCCTCTGTCTTGATCCTCCCTTAGCCGCGCCTCACTAAGGGCCAGCAGCGCTTTTCCCGCCCCATTGCCCACGGAGTTACGAGTACGCCTGCGCTGCTCTGCTTCCTTCCGCTGCTATTTCCGCTGGCGTGAGGGGCGGGGAGAACTGTCACCTTTCTCAGACCTCATTGGTCGCCGACAGGGCCAGGGCGGGTGCGTGCGCATCCCCCATGCTCGCCTACCCCTACCCTACACCAGCGGTGAGGATCGTGACCCCCCACCTTTCTCTACCCCCCGTTGCCCCTGTGTGGAGGAGACCGGCCCTGAGTGGGGAGGAATCTGCGGCCGACAGGGCAGCCGCAGCGGCGTTATCGCTTCGGTAGGTTGGTGGAGATTGGTTCCATTCCCCTCACCCCTGCAGGGGTCGTACGGGGTATCCCCCGGGCTCAGGAGGGCGGTTGCCGGTCCGCCTGCCAGCCAGCTCGCCGCGCGCGCCTGGCGACCTGCAGGTGGTGGCGCGGCGGGGCGGCCTTATCGCGGCCGGCTGCGGGGTAGCAGAGCTGGGCGGCCCGGGGGCCTCGGCGAGCGCCCCCGGGGGAGTGGTAGGTACCTCGCGCCGGCTGCTCGTTTCTCGCCTGGGCTCACGGGCCGCACGGTGACCGGGATGGGATTGCGGCGATGTGCAAGGTTAAGCGCAGCATCTTCGACCTCTCCGGTAGTGGATGTCGCTGATGGTTGAGGAATACGCGCCTCTGGTGCCGGCGCCTTCTTTCCGAGTTTTCAATAACTTTCCTCGTTAGGACGGACGGCGAGACCTGCCCGCGTTCCGGAGGCGGAGGGGAGCGGGGCGGGGGGCAGTGGCCACTGGGTGACAGCCGCGGGCTGCTCGCTGTGGGTTTGTGCACGGCTACAGCGCTGCGGTCACACAGGCCGCAGGGGCAGGCTGGCACCCGCGCTGTGTCACCTCTCCAGACTGCCACAGGTGGCTTCACGTGCCTCTGTTTGCAGGTTTGTTACTTCATGTTGTAGACACAGTCGTCTCCTGGGCGCAGGAGTTTTAAACAGATCTACTAAAAAAGAGCGGTTCTGTCTATTTTATACATTGGAGTGCGATGCTGAAGTTGGTGTGCCACATGCAGACCTGGCAATGGAGTAATCCTTCTGTCTTTAAGTGCAGTGTTATGATATCTGTGCTCACCGTTGGGGTTTGCTTTGTTTACTATCAGTAACACTATGGGCATGAGTATTATTTTGAAAAACATTTCCTTGCAGTAATTCTGTTGTGTTTGAAATTCAAACACAGCAAGATTTGTATATTCCTGAATGTTTCTTCTGACTTATATAAATTTTAAAATTCAGGATTTGCTTTTTTAATAAGACCCTTCTAGGAATTCTGACCTGTTACAACATAAACCCCTTTATCATTAGGATATATGATAATAGATTTAGTAGCTTAGAATATTTGCTTCTCATCTCCCTACGGTTCTTTACAATATGTATGTTGAAGCTGAGTTGATACCGATATCTATTTCCCTGTCTTTGCTGACAGTGCTGTAATATGATGTCATAAATCTATTGCTGTGTTCAAGATTTATGTACGAGCATGTCATTTTGAGTATGTAGTTATTAGTTTCCCAAGTAGATTTAATATAACATAATCTGCTTCCTCATGTGTATTGTTTAGCATGTGTGCTTTATTTTCTAGTATTTTATAAACAAAATCTGGTCACTTCCCAGGTTCAGTTAAGTGGTTGCATGTATATCTTGACTTAGCTTTGCAGTTAGGAGAAATCAGTAAGACTATGCATTTAGTTTGCTGATTGATCCTACCAAAATGCACAACAGAGTAAGTAAGGGCTCCTCTGCAAGCAGTTCGTATATCCACATAACAGTATGCACAGTTTCCTTGGAAAATAAAGTATTCAATAATACTAAGAAGGTCATTAGAGACTTCTAAGGACAGAGTTTGTTAGCTTAGGTTCTAAACCATATAGGGAGGAGGAATTTTGTATATTTTCCCCACACTCACCCCCAAATCTCCTGTAACTTCTACACTTTTTGTTTGTGGAGTTTCTTTTGCTGTCTCCCACTCCCCTCTGCTTTTCAGGGATTCTACTGCCTCTCATGTATGTCCCACAAGATTCTAAGTAACAGCTGTGAAGTGCAGCATTCTTGTTGATCTCTCTGTGTGCTTGTCCGGAAAAATGA
Organism: Bucco capensis; assembly: GCA_013396975.1. Taxonomy (NCBI): domain Eukaryota; kingdom Metazoa; phylum Chordata; class Aves; order Piciformes; family Bucconidae; genus Bucco; species Bucco capensis. The sequence goes on from VWZO01013056.1 coordinate 16,991, forward strand.
TATAATATAGTACAAAGGAGATGCTTCATGTCCAGGTTTGTGTGATGGCCTCAGGGACAGGAGAAGCTCCATAAAACTCTCTTTTGAGCAGTTAATTTTGTTAGTGCATATGTCTGTATCTAAACCTTTTGCAAAATGAGCAGCTACTGCACAGTGATATTTCAGTGTGGGCATTTGATTTTGTGATACTTATTGCTAACTTCTTCATCTCACAGAGACTGAAAATACTGTTAAGAAAACAACAAAATGAGTAGTCGTCGAAAACATGCACCCCCATCAAAAATAGATGAGGAGAAGAAGAAAAAGCTCTGCTGGAACATGCATGAAGACCGGAAAAATGAGATTATAACGTTAGATGATGACATCACTAATGAGGGCCACATTCCAGGTCCAAGCACTTCTTCTGCATCCTTTATTGTTATAAATGATGATAGCACTGATGAAGATCTCATTCAAAAAGAAGGCAGTTGCTCAAAATCTGTAAAGTTTTTGACAGCTAACGATGAAGAAGACTCTTATTCCATCTTGACTCCTGTATCAGTACAACTAAATATTATTGTCTTGCCATACTGTGCAGATGAGTCCTGGAAAGCTTTATTGGGAGAATTTGCTCTTCATCTTCCTTCTGAGCAAATTCTAACAGACAAATTCCATGAAAGGAGCTTTACTTTGATGAGAGGAGACTCTGATGATCAGCTGCAGGTCTGTGTTCATGAAAGAAGTGAAGAAGAGTACAGTAATGAAACAAAAGAATACATGGGTACTTATGAACAACGTATTTTGGTGGAGCCAACTTTAGGTGGTGAAATATTAGAAGGCTTGAGATGGTTGCAAAAGAAAAGGATAGTTGGACTTTATCAAAGACCTGGAGAGGCTCAAGCTTTAAAGGTACGGATTCATATATTTGCTTTTAATTTAAAAGAGGTTTTTTTGTTTGAAACATAAAATAGAAACCTATGAACAATGAAGTCTGGCATCAACCATGCATTTTTATAATATGATGAAAGTAAATATTTTCTCCATGCTTTTTGTAAATATTTCATATGGGTTTTTTCCTAAACATTTCTTTCTGCCTTTGTAGTGGTAGTAATACATTACCCAAAGGAATCATGGAAGCTTTTAGCTGCAATGTGCTGTATCTTCTGTATGGTGATTTTAGTAGATTTTTAGTGTGTCTCTCAACACCTGCAAATTTTCAAAGCACTGTAGTTATTTTCATACTCTTTTGTTTATAGTATTCTTGTTATTCTAACAATTAAATGATTTACTGTATAACCAATTCACAGGTTGGAATTTACCTTCTGGAAGCTGGGCTAAGTAAACCAGAATTTCTCAGTGATGGAGGTGGAAGACCCAAAAAAGCTAATCAGCTGATTCAAAAACTTATGGAAAAGTTCTATAGTTTCTTAATTCCAGGTAGTGTGATTCATTTTAATGTTGATGAATAATTTTTGTTATTAAAGTTTGTCTTTTTTTTTAGTAGTTTTACATGTAATGGAAAATAGGCATTTATTCCTGCAATCTACAGCAACTTTCATTGTAATATTATTAGGTAATTCCATATTATTATCTGACCATTAATCATGTGCTAATTAGTTTATGGGCAAGTTACACATAGAATTCTCTACAGATAAGGCACTGAGGCACATAGAAGTTTGTGTCCTTAACTTTTTGTGATTTTCACTGATTTTTGTCTGGCTTGGTTGAACAAATCTATAGTAGCTTGTCCAAGTTACACTGTTTAAAAGAACCAGGAATTAAATTTGGAAAGCCTTTATTCCTAGTCTGGTGCCTAAAACACAACTACGACAACAGAGTTTCAGAGAATTCATAGGCTTGAAATGACAAAGACATATGAAAGGCTGCTCAAAGACAGTAGTGCTATAGCAGGAAATACATTTTTTGTTTGCATAACCTGTCATTGTGGAAGAGTTGGGGAAAGTGATTTTTTACAGACAAAATGAATAGTGAGCAATTTTGAGATCCAAAATAATTTTCTGCTGAAACTTGGAGCATTTGTCTTGAGTACACTAAAGGATAGATTTTTATGGACTACATGGTTCACTGTAGCTTTAAAGTGAAGAGGCAATGTAGCCTCTGAAAGGGAAGACATGCCTATCAAAGTTACTTGCAGTGAGAATGTGGAGCTAAGTTATAGGGTTGTTATCCCTTTACTTAGCTTTTCAGGAGCCGTGCAACCAGGTGAGGCTCATAAAGGAGCTGTGTTGCCAACTGGTAATTTTTCTGACTGTTTTTCAGCGTGTACGTGTTCATGTGGCATAAAATAATAATGTAGTCTTGATTCTACACCAATGAATGTCATGTAAATGGCTAAGTAAAATAAAGAATGTGGAAAATAGAAGTAAATGATTGTTAATGTGTATGAATACCACCAGTCAAGTCTTAAAAAGGCATGTGCAGCTTAATATACTCCTAATGCCTTCAGAAATACAGTGATTGGTAGAGATGAACTGAAGGCTTGCAAGCTATCTAGACAATGGAGATTCAATTTAAATTGAACAGAGATAAATAAGTAAAAAGTGATGCAGAAAAAAAAAATCCTTACTTTACAAGAAATGATGGCCTCTGTGAACTGTTGCAACTAGGGTTGTAACAGTTTAGTAGGTGGGTGCATAGCTCAGTAAATGCATCAACTTGGTGTTCAATATCAGTCAAACCAAATCAAAGGTAAGGAATTATCCTGAAAGTATTAGAGAACAAACAAGATATTAAACCACTGTGTAAGTCCATAGTGTGCATTATACTATGCTCCAAATTCAGAAATAAAGCATATAACAGAAACAGAAAAGATTTGTTAGGGAAGACCCCAGGCAATTTCACACTTTGAAACCAGTTACATTTTCTAACAGTTTATAAGCACGTACTTTTTAATTTATCATAAAATAATATAAACTTGATTGTGTGCTGATGAATGCATTCCTACATTTATTTTTTATGTATTTGTTTTCCTTCAATGTACTTGTCCTGCTAGGCACAGTCTGAAAATCACTTGGGGTNGTTTTGAGACTCTGGCAGGAATTTCCATCTCAAGTTATGGCAAGCATAGAATAGATGCATTAATGAATCTGCAAAAGAGTGATGACATGTTTAATATGCAGAAACTTCATTAATTATAGAGTTAACTGCTTTTGAGAAATTTGTTTACAGAGATTTCTTTTGTTAAATAATATATAATAGCTTGTATCCACTATATGCTTATAATACATGTAGCTTCTTGATACTTCAGTAAACACACAGGCATAGATCACTTATAGGTCCGGCAAGCTGCTTTCTGAATATGAAAAAACGCGTAGTCTTTGTAATTAAAATTATAAAAAAACCCCCGCACACAACAAAAAGCACAAAACACGACCCCAAAAACCCCACTACGCTGTCTGTTTAATTGCTATTTGTTCTAGTGAATGGTGAGTTCGCAGTGGTTTGGAATTTGTTTTCCCATAGTGTCATGGATCTTGAGTATGACATACAGTAGCATGGCAGTAGTATATACCATTTTCCTTCAACCTTTTTTTAAGAATAAGTTCTTTGTACAAATATGAGGGGTTTGGTCTTTCTATTGCGTTTTTTTTAATACCAAATGTGAAACAACAAGTTTTCAATTAATCTAGAGTAAAAGGAAGAAAAATTATATTTTCCTTGATGTAGATATAATCATAGAGTCATAGAATATTAGGGGTTGGAAGGGACCTATAAAGATCATCTAGTCCAACCCCCCTGCCAGAGCAGGATCACTTACACGAGGTCACACAGGAATGCATCCAGGTGGGTCTTGAATGTCTCCAGAGAAGGAGATTCCACAGCCCTCCTGGGCAGCCTGTTCCAGTGCTC
>VWZO01013056.1:21148-205185 GCA_013396975.1 Bucco capensis
TCACAGGCCTCCAGTTAGATTCTGCTCCGCCTACCACAACTCTCTGGGCTCTGTTCTTCAGCCAGTTCCCAATCCATCTCACAGCACAGTCTCCCAATTCTCATACAGCAATCTGGAAACTATCCTAAATATAAAATAGGAAGATCCTACTGCAGTTGAAATAGCAGAACTTTCAGTCATTGAAGGAATTAAGTACAATACTTGATTATGAAATGTATCAGAGAAACTGAATTTTGAGATAGCACAATGCCATCTGTTTCTCAAAGGTAAAAAATACTAAGATGAAAGCTATGTAATTTAATTATACTTTGAAGTGGTTGAAAGCATAATTAAATATTTACTGTTTAATAAGTAACTATGAGAGAGGTAAACTTCCATAGCATCCTTTTAAAAATCCCTGTGGTATATAGAACCATTTAATCAGAAGAAAAAAAAAATCTTTGAGACAATAAACAACACAGGAAAGATATGGACAAAACATATCCAATTGTATGAAAAAATATTTTACTTCAAAGAACATTGTAGTCTTTGCTCCCTTATAAAATTCTGGATAGACTTAGGTAATACAGAAGTCAATGTATTATGCTCTGAAATGTGAGATTTGAAAACTGTTATTTTAGCGAATATGATGGTAAGTGTCATTATAGATTAACTTCAGTGGTCAAAGTTATACTCTGCAATCACTCTTTATTCTTTTGTGAAGTGAGGATTGTGTGGGAGAGTATCCCTTGGAATGGTTTCTGTAGTACATAAAGCTGAAGGCTCTGCTCCGTGCTTTTTGTTCAGTTGAAAAATTAGTTAACCTCACTTGTGCACTCTGATTGCATTCTTTACCTTACAAGTCTTTATATGTACAGTTTTCATGAATTTACAGAAACTTGGTGTCTTTCAGAACTTTCCCCTGTGAATCACTAGAATTGTTTCAGTGACTTAAAAGATTAGGGATGGCTGCTGTACGTAGGCACATCATTTCCTGCTGTTTGTTTTGCAAACCTTTCTTCACCTTCACCATTCCTTTCAATGAAAGAAAGCTTTTGTTTTGCATGAAAGTGAGTTCTAATAGCAACCTTGAAACTTTGAGATTAAGCTCTGCCATCTCTTCTTTGTTAGCAGGAGGCATCATAATTATAATTGCATTTAATTGTGCCTACCATTAGCTGTTTTCTCTTTATATCAGTATATTACACTTTTAAATCACCTAGCATGCAGGAGGCCTGGGTTTGAGTCCCAGCCAGTGCTCCGAGTGAATTGTGGTTGTTTGAGGGCCTATGCCAAGGCCAAGTTGATTCCTGCCGCTATTCTGCCATCCATCCTCCCCTTTTATCCCTGAGCTGACGTCATATGGTATGGAATAGCCCTTTGGTCAGTATGGGTCAGCTGTCTCAGTTGTGTCCCCTCCCAAGATCTTGTTCACCCCATCCCTTTGGTGCTGTGCCAGCCTTGCAGCAGTCACAACATCACATGTTATCCTCAACCCAAGGCACAGCGTTCCTGAAAACTGCTCTGGGGACACTAACTCCATCTCAGCCAAACCCAATACAATCTCTTAGGGTTACTTTGTGCTGAAGATGCTGGCCATAACTTCTACATTTGTTCTTTGGTTGTTTGTTTTTTTTGAGAAAAATTCTGCAAGATGGATTTATCTCCAATGCTAGCTAGTGTTGATATCTTTCTTTCAACCATAGAGTTGTACAGCTGTTTTATTGATGCCAGTGTTTTTGAGACCTGAAGTACTGTGAAAACTTGTTCTCTATGTATTCTGTTCCATCATCTTATATCAGTTTCCTAAAATGCTGACCCTTGAATTTTTCATTCTACAGTGCTTAAGTTCTTTGTATGCCCATATATCCAAATTATGTGGAAAAATACAAAAGCACAAGACCTTCTTTTCTGGAGGGTAGAAAAGAACGGTAGACCTTCTGTTCTAGAAGGTACATACTTCTCTTGAGTTGAGATTTTAATTTCTCAAGTGTGCCTTGTCTTGAGTTTTTACAATGATGCAAGTGGTGGGAATTTTGTATTGTTCTGCTGCTACAATTTTCTTATCCATATGGATCATTTAAAATGAACATGAAAGCTTACTGAAGAGAATCTCCTGTTTTGTTTTTTGTTTTTTTAATATGTAATTTTATCAAGAAAGGCTTTGCCTTATGAATCCTTGATAACCCATCCATGTTTTTCCCTTTCACTGAGGTCATTGAGCCATGTTATTTGTGTTTCTGTGTCAGTTGGAAATGTTTAGTGAAAGGTCTTGATTAAATAGTGATCACCATCGCATGTTAATCTTAACTGTGAGGAAAGTAGAGCTCATTGTTTTGTACTGCAGTTAGCTGGGGCTTATGCAGTCATGATATACATTTAAATGGTGTTTTGCTTTGCTTGCTTTCATGTATTAACTAAATAGGTTACAGCAAAATTTACTGAAATGTTGACCAAAGTTGACTGATAATGTGTGTCTTGGATGACTTGGTGTATGCAGATGAGCTGGAGGAAGATGAGGAAGAATCTGACATGGAACTAGAGCGACAAAATATTGAAGAGCTTTATGACTTTGTAAGGCACACTCATCAGAAGACTATCCAGTTACTGAGAGAGGATGTGCAGCATCCTGCATTAATTCCTATTCTGAGGCCGTACCAAAGTGAGGCTGTGAACTGGATGCTTCACCGAGAGAACTTCACAAGCACTTCAAGCAGTGGCAAGTACATGGCTCTGGAAACCTCGTATAATTGAGGATGGTGGCATTACATTGTCAGCAGTAATGTTTTCTTGCTGTTTGATTAGAAGCAGCTTTGTTCATTGTTTCATTACTATTTTTATAAAGGCTGTTGTTTGAGTAGCACACTAAATGATAAAACTTTGCTGAACAGCAGTTGATGTATCTTTTTGGTCATAAAGCACTGTGGAGGCAGACATCTTTCAGTATCTAAATGTCACATATCTAAATTCTAAGCAGCTTGCTATCTATAGAGAAACCTCTTAATAGTAACTTGAACTCTTTCTCCACAGAAAATGCACTGCATTTCTTATGGCGAGAGGTCATCGCTCTGAATGGAGTGAAAATCTACTATAACCCATTTACTGGCTGGTATGTTTTCATAATTGTCTCTTTCTAAGAACACTTGGAGTTGTACTTTGTGAAAACCTTATTTTCAGCTTTTATGTGAAGGATATGATAGTCCATAACTGTTGTTTTTCAGTTAGCAACTGAAGAATTAGAACAGTGATATATTTAATTTGGAAAAAAAAAGCAAACTGGAGTACATAATACACAGGTAAATACGTAAATCTTGAGTTGAAGATGTAATTCTTAAAACTTTTTTTTCTTTCAATTAACATTTGTGGATTTAAGATTTAACTTTTTTTTTTTTTTAAATTAGAGCACTGGAGATTTGCTTCAACCTTCTGGTCCAGTGTTTTAAAGGAAGGAGGCAATATAATGTTTTTTATTAATACACTTTTCCCTTTTATTTGGTCAGAATAAACCTTTCGATTGCAAGATTGCACTTTTTTTTCCCCCCATATAACTTTCAGATCTTTAACACATGAATATAAATATATGTCTTTTTTATTTTGGAGTCTAATGTTATGACATGTTACAGTTAGCAAGGCAAAGAAAAATGCGTGAACTTCTGGTATATATATTCATCTTGGTCAGGTTTGTACACCCAGAAGGCTTGCTAGCTTTTGTCAATCTCAGTTTATCTAACAAAAGATACTGTCTCACTTCACAATTTTTCCCTTGCTGAAGCTGTGCTCTTTGTGTCCCTGAACACATGCTTCTCCATCAAACCACTCTATAGCTACTGACTTTCATTTGGGAATGTATTTGGATTTTAGTATTATCCGTGAATATCCGATTGCTGGACCCCAGTGGCCTGGAGGTATTTTGGCAGATGAAATGGGTCTTGGAAAAACAGTGGAAGTGTTGGCTCTCATTCTGACTCACACTCGACCAGACATGAAACAAGATGATCTGACGTTACCTGAGGTAAGAAAATCAGGATAAGATTTAGTACAAAGAAAATACTTTTCAGTATTAATAGAAATGCACTTCTTGAGTTCATTGCTTTATGTTTTACAGAAGTATAGATTGAAAGATTGATCAACAGAGTGGAAGTTCTTGCTTTGTAGGACATGATATGTTGTGACATCAATAGTGGAATGGTTTGCATGAGAAGCAATTGGTAGTTCTCCATTGTTGAAGGACATTAGCAGACAACTGGGCTATTAATAGGCTGTTGATAGTTGACACCACTCCAGCAGTTTATACATGTATAATTTAGTATACTATGTGGGAAATCATTCTCCCCTTCACTTTATTGTATTGATGAGTATTAAACATCCATCAGACATACTCTGTGCTAAAATTGGTATGATTTAAACTAAGTGAATGAAAATTTCTGCTACCTCTATATTTCATATAATGAGGGCCTTAAATAAGGCCATAAATAGCAGCAGTTTTCCATCATTTTCCATCTTCGTAGTGCATCCTGTGAAAGCCTAGTACATTCACTAAAACCAAAAATTCTCTCTGAATGCAGAGAACCTTTATGCTTGAGTAAACTCTTAACACTTCTGTGGATTGCATCCTTTTGAATTCATGGCAGCCAGTTGCTTTATATATCTGTTCATAATGATCTCTTGCCTGCTTGTAAATGTATAAGTTAAAAAGACTCAATTCTCGAAAATAAGATTATTCTTCAGTGTATCAGAGGGTCAGCACAAAGGAGTGTGGAAAGGGGAGTATTAGCAGTAAAGCATCTGGACAACAGCTAGCAACAGTAGCTTTCAGACCATAGCGACCATAGCTTTTGGAAAGCTGAAGTTATGGAACAGTTTCATAATATGAGCAGCTGGGACAGACATCTTAAGTAATATTTTGTGATCTTTATGAACAAAATTATGACATTTGCCTGTGGTAAAAAGTCACTGTTCCTACTCATCCAGAAGGCCCATTGTTATTTATATTTGTGTTCAAATATAAAATGTCTTTGTATGATGTGCTGAAAAAAATAACAAAACAAAAGTGCTTTATTCCAACAGGGACTTTCTGGATGACTCCTGGGTTGTGTAAGCCATTGTCAGAGTGTTTCAGCTCACTGTAGGGCTCAAACAGTGTCTGAAATTGCATTGCAGTTACTGTTAAGAACTCTGCAAAGCAAGCAGTCAGACAGGGCAGAGTAAAGTTTCAATGAATACAGCTTTGTAAAACAGTTATATAAAGTATATATAAATAAATATAACTGTTCCTCTCTCCTAAATCTAGTAACCTAGATCCTCTACATTCCTGCAACTTTATTCTGAAGCAATGGAGGACCCAAGCAGCTCTCTCTATTAGCACTCTATGGTGCTGAACACCATTTGCTAAGAAGCTGAACTGAATGGAGTATCACTCTGTACACTAAAAATGAGCTATCTGAGCAAATTAGTGAGGTCTGAACACACATCTCTAGCAACTCATGCTTATTTTCAAATGTGAAAAATGAAGTACAGAATTACTGTGAAGAGACAGGAGCTAATAACTATTAAATGTTGTCTGCATTAGGGTAAGCTCGTGAACTTCTTTGTTCCACCTCAACCTTCAGAAGGAAATAAAAAGAAAAACACAAGAGAAATGGAGCTTAAATCAAAGGAAAAAATACAATATCCCAGTAAGTATTTCTGATGACTTTTTTTTGATACATTTTGCTTTTGTCTTTAGTCTTACCTTGGCCGCTGACTATGATTTCAAGGCTACTCTTCACTTTGGCAGAAAGAAATTATTCTTTTGCTGAGCACTGTGATATGGAATTGCATGCTACAAATAAGCAATCCACACCTAAAAAGTGAAGTTACCAACTCAGCTTTCTGTACTACAGACCTCCATGTAACTAAAGGTTGTAAGACAGATTATGCATCTAACTGAAATACACTTTTTATGAGCTTCAGTAAGAAAATTGAGTGACTTACTTCTATTGCTTTGAATATTGTCGTGGAATCACTGGAAAAGTAGTAATTTGTTGGGCTACCTCACGTAAAGCATTGTCAAAATTACTACCTGTCTATTTATATGAGTTTTTTTAGATGAACACAGTGTTTAGAGTTCCCTTAATGTACATTCTCTGAGATAAATTTCATTTTATCTGAGCTGTAAGATTTTCTTGCTTTGATTCTAAATATAGGCTTACGAGTGATGATATTAGCAGCTGTAAAGGAAACGAATGTGAAGAAAGGAGCATCCATTATTGCAATATTTAAGTACATCAGTACTATGTATAGGTATGACATACAGAGAAATAGACGGCTTCTCAAAAGAACTCTAGAAAAACTAATTGCAGAACAAGTGGTAGAGCAAGTCAGAGGACATGGCCTGGCTGGGTCTTTCAAGCTGGGAAAGAATTACAAGGAACAGAAGAGGAGAGAGAGAACCAAAGATCAGGTAAAACATGCTGCCATCGTTAGTTCAAAATGTTGCAAAAGCAGATCTTATTTCTAGCAATTGTATGCTACTCTCTGCTGTGTTGTCTGTGTGCACTAGTTCAGTGCCACTGGCTTATTGATAAAAATGAAGAAGACTGAAGTATTTGCTTTGGCATTGATGAGTGAAGAAGTCAAAATCATAAGCAGATCAAATCTGGGGCTAAAATGCTAACTAGATAGAATCATAAATCTTTTGAAATAGTACTGTGGGTTTTGGAAGGTGTATTGTTACTATGAAGTTGTGAACACTAGTAAAACTTAACTGAATCTTACAACTAGAAATTGATATACAACTGTAATATCTATGTTGATGTGTTTATACATTAAAAAAAAAGCTTAAGAGAACATTCTTTGTTATTTTGTAGATGGCAAGGGCTTCTGAATGCATTCAGAAGAGGCAGTCGTGTGATGCCAAAACTCAATCCAAAGAATCAAGAAATACTGATGTCACTTCTGAAAAGGTCCTTAGAACCCCTATACAGGTGGATATCACCATGGAAGAACATGATTATTGTACAATTAACAAACATAACAGGAAGTCTGAAGCAGATCATGAGAACTCCATAAAAGGGAATAATGTTCAGCAGGAAACTGTTGTCTCAAAATCTCCTGATTTGCATGGCACCCTTGTCTCCACTGACATCAAGTATCACCTCGATTCTGATGTTTCTAAAACTACGACTGATGTCCAGCAGGAGGCCCCAAATGACAAGTCCTCACATTCCCAAGAACATGCCAGTAGCAGTGTACAACATACCAGTTCTGTATTTCCATTTAATACCTCTGAATATCGTTTTGAATGCATCTGTGGTGAGCTTGGATTGGCTGACTGTAAAGCTCGCGTGCAGTGCCTGAAATGTTACTTATGGCAGCATGCAGAATGTGTAAACTACAAAGAGGAAAACCTGAAGGTCAAGCCCTTCTACTGTCCCCATTGTCTTGTGGCAATGAAACCAGTTTCTACAGGAGCAACTCTGATAATTTCTCCGAGTTCTATTTGTCATCAGTGGGTAGATGAGATCAACAGGCATGTAAGATCATCTTCTCTTCAAGTTCTGGTAAGATTATATAGCTTCATGTGCTGGAGAGTTATTTTATCAAAATTTGAGGCTACCTGTCAGACACTCTGTATCACATAAAATTTAGAGATTTCTGTGTCAGAATTATCCATTTCTTGTTGTTAAGCCTATGGCATACATGATATTCTTGTATCTTAAAAAGACCGTCTGCATTTACTTCATCCTTATTAGTAGGTCACTGGGAGATGATACAGTGGACTAGATATCATTATCAAATGACAGCAAATTTTGAGCAGTTGTAACAACAGATTATTTCTGAGAGGGAAGGCTGTTTGCAGGGTTTTTTGTTTTGGTTGGTTGTTTTTTTAAATTTGTTTGGGTTTTTTGTTTGTTTGTTTGTTTGTTTCTGAAAAATTACTCTGGTACTTAGAAAGGACTATAAGTGTTTTGGCAGTGTCTAACTTCACAGGACATTTGCACCCAAGCAACTGTCAGCTGCTTCTCACTTCATTCTAGATAAAAACAAATGTTTCAGTAGGTAAAAAGTATACTTTTGAATTTCTGGTTCTCAGGCTTTACAAAAGAAGTTTGGGGCTTTGGTGTTTACTGAGAATACCACCATTACAACTAGGGCATTGTCACTATAATATCTGGTATGTTTGTTAGGATGTTGCTTGTTTGGAGACCTTGTATTGTCCTTTAACTTGATTTCTAAATAGCTCTATGACTAAAATAAACCTAATTATCCATACAGTAACTATAGCTGTACAGGATTTTTTTTTTTTTTTTACATATTTATCACGTTACTCAAGAGTAACCATTGTGGCTTATTAACGATGTAGTCAAGTTTTGTCCTAGTTTTAGTAGGCAAGAATCTTTGAAATGATAAAGTGCTTTGAGAACCCTTATTTTTTTAGTAAAATAACAGTATCAGTAGATTTAAAAAGAGTGGAAGCTCTGTACTCAGGATATATCTGACACCTTGAGCTGTCCTGCATAGATGCCCAATGCATGAATGAATTCTAGGCTTCCAGTAAACCATTTGTGTGAGCCGTCTAATTAGCTTTAGTTCAGCAACTAACAAATGTGTAAAACTTGCAGTTTTTGTAGGACCCAGTCCAGGTTATATACCAGCTTTGTTGAAAACTGTCAGAAATAGATTTACATGGTAACAGTAAAATAGCTTTAAATACTGAATGTCAGTACTTTAAGTTGAGTGACACCTTCCATTCTAAGGCACCGTTTTCATTTTCTTTTAACTGCCAACTGTAAGTCATCCAGACTTGCTTTCAGTGTTTCTTCAAAATGAAAATGTGTTACTTTTTTTTTCTGCAGAGTTAAAACGAAAATAGTGCAGATGTTTCAAAGAACCAGTTTCCCATGTTAACAGGTTTTGTGTTGCATGTGAAGGGTGTTTTTTATATTTCCACTGCTTACAACCCATGGGAAATTCTAATGGTTTTATGTAATAGAATGAGAAATTAAAATTTATTACTAGGTCTTGCTTTGTGGCATGTTGTCTTTTCCTGCTGCTGTGAAAACAACCAAAACTTTGCCAAGTTATAAACCTCCGTAAAATCTGTTCATAAATATTTGGAAGAGATCATTAGACTTAGTTGTTTTTATTTCTTAACAGTTGCTTCAGTGAGAATGCACCCTTTTCTCTTTTTTTTTTTCTCCCTCTTGTTCTCCTTCTGTAGTTCATGTGCATTGACCTAGGTGCACATGCTCTGTTGTCACACTTGGGCTGAACAGAAATTTCTGCAAATGTTTCTTTCAGTTGACAGAAACATTGTTGCCTTATGCACAAATGTAGAGGAAGATTATTACTGGAAGGAAAAGTACATTAAGAGTGAAATCATGTGTTGATCATCAAGGGGTAAAGGGGAGGGAATCACTAAGATTTTATAAAATCTCCTTAATTTTGGTATTATTAACTGTTAATTGAGTGAATTAAGGGAACATTGAAGTTTGTGATGCTATGAGGGACTGGAAAGATGGTGTGATTTTCTTAAATAGTTAAAACATTTGTAGGTAATTGCAGATAAGAATGGCCCATCTTGGTTAGTGTTTATGTAACCATGAACTTGCAGAATAAGAGAAGAATAGAAAGATGCTAGCTATTTGAAGATGAGACTAGAATATAGATTTTCTTAAAAAAAAATAGGGATTTTGCCGATGACACCAAGCTGTGTGGTGCAGCTGATATGCTGGAGGGAAGGGATGCCATTCAGAGGGACCTTGACAGGCTGAAGGGGTGGGCCCATGCCAACCTCATGAAGTTCAATAAGACCAAGTGCAAGGTCCTGCATCTGGGTCAGGGCAATCCTAAGCACCGATATAGGCTGGGCAGTGACTGGCTTGAGAGCAGCCCTGAGGAAAAGGACTTGGAGGTGCTAGTGGATGAGAAGCTCAACATGAGTCGCCAGTGTGCACTTGCAGCCCAGAAAGCTAACTGTGTCCTGGGCTGCATCAAGAGAAGAGTGTCCAGAAAGACAAGGGAGGTGATTCTCACCCTCTACTTCACTCTCATGAGACCCCATCTAAGAGCACTGCATCCAGTTCTGGGGTCCCCATTACAAGAAAGATATGGATGTGCTGTCACATGTCCAGAGAAGGGCCACGAGGGTGATCAGAGGGCTGGAGCACCTCTCCTATGAGGACAGGCTGAGAGAGTTGGGATTATTCAGTCTGGAGAAGAGAAGGCTCCAAGGAGACCTTATTGTGGCCTTCCAGTATTAGTAGGGGGCCTACAAAAGGGCTGGTGAAGGACTTTTTAGGATGTCAGGCAGTGATAGGACTAGGGGGAATGGATATAAGCTTGAGGAGGGTAGATTTAGGTTGGATATTAGGAGGAAATTCTTCACCATGAGGGTGATAAGACACTGGAATAAGTTGCCCAGAGAGGTGGTGGAAGCCCCATCCCTGGAAGTTTTTAAGGCCAGGCTAGATGGGGCTCTGAGCAACCTGATCTAGTGGGAGGTGTCCCTGCCCATGACAGGGGGTTTGGAACTAGATGATCTTTAAGGTCCCTTCCAACCCTGACAATTCTATGATTCTTCATCTGTCAGAAGAAAGCCTTAGAAGAAGGCCAATGGCATCCTGGCTTGTATCAGGAACAGCGTGGCCTGCAGGAATAGGGAGGTGATCTTACCTCTGTACTTGGCACTGGTGAGGCCACAACTTGAATACTGTGTGCAATTTTGGGCACTGCAGTATAGGAAGGACATTGAAGTGCTGGAGAGAGCACAGAGAAGGGCAACTAGGCTGATCAGGGGTCTGGAGAACAGGCCTTGTGAGGAAAGGCTCAGGGAACTGGGGCTGTTTAGTCTGGGGAAGAGGAGGCTGAGGGGAGACATTATCGTTCTCTTCAACTATCTGAAAGGAGGTTGTAGAGGGGCAGGTGTTGGCCTCTTCTCCCTTGTGACTAGCAATAGGACTAGAGGGAATGGGTTCAAGTTGTACCAGGGCAGGTTTAGATTAGGTATTAGGAAGAATTTCTTCACCGGAAGAGTGGTGCAGTGTTGGAACAGGCTGCCTGAGGAGGTGGTTTAGTCACCATCCCTGGAGGTTTTCAAGAAACAGGTAGATGTGGGACTTCAGGGGATGGTTTAGGGCTAGCAGTAGTGTAGTGCTATTGGTTGGACTTGATGATCTTGAGGGTCACAGAATCAGAATGGCCAGGTTGGAAGGGACCCTAAAGATCATCTGGTCCTTTCCAGCTGTGATGATTCTATGATTATATTCTATGGTTCTATTTTAATATTGTGATTAATAGTTAAGTGGTAAGAAGTGGCTGCTTGATGATAAAATTCTTAGAGTAAGCAATGGGTGCCTGTAATTTTGAATTAGGTTTCTAAGGTAAATTGGGAGCAAGAGAAAAAGTTTTGTAGGAGAAGCACAAAAGGAGATTAGTATAGTAGCTTAAAATCCTGGAGAAAACACTCCTGTTATAAAAATACTATTTTTGTGCTATATACCACACGTAATTATTTGAAATTTTAATGTATTTTGGTATTTTAAGTGTATTGGGACTCACAATATGTACTGTATTTTCTTTAGATATATAATGCTCCTGCTGGGAAGCACAGAGTAAAACATTTCATCTAGCTTGTTAATTTTTTTTAATTTGAACTGCTGTATGTTTCTAAAAGGATTATGCTTAAAATGACAAGGAAGATAAGAAAATATTAACATGTAGAGTTTATAATAATATTTTCTTGATGCACAGGGATTGTTTCTATTTCATGAGTCTCTGTAGAAATCCTTTTTTTTTTTTTTAGATAAAACATTACTCAGAGTATAATTTATTTCTTTTAACTATTTTGCTGCATTCTTCTTTCTGCCTAATCATCCATGAAATTCTTGAGGCAGTAGGGAGAAAGGTAATAGATCTTTGTTAAAGGAAAGGACAGGACAGGAAGTGTAATGCTGACTGACATGATGTTGATCTGCACAACATTACAGAATATTTGTTCTTGCATACAACTGTTGCAACAAATAACTGTTGTAGCAAATACCGAAATCCTCTTTTTAAAAGGAAAAAAATTTGCAAAGCTATAAATACTTACAAATAAAAATTTTGCATCAATGTCTGTATTGCGTTTATTGTCTGTGTTACTTGTATGGGTTTCATACTATACTATTGCTACTATATGAATACAAGTTCTCTGATGTATTGTATGAGGAACAGTTCTAAAAGCATGCTAGTGTTAAGCTGTACTGGTATTTTTACATTTTTATTAGTGTCACTTACCATCATTCTTTGCTGTTGTGCTATTGAATACAAATCTATGTAGGTATATCAAGGTGTGAAGAAGCATGGTTTTTTGCAGCCACACATGTTGGCTGAGCAGGATGTCGTTATCACCACATATGATGTCCTCCGCACTGAACTGAACTATGTAGATATACCCCACAGTAACAGCAAAGATGGGCGCCGATTCCGCAACCAGAAGCGGTACATGGCCATCCCAAGCCCCTTAGTAGCGGTGGAGTGGTGGAGGATCTGCCTTGATGAAGCACAAATGGTTGAATGCACTACTGCAAAGGTATGACATTTCCAGTCATGCATTATTTAACTTGAAAAGGTTTTGACAAGCTTATTGTAAATAATACAGTAGACTTCCCTCTCCCCCTCTTAATGTTCAGTTAAGTACAGTAATTTGTCCTTGTAGTTTGTTCTTTAGAAGTGAATTTTCTGTTGGAGATATTTACTATTAAATGGTTCTCTTGTTGGAATTTTGGCAGACTGTGAAGTATATCCAGCTCAAAAAATACTTAACATAATCTATACTGACAGTTTAAAGAACTAGGTCATCATGTTTGTATATGATGTTTGATAGTTTCAAACAAGACATTAGCCTGTTCAGAGGCAAAGATATGTCCTTTGGGTCTAGAAGCTAAAATAGTCAGCAATGTGTCTCCAGACTCTAGGGCTACAGTCTGCAGAGGGATATTATGTTTGTATTCATCCAGTCTTTCTGCACAAGAAAAAAATGCTACTTACATAATGGCTTATAGGATTTTTTTTTTTTAATTTTTTTTTACATACGATACCTCTTGCTAACTACTTGCATTTTGTGAACCCTTTATTGCACCTAATTACTCAGAAGTGAATATGGCTTTTATCAGTTTTGGTTACCTTCAAAAAAGCTCAATAACTTTATATGAATTTTTATAATATATTGCACCAATGATGCTTATAGATCTGCTAATCTTACATACTGAAAAGATGTTCAGACTTTTAAAAATAAGGTCCATGTCTTCTCAGACTGGATTCCACATTCTCTTTGTTTTTCCTTTCCTACCATTGATTTTATCTTCTTTTGCTAGGCTGCTGAAATGGCACTCCGTTTAAGTGGCATCAATCGCTGGTGTGTTAGTGGTACTCCTGTGCAACGAGGATTAGAAGGTGAGATTTTATGTAGCAGTGACATCTGTGGATTTTCTTTGCATTGATAATTAGGTAATGGTTTGAAGCAGTTAAAATGTCTGCTAGTTTTGCTCTGAATTCATTAGGTACTCTGACTTTAACCATGTAATGCAGCCATCAATAAATATATCAATATAAAAATTGCAGAGATTAAATGTTTTTATCCCCCTGAGTTAGATGAATGCTTTGGGGAGTAGAGAAGCTGGAGTGTCAAACAGCTGACCCAAGTCTATTCTTTAGTTTTCACTTAGCAAAATGTTTAAATATTAACCCCTCCCTACTGCAGCTAAGGATAGTCTACTCTGGTTATGGAATCCTTTTGTCAAATACAGCTGTATTCACTTTTTGCATAGCCCTGTATGGCCTCCTGTGGGCATCAACTGCCTTGAATATGAATTCTAAAAATCATACTAAAACTTAATGAACCTGTGTTAAGTCCTTATATAAGGACTTGATGATTTAAGGTGCATGGAGTAGGAAGCTGTGTGTTAGCAGGTGTCATTTTTCTTTGTTTTTTGGTGAGGTACTCGATTCTGTAGACAGGCTTCTGCTAGAGGTAGGAAAAAATACAAAAAGAAGTGACTATATTTTTTCTGTGTTCTTTGATTTAGGAATATGTGCTACACATTGGGGTAGTGGGTTTGAAAGTGGATTAATTCAGTGTAAGCACTTATGTGCATTTCTGAACTATTGTTCAGATATCAAACTATTCTAAAATTAAACAATGTAGATTAATTTGTTACAGAATTGTAGATTAAATTTGTAAATAGCCAAAATATTTGTGAGAATACATAGTAAATCAGGCAAACACTCTGGAACGAAGTTATAGGTTTGACCATCATGATTAACTTGAACAAGTCCTTATGTGTGATAGTGTTGATTTAATGTATGGCTAGGCTTCGCGAATGAAGATCCAGGGANATATCTGAAATATCACATTGTCCATAATACATGTTGCTCACGTGCTCCAGGCTTTGCTGAGGCAGCCTTATTACACAAGGGATGAAAATTGCTGATTAATTATCTCTGCTGGTGCTGCTGTGATAAAATGGTATAGGACCTCTGTGTAAATAATTGCCTGCTGCATTTTTCTTCCAGAATTTTTCTCCCTCTGGTCTGTGATGCATTTGGTGCATGTCTTACAGCTCTCAGCTGAATAACAAAGTTACCGTGAAGCTAACAGAGGAAAGAACGTAGTCACTAGATCTTTAAGAAATCTCTGTGTTATAGCACCATATATTACTATTTCTGCATTGTCCACATACAGCATTTAAACATATGCTTCTGTATTTTTCTAGTGAGATTAGATACATACTTAAAGTCACTATGTCCTTAAATTTCGTCCCCGAAAATGATAGGTTTCTGAATTGGGCAGAATTAGCAAGCTGTGTTCTTTCAATTAGTAAGAAAACAATAAAAGTGTGGATTTTTTTAAATTCCTTCTGACTTAGTAGAAAAGTGAGTCTTCAAAGGATGGTGAGCAACAGACAGTTGGTGCACAGCAGGCTGTGAAGTAATGATATTGAGCAATATTGTTTTAAAAAAACCTGGCAAACTCAGTTAACCATATGCAATCAAGTAATTTCTGCCTCTCACCTCCCCTCAGAATAGGTTTGCATTCATTGCTATGTTCTGCTAAACTTGAAATTAGGAAAGCGTCCAACAAATAGCTATACTCCAGCAAGTTCTATGAAAGTCAGCAACTAAAAGAGAGAACCTCCCCACTTCCCCCACTCGGTCCCCTGTATCCTATCAGCTGTTTTGGTGAGGGAATGACTGGAAAACAAGTGGAAAAGATAATGTCCAGAATGTAATTGTCTCATGCCTGGTAACCTTTCTCTGAAAGTTAATTTTTTTTGGAGGCATCTTGTGAAATATTAAAACAAAAACATTGTACTAAAACACTTTCTTTTCTTGACAGATCTGTATGGATTAGTCCTTTTTCTTGGCATTGATCCTTACTGGGTCAAACATTGGTGGGATCAGCTTTTATATCGACCTTACTGTAGGAAAAATCCCCAGCCTCTCTACAGTCTAATTGCCAAGATAATGTGGAGATCAGCAAAGAAGGATGTGATTGACCAAGTAAATAAGAGTTTTGGGCTTTAAAATTCCTGAACAACATTTATCAATGGCTTTATTTGCAGATTACTTATTTTCTGTTTGTAATTGCAGATTCAAATACCCCCTCAGACAGAAAATGTACACTGGCTTCACTTTTCTCCCGTGGAGAGACACTTCTATCATCGCCAGCATGAGGTGTGCTGCCAAGATGCATTGGCAAAACTCAGGAAAATTTCAGACTGGACTCTGAAGCTTAGTAGCCTAGATAGAAGGACTGTGACTTCTATTCTGTACCCTTTGCTGCGACTGAGGCAGGCCTGCTGTCATCCACAAGCTGTTCGGGGAGAGTTCTTGCCATTACAAAAAAGGTGAATTTCTGTCACTTCTAAGTGGCTTACTTTATCTAAAGCAAAACTCTTAATTGTCCCTAATAGTTCAAGATTTTGTACAGTTCTCAAATAAGTCTGATTTTATGCTTCTTCAGTTAACTAAAACAGTTAGTTAATGTGCAACTATGCCACACCAAAGTGTCTGAGCTCAGAAGCTGAACAGGATGCAGAAACACATTTAGTGGAATTCTTGTGGTAAAGAACATAGAGGACTATATTACTGTGAGGCAGTCGTTTCAGTAGTAACTTTTTAACCTTACCATGCTGATGGATGCTAGGATGTTGCAAGGTGGTGAATTGAGTGTGAAGCAAACCTGGATCTTTTTCAGTTTTAAATAAGCCCACTGATTTGTCTCTTACAAAAACTCATGCTTATAAAGAAGAACAAGTAACAAAAGGAATAATCAGAATGGAATATTCTTTAATTGAAAGAAAATGTTGTTAATGTGAGGTTGTAGTTTGAAAACTTGAAAGCTGTTCAAATGCCTTTTTTTTTTTTACTTCTTTTTCTTCTTTTTCTTTTTCTGGCATGCTTTAAAGATCCTCTTCCTCAAAAGTGCACTGCAAGTACTATTTGCTAGCACTTTTTGTGAAATGTGGCTACTACTTTTTCCAGTCAATTAGAGGAAAAGAGCAGAGAGTTTCTAGTCCAGGCTCTCATAACACTGTTTAAATTGGGGGTTTTTAAGATACAGGTAGGGAAGAACTTAACTATTAACACTGCCAGTGTTATTTCTACTGTTTTCTGATCTTGTTCATCCATTTATTCAGTCTCTTTCTAGCCTTTCATGAAGTTTGGTGTCCTGCTCCTTCTCCTTTGTCATGCAGGGCACCTACAATGCCTAAGCAGCTGTAACTGACTTTGCATCTACTTCAGGGGCTAGTAGTAGGCATTGTGCTGCAGCACTTTCTGTTGAGTCTGCTAGTGTGGAAGCAAGGACTCAGTCATAGGAGAAATTATTCCCACCAGCCCATACAAGATCATTTGCATTAAAATTAGCTGGTGGAATACAGACGACAGCATAGTACTGTGTTGATTTTGGTGGAATGGTTGCAGAGTGACAGCTGCATAGTAACTGTGGTGGGAAAACTAGCAGTGAAAATTAAATCTGTCTTAGAATCATATGTACAAAGAAAAGTCATTTCCCAGCACTATTTACATTTTGTGAACCAAGCTTGACTGCAGCAGTGGACATTTTCAGAACTGATATTTAGCTCCTGGCTTTGGTTATATTTAGGAGAATAATGAAGAAATTCAGTGCTAGGACCTTTGAATAAGAGAAATTTACTGAAACAGGAAAGTTGGTGCTAGAGAATGTGGATAAGAGAAACCGATCTGAAACAAGAAAGCTGAGTATGGAGTATATTGTATGCTAGATAGAGTCACAGATGACTTCTTTTTCTCACCTGTGTAGTGAAGGCAGTAAACGAGAACATCTACTCAGCAAAAATAAAGCCATACTAGGGAGTTTTCTAGGGACCCTTAGTTAAACTGAGTAAAAACCCCTTCTTTTAGTCTTAATTGGTAGTCTCAGGCTATGTATCATATTGCATATTTTATATGCATATCCTTTTGCATTTACAATTTTTCTTGAAACTGCTGATGGTTTTGAAAATGAAAATGAAAAGATGAGTAGTAATGGTAAAAGTGTCAGAATATAAGCAGCAGGTGCTGTATGTATTTGCCAATACCTTTGCAGAATTCAGCTTATTGTAAGTAATAATTATATTGATTTAAAGCCTACTGTAGTGCAAACTCAAATAACAGTTTTTGCAAATGAATGTGTTGCTTGTCAAGGATATCCTTCAGCATACCTTGGGCCCATACTACTCTGGAGTTAATATCACCTCTTACTCTACTCCACAGCACTAAGCAGCAAATAGTAAATGCTTCTCCTGAAGGTGAATGAGGCTGAAGAGCAGAGTTTCAGGAAGGGGGTAGTGTCTGGTCTTAGAGCAGCAATTAGTCGTAGAAGCAGCCTCAGGTCAGCTGTTGTAGATTGTTGTTGCAGTTTACTCTCCAGTCACTTCACATCAGTCTTCCTCCTGCTTGGAATCTTTGTCCCTTGGTCTTACTCCAAGCTATCGTCCCGACTTCTTTCTTCTTTCTCATCTCTGTTCTTACTTCTCCCTGTTACATCTCCATTTCCTGTATTTTTATGTTAAGCTGATTATCTTATGACTAAATTCCTCTCATGAATTACAAATATTGCAAACAAATGTAGAAAAAGAAGTTTAAAATACTACCTGCCAGTCGTCACTGTTCTCATTTCACACATTTCCCTCTTTACCTTGACACATCATGTGTTTAGATTGGTAGCAGAGAGAGAACTGAAGTCTCTCATAGCTGTTTTCATTTAAACAGCCTCTAGTAAAACAAGGTTTATTTTTTCTCATTTTCACTTCACTATTGTAACAGAAGGAGCAAAACATTTTGCCTTGTGAGGTGTTATTTTACCTAATCCTGATTTTCCTTTTGCTTCTTATTTCTTTATATTTTTAGGAGATGTCAGCCTCTTGACATACTCAAGTTAGGGTAAAGCTCTAGTTAGAAGGAAAGCTGAAAGCTGGAGAGGTTTTAATAAATAAATCTAGATTAAACGTTTACACAGAAGATTGGATGCATGTAACAATCTATGTTGCTGTGCAACATAGCAGCTTTACTTCTCTAGTATTGTGGTTCTGTTTCAAATTTGAGCCATTGGGTCTCCATTTCAGCACCATGACCATGGAGGAACTGTTAACCTCTCTGCAGAAGAAATGTCGAACAGAGTGTGAGGAAGCTCACCGACAGTTGGTGTGTGCTCTTAATGGCTTAGCTGGTATCCATATCATTAAAGGTAAGACTGGATGGCTGTAGCATATTCTTTACTCCTTTTAGTGAGCTAATTAGAGTTTAGATGACGCCATATAAAAACAGTGACTTTTTTGAATTCAGGAAAAAAGCCATATTGAAATCCTGGGAAACTAGAGAGGCTTGTAACAGTGTTTGTAGCAAAATACTAGCATTCATTCTAGATGGGAGAGAGGAGAACAGGTGTAGTGTGATGCATCTTTAAGATGTCTCAGAATATTTCTGGCACTTTTTTAAAATGTTTTTTCTTGATTCTACCATCTATATGTACTGGGAGGATAAAAGAAGTAATTCTTGTGTAACTGTACTTAACCTGGTTTTGTTTTATCAGTACTCTTTTCTGGGCTTCCTCTGTGTTCTGTCATGCAAACTGCTATACTCACCTTGGAATCTCTTTGCTACTGCCTGTTACACAGCTCTGTCAGTGTAGATTTTGTCTGAATTAGGAAGAAAAAAAAACTTGAAATGGGAAATTAAAACAATTATATTAATCTTTAATGTCCCACTAAATAAAATTATAACAAACTAAAACGAGTCAAGAATGTGGAAAAAAATGCCTCTTTGCCAAGTAATAAATTTTTTAAAGTTGATAAACTGCTTGAATTTTTCCAGGTCATGTTAGTCTTCCTTCAAAGAGGACAACAAGCAAACTGCCAGTTCTGTTTTTACTTGCCTCACAGAAAGACTACATTCAGATTCTGTAGTCCGTAGTTAGTAGGTTTTAAATACTTTAAGATTGCAGGATGGACATCAAGTTTTAAAGATTAGGTGCTTGAAAGGATTTCTGTACACATTAAATAATTCTAAAATACAACAGTTGCAAAAATTAAGTCTGACCTTTTTTGAAAAGCAGGTTGATGAAAACTCTTATCTAGTGAGAAACAATAGCAGGATTGAGGCAGAGTTCTGATCTCTAACTCTGTCCCCCTCTCTTCCTGTTTATTACACTCACCTCACTCTATTAGCAAGGAGGAAGCACACCTTATATACAAAGGTGAATTTATTTAGTTTTAGATATTACTGTTATGAGCACTGATATAATTGACAGAAGAGTAATAATCACATTTACTTTTTTCTGCTGCTTGTCCTGCTTTTATGCTTGCCTTTCTACTGTCCTGGGTCCTGAGGTCAGTGATTTCATACTGGTGGCAGCAGTGCTATGGCTGGTTGTCACCACCTGGAGTTCTTCGTTAGGAGGACTAAGATGTTTGTTGATGATTTCTTTTTTCTTATTCAAGGATCCAATTAGGGACATTTTTATGTTTGCTAGCACACTTTCACACCTTTCTTCATTGGTCTGCAGCTCCATGTTAGCATCAAATTTAGCGTACGTGATGTCTTTTATGAATGTTACATACTATTTCTTTGTTTTCTTTGTTGCCCCTAAAAACAGTTTTGTCCAGCTCTAGGTCTGCATTTCTTTGTGGGTGAGTTGTTTATAGCCATGGCTTCCTTGTTCACTGCCAAGCCTGTGTACCATCTCTTAGCATCCCATGGCTGTACTCTACACTGCATCCTATATATTTACATTTCAAGGCCTCTGCTATTACTATGAGGCCCTATATTGCTCTACACTACATCATTTTGTTAGTTGTAAATATCTCATTCTACATGGAATAAGTCCTTGTTACTGCTCTCTATAGAAAGCTGTGGTTGTACCATATGAAGATAAACAAAAGTCAAATTAGAGAAATTCAAAGGAGACCTGACAGACCTCAAGTTTGAGGCCTTGCAAATTCAGCACATAGCTTTTGGCCTAATACTGATAATGGCAATAGTATATTGCAGGCCTACACCCTTACAGCTGGCAACTATTTCAATGTAAGAAATAACAAATCTTGCTGAAAGAGGGCTGTTACACTTCCAGATATGCAGGAAGATTATTTTTATTTTACACTGTTACATGTCTTTATACATTTCATGTCCCTGTACTTCTCCATGTTTTAAGAGTCTTTGTCAATTAAGAAAACAGAAAAATTGATTTTTTTTGCTATATTTCCATACACAACATGAATTTTGTATTTATTTTTTACTTTATATATCCTATTTTCTGAGAAGTGATTGTGATGTTAACAGTTTACATCAGAATTTATACTCCCTGCATGTATTTAATCATTTCTGCTCTTCTGAAGTATGACACAATCTTCATTGTTTTCACTAGAAGAGTGAATAAAGTATTTGCTGTGCTAATTTAGTAATGCATCACTGCAGTGAGTTATAGATTAGTTGGGTTTTTCGTAGTGCAAACAGATTTTTTGGACTTAACACAACTGTGAATACATATTTTAAGATCAAGAAGTCTACAGATCTTGCAAGTCTACAGATCTTGCAGTCACAAAAGATATTTCATTTGGAAACTGCTGTAGTCTTTGTAGAACATAGTTCTGTCTTTTACCAGTTTGGGGTTTGGTTTTGGATTTTTTTTGTTTATTTTTAAGTGAGGGGGTTGACATGGAATGAATAGGGAAGATTTGCTTGAAGACAAGCAGCTACTATACAGACTTTCTGAAAATGTCTTAGTGTGGTTCAAGTGATGGCCAGTCATGACTGCTTGTATATTTAAAAAACAACACAATATGTGTATGGTTTTTTTTGTTCTTTTTTTAATACAGGAGAATATGCATTGGCAGCAGAGATGTACAGAGAAGTGTTACGATCATCTGAAGAGCACAAAGAAAAGCTCAAAACAGATTCCTTGCAAGTGAGTGAGCATTCAAATGTAGAGACATAGTTAAGAACTGGAATACTTTAGATTTAATTGAACAGGTCAGTCTTTTCTTCCTCCCAGTGGTGTGCTGAATGACTCTTTCAGCTGCTGTTCTTATCACAGTCTTTAGATAGAAATCTGTCCAGTGACCTTCATGTTTACTTTTTTGTTAAAAGCTACTGTAGTTCTAAAAACTTCTGCTTGTGAGTCTTCGTGGTATCACAGAAGCAGTCTATGATCTCCACCTGCTGTTCTGGAGTGAAGCTAACAAGCTGAATTCCTGTATTTGTGTGTGTGATTGCTCATATTAATGCTGCTATATTATATTCTGCAAATACAGGATGCTGGATGTGCATTGAGAGTGATATTAATTTGTCAAATGATAGAGAATAATAAAATTGTTCCACTGCAGAAGATGTTCTCTGAAAGAACATCAACATATGAAAAAGAATCAAAGTGAATTTTCTCTTCAGACAATGTACTAATACATTTTTAATGCTCTGTTAAAAATATTAATGTTTTCCTGATAAAAAAGTAGTGGTTCTTTAAGTAACATCCTTATATTTCTTCAAGAAATTTCAGTTCTAAATTGGCCAAAGTTCTCTTTAGCATTACAAGATACTACAGATCATAAGGACAGATAAATAAGAAGTGATCAGTTGTTTCTTTCTTTACTTTGCTTGTTTCACTGAGTTAGTTACTGCTTGATTATCTTGCACATGGTCATCTGATGGCCCTGTTGTGCTTCTTTGATCCTTCCTTCCCAGAGGCATTTTTCACTTAACATAACCATATTAGCATAAATTTGTTAAAACTACTTATATTAGGATTGTTAATTAAACTGGTTTACTGGATTATGCAATCCAGCAAAGCACTTCTTTTTCCCTAAAAATATACACTGCCTGATATTGCGGTTGTGAATAAAACTCAGTTTTTATTGACTGTTTCCCTGTTGTGTTGGCTTAGCTTTTTGAGATAATGGCAAATCACTGCTGGCCAGTGCTCTTCAGTGGCTGAGATAATAATAGGGTAAAGGTGAAGTGAATCCAGGAGGTGAGAAAGGCACAAGTTCATGATACTGAAGATTATTAGTATGAGTTTATGGGAGATATGCAGGCAGCATAATATTAGGGGTCTGATTTGGGATACATAGGGTGGACCTAGGGAAGAGGAGTAGAGTTGCCTCTTAATAACAGTCAAGTTTGTTTTCCCTAAAAATAAACAAAAATACCATGTTTTATTTGGTCATCTTTTATTTCAGAGAAGTGAAAAATATGAAAAATGTTTGAAACTCTTGGGAGCTTTTTTCTTTCCTTTAATTTGCTTTAACTAGGCTAAGTCAATTGTCTCCATTAATATTCTGAAAGATATTTACTAAAGAATATGGTCTGAGATAAGTAGCTTGTTTCCCATGGGAAGGTGAGTATGGGACAGAATCTGATGACTTAATATCAAACTTGCCTGCTGATTTGCTTTTGAGTTGTAGAAGAAGTTCTTTTTAGTGTTTCATTTCCTACCTCAGTAAAATGGTGAAAAGAATGTTTATTTTCTTTATACTTCCAGATTAACAGAGGAAAAAATAAAACTAATTTTAATTGAATGCTAATTTCTCACTGTAAGCATTCATTGCTATTTAAGCTTTTCCTATCGCAGATATTGCAATGTATTTTTTCATGATTGCTGTTGACTTTATGTAATTTAGAGACTTCATTCTACACACAATTTGATGGAATTGTTGTCGGCAAAGCACCCAGGAATTCCCCGGACGTTGCGTGATAGCCAACTTGCAGAAGAGGTAAGCATTGTTCATTTTTATATAAATAAGTTTTGTAGAGCACTTTTTTGATTTTTCTTATTCAATATTTTAACTAAAGAAATATCATTAAATAACTTTCAAGTTAACTACATACATTTCCTTTCAGGCTAGTAAAGTCAAGAGTTGTTTAGTGTGTGAGATGAGAGTGTATATATCCAGTAAAATGCTGCTTTTCTGAATGCTTGGTTATCTCTGTTGCTTAGTGTGTTTTATGGAATTTTTAATAGTTTTGTCTGTAGAATGTGATTTCCCCATCCCCACAATGATTTTGTGGAAATGACTTACATATATGTTACTGTTAAAGAATGCATTATCTTGAATTATTTGAATCCTTTATGTCCACATGTTTTCTTTAGCTTTTCTCATTTTAACTGCAGTCAGTCAGTCTTACCCAGGTGAAGTTTTTGTTTTTCTTGTATAGGTGCCCTCCATTCCAAAATGCTTCCCCATCTTCTAGTAAACATAAGCTACTGCTGTAATGCATCTTCTCAGTCATGCCTTGAAGCTGTTTTTCTGCCTCTCCTTTTGGTCCTGTCTGTAGTACTGATAATATCTTCTTTGAAACCTTCATGAGAAGGTCCTGATTTGCAATTTTCTTCATAGCCTGAAGTTTGCTAGTGGCATCTGTTCAGGCTTGACCTATATTACTTAAAATTGTACTCATATAGCCTACAGCAACTGGTTTCACCCTTATCACTCATGTACCACCTAAACACCTAGAAAGGTTGACCATCATTGGCCAGATGAGACAGTTACTGTGTTTTACTTCCTGTGTGCATAAGCCTTTTGAGCAATATTCATAATCCTAGCTGGCAAAATACCTGGTAAGATAGCTGGGATCACTATTCCCTACTGGTCACTCGTAGTGCACATATGGACCACAAAATGTGCAAAAAAGAACATTGTTACTGTGGTATCCTTTTGGTTGGAAAGGACCTTGGGAGGTGTCTAGCTGAACCTCCTCCTCAGAGAAGAACTCAACAGAGATTTCTGACTAGGCAGCTCAGGGCTTTATCCAACTGAGCCATTAAAACCTCCAAGGAAAGAGATTTCACAAGTTGATCTCAGCAACATTTTCACTCCTTCATAATCCTCGGGGGGGGGAATCACATAGACCCCCCCTATTCCACTTTGTAGTCATTGTCCCTTGTTCACTTGCCATGTACTTGAGTAAAGTGCCCGACTCCCAATTCTGGGTGATTTCCTTCTGCCTACTGTAATGCTGCTATTTTGTAGCCTCTTAAGCCTCTCTTCTCCAAGCTGGGCAAGCCTACTTCTTTCAGCCTCTCCAGTTATGTTGTGGTGATCAGTATCTGCCTTATTATTTGGATATTTTAGGATATTTTTTCATTTTAATGCATATGTAGTATTTTTCTATTTTAATGAGACTTGTTCTCTTAACTATTCAGATTTCTACCTGCCTTTATAGAAATACTGCCCATTTTTTTATTGACCTGTAACTCTAGCAAATATCACCTTCTCCTGACATTTTTGTCAAATGGAGGATTGAAAAATTTCTATTTTGCTTATAAATGTGAAGCAGAGATTGTTTTTCATAGCTATCTTCTGGCAAATACCTAGGAGTCCTGTCCACTCCTAGTAAACTGAGGTCCATCTGTAACAGTGTAATATAATTTTCTTGATAGTAGCAAACCAAAAGGAAGAAAGACTTAAACACACCCTAAAATACACAAAATAAAGATACCTAGTGAAATCAGAATGTAATGGTGAAAGTTATCTATGTGTGTAAAATACTTATAAGAAATGTAAACTATTTGTTCATCAGGTTTTAAAATAGCAAATGAACTGGTACTGGTTATATTGTAGAGAATCTACCTATCAAGAGGGGTTTTTTCATGAGAAGTATTTTTTGTGAAAAAATTCTCTCTGAGGCACCTAAAAATAATGAAACTTAAATCTTTATTGTTATTTTATGGATAAGTTTTATATATAGGTAAGTTAAATTGTCCTGTTCTCGTATTGTTCTAGGATCTTTTTATTGTTTGCTTATTCAGCACAATATATTTTAATATACAGTTAAGTAAGAATTGTGAGTTCCTTTTTGTAATGCACTGCATTCCTGTTGTGTTTTTGGGGCTTGTCCCAAAGCAAAATTGCATAGTTAGCAACTTTGTAGTCATTTGTCTTCTCGAATATTTTTTGGGCTTACAATAAATGATAGATTGTAGAGGAAAAATATATTGTGAAATGTTGCTTACAAATGAAAGTGGGTACCACATAAGTAGCTAACCGTTTTAAAAGATGATGGTAGCTGGGGGGTTTTTACATTTTCAATTATTCCTCATGAATATGGTTTGTGCATAATTTAAGCTCTTGTTCCATACAGGCAGAACAACTTCGACAGCATTATATGAGTAAATCCAATGCGGAAGTTGCAGAAGCCCATCAGGCCTTGCAGCCAGTTCTTCAGACCATTCGTGAGCTCCAGAGAAAGGTGAGTACCTCCTTACAGATTTAGTCTCTGTTTATCCACAACTCCAGCTGTTTAACAGTTCTTTGAAGGCCTATTTGGAATGGGACTTCATGCACACATCCATAGCCCCAAAATATATTCTGTGTTCCCCACATAGAGGTACACAGTACTGGATGAACAGAATACTAAACCAGAACCACATGCTGTGATGATTCTAGTAAAGTTTAACACAGTATTTGATTTTTTTTTTATTAATTGTGCTTCACCTGTAATTCAGGTACAGATTTTGGCCTTGACACATTTCTGTGGTGTATCAGATGGTATTTCAGTTATTTTAAAGGGAACTGTTCTTTGACATGTATTTAGTCATGTGCTTAAGGCTTAATTGTGTTTAGTCAGTATGTCAATTCAGTTTTCATGGAAAGGTGCAAACTCTTAATGAATCGATGAAATCTGAGTTGAAATGCTGCTTGTCACTTGTATAATAGTAAAGAAATAATAATAAATGGGGGCAAATGGCACATGAAGTACACTTTGGCATCATCTTTCACCTTTTAAAATTATAAGGTCACTTCAGTTCACAGAGAGCTTGCTTTCTCTAATTAAATGATCCTTTCATCTCTTTTTGAGGAAACTTTGAGATTACAATATCTACATGGCTATTCTGTGTAGATGGTCTTGAATCTAACTCAGTAGAAGCAATTTGAAGGTGTGTAAGTAGACGGGAACATAGAAAATTTCTTCATCATGCATTCACTTAAATGGGAAAGGGGATATTTTTTAAGCATACTCTCATGTTCCACTTTCCATGAAATTTGCCAGTCTGTGTGTGTGTCCTAAAGAGCAGTATAGGCCTCTGCTGCAATGAGTAAATTGGTTGTTTGTTGAATGTTCATGGATAAATCTGTTCTTTTGCATAGATACATTCAGGTTCTCCTTGGTGGTTGGATGTCATCCAGACAGCAATACAGTATGCTATTGATGAGGAGCTTGTTCAGCGTGTGCAAAATGAAATAACCTGCAACTACAAACAGCAGACTAATAAACTCTCCATGGCAGAGAAGTAAGAGAATAGCTAAAATAGACTAATGAACACAGTTAAGTCTATTCTGTCCTCTTATCAATTTGCTAACAGTTGCAATTAAATAGCAGGCATTTTTGCTTCAAAGCATCTGGACTGCAATTAAGTTTCAAAAACAGTCCCCCTCAAAGCGTAAATAGATAGAAGACTTGGAAAGAAAAGCAGGAGGATTACAGTGTTCTTATAGACAAGCATTCTTTTAAATGTTGCTTTTTATTGTCTACTGTGGTTTTGCAGTCTTCTGTACTCTTTACATGAAATATATATATAAGTATAGGCAAACTCATCTATTTTATTTTGAAATACATATTACTTAGGTAGGTAATATTAAATGCCAAACTTTAGTAGTGTTGTTAAACCTGTGCTTTTTCCCCCGCATGTTACAAAAGGAATGTTCTGGATCAAAATTTCCATATGGAGTAGAACCACAGTCTTGTTATACACTGTCTTGTACATGAATGCCAGACCTTGTATGATTGGTACAGTCTCAGAAAGAAACCCCTGCTTCACAGGACAAACACAAGTGTCAAGAAAGACAGCTAGGTTTTAAGAAGATAGTTCATTGTCATGTCCATTTAATACTTTAAACTTTGAAAGCTAACTTTCAAAATGCAGTATATTTCTGTGATGGGTGCGTGTGTCTGCTGTGAATTGCATAAGTGCATTGAAAATCAGTTTGTTGGCCAAGAAGTGCAATACGTGCAATTGTTTACCTTTAGTAGATTTGTGTTGTGGACCAGAATGTTGCAGGTTAGTGTTGGCTACTAATATTTGCTTGCAGCTCTTAAGAGTCTTTCTAAGCTTGCAAATACTTGGCATCATCTCAGGGGATACAGTGAAATAAATGATTTCCAACAGCATTACATGCAATAGTAATAAGAATTTGCTTGTGATGTGAAGTTTGTATGTTGTCCTATACTGCTATTTAGCTAATTTTCTTCTACTTCCAAATACTGAATTTTGAAGTTTGGATTTGGTGACTGAGTGTGCAATTAGTGCTCTTTTTCTTTAAATCAGATTCCGTGACTGCAGAGGCCTTGAATACCTGCTTACAACCCAGCTGGAGGAAGTGAAGAAGTTCCAGAAGAGTGTAAGAGCAGCAGTGAAAAACTTGGAAGGCCCTCCCTCTAAGCAGGTTATTGAGGCTGCCACTATCTGCCATTTGAGACCTGTTAGACTTCCACTTAACAAGTATGTCTTGAAAATAGAAAATGTACTTTAGAAGTTTATATTTAAATTTTCCTTCCTTTCAAATAATAGATTAAAGTCTTTATTCTGCCCTCAGGATTTGTATGCACACAGATATCACAGATCCATTTGTTAGAATCATGACTTTATTTTGTTTTATTCTTATAAAATCTTTTCCTGTCAGTTGTTATATTGAGTTTACATAAGATTGTTAAATCGTTCTTTTTTAAGGACCTTGTGTGGGTTTTGTATGTTAGAATAGAGAATTACAGGAATTACTTTGGTTTCTGATGAAATTCTGAGTGCTTCTGTTTTCAATCTTCTGTATTGCAGTTGTGTCTTTTGTAAGGCTGATGAGTTGTTCACAGAATACGAGTCAAAGCTCTTTTCTCATACGTAAGTTCATTGTTTTTAAACTTCTCAGTCTAAAAAAGTGAAAGTTGGATTTTTTAATGTTTTCTACTTCTAAGTTTTCTGAAATGACTTTATGAACAAATTACAGCAACTTCTTGTTAGTGGCCTTGATAGCAATTTTATTAGGTTTAATTTTCTATGTAAATTTCATTTGAAAGAGTTGTGTGCAAGGAACACTTTTCCTAAGCTGCTGTATAGTATGACCATGACCATACATTTGTAATGGAGTATTGAAGTGTTCAGAAAATGTATGTATAAATACAAGCATGCTAATTATATGCATATTCCTGTTTGTGCAAATATTTATTTGCTGTCCAGTTGCAAGTGGTAAAATCCCATATTTGTTCTTAGATTTGTTTTTTTAAGTTCTGTATAATTTACAAAGTACAAAATTTGACTAAAACTAGAATGAGAAGTGATTTCAGACATGAATGCAGCTGTGAGCTGAAAGAAGGGTTGCACCAGCATATGGTGTGAGAGAAGTGTGTGTAGTGGACAGTACTAAGACACATAGGTTACAGCCCTCTGCATGTTTTCTTTTTGACTTTTATCTCTCATATCCCTCACAGTGTTGAAACTGAATTAAAAAATCTTGAGGCCACTAAGAAAACATTTTGAAAAGTCTTCAGCAGTTTGAGCTCTGTTACCTAATGATTGGTGTAATCATTAGGAAATATTAGTGTGTTTTTGAATTAGCATTATTTATGACATTATTCATGACATTAATCATGAATAACTACTGAAAGATAATTAAGATAATTAAGATGTGTAGGCCTTTTGAGCTGACATAATGGCCTGTACAGTGATTTCATGGCTGGTACCAAGGTCACCATATTAAAAGCAAGTTTCTGAGGTATCACGTAATAAAACAGCTATTTATATTTGTTTGATTTTTCTTTATCCTTTAATGAAGGCTGAAATATAGAAATACATATATATATATATATAGAAATGGATGTCCAAGTACCAAAGCAGTGATAAGTATCATCTTGGGTTTGTTTTTAAGTGTTATGGGCCAAATGGCAATATTTGAGGAGATGATAGAAGATGAAGAAGGGCTTGTTGATGACCGTTTGCCCACCACAAGTAGAGGACTGTGGGCAACCAGTGAAACTGAACGTGCCTTGAAAGGTATTCTGTCCTTTGCCAAAGCTCACCGAATGGATGCTAGGCTAACTGAAGAAGGCAGTGTATTTCTGGAGCTCTTTGAAGCATGGAAAAAGGAATATAAGGTACAGTGAGATGGTGATGGAAATGATTGTGTAGTCCATTTAATGTAATATAAACAAATATAAACTGAATACGAACAGCTCTAGGCTGTATTCCTGAAATTGGGGTTTGTCTACACAAAGCTTTTCCACAGTGCTTTTTACAGGATTCTGTTTTAAATGTTTTGTGCATGATTTGAGAGTTTCTAAAAGCTATACTGGCTACTAAGCAAATTAATAAACAATGAAATTGCATCTATTAAGACTATGCAGATATAATGAAATGGTTTTGTCCGTTTGGTTAAATCAGAATGTCGCAAGACTCAGCAAATCAAATGTGGGTTCATTCTGTAATTCAGTTTATTTTTAGTCTCGTGCTAGCTACACTATTGCTTTATTTCCTTGATCTCATTTACTACAGGCTGAAGACCCTTACTAGCCCCCCTAGTAACTCAGATGTGTTCTCCCGCAGCTTGTCACAGGAAAGACTGCTGATATTATTATCCCCCTCCCCTATCGAACCTAGTTTAAAGCCCTGTTGATTACTCCTGCAATCTCCTGAGCAAAGACCCTTGTTCCCCTTTGAGAAAGATGTCTTCTGTTTGGTGTCAATAATCCTGGTGCTGTGTAGGCCAAACCATTGTTGAAGAACCCAAATCTGTGGTAGTGACACCAGCCACGGAGCCATGTGTTAATGGACTGGATGTGGTTGTTCTTTCCTACATCATTGCCTGTGACTGGAAGAATAGATGAAAAGATAACTTGCGCCCCAGAATCTTTCACCACTCGTCCCAAGGCCCTGAAGTCTCTTTTTATTGCTCTAGGACTACTGGTTGTTACTTCCTCTCCTCCCACATGGAAGATCAGTAGTGGATAGTAGTCCAAGGATTGCACCACCACCCTCTGGGTGAAAAACTTTTTTCTAACATCCAGCCTAAATTTCCCCTGGGACATCTTCATAGCATTCCCCCGTGTCCTGTCACTATCCACTAAAGAGAAGAGCTTATCCCCCACTCCTCCCTCTTTGGTGAGGGGGTTATAAACTGCTATAAGATTTCCCCTCAGTCTTCTCCAGACCGAACAAGCCAAGTGATTTCAGCCTTCCTTCACATGTCTTCCCCTCCAAGCCCTTAACCATCTTTGTTGCCCTCCTCTGGCCACTCTCCAGCAACTCCANTTCATTATTTTATGTCTTTGACATAAGGTAACCAAATACAAAGACATTGATGTGTTGGGGATTTTCTGCTGCAAGAAGGGAATACAGTCTCTTTATGTCCTTTTACTTTAGGAAATAAAAAGTGAAACTAATATGCCAATGAGAATGAAAATAGTGCTGTTATGATTCCTTTTGTTGTGACTTGGAAATATTGGTTCAATTGTGCATACTACTGTGTATTTACAGAGTATCATTCCTGTAGCTCAAATAACCCTTAAGTTTAAAATGAGGGGGGAGAGGTTGTTTTGGGTGGTTTTGTTTGATTTTTGGTGGATTTTTTTGGTTGGTTGGTTATTGGGGGTTTTTTGTTTGGTTGGTCTTTTAAGCAAAAGTAGTTTTACCTTAGCTTCTCCCTTAGTTTAGTTTAGTTTCTTTAGTTCTGAGGTGTAAGCTCCTTTCAACTTATTCTCTGTCCTTACCCTGTATGTCAGGCTTAATACACAATAATTTTATGTTTATAATCTAGGCATAGCTCAAAACAAATGCTTCAGTCTTTACTGAGCCAAAAGAAAAAAAACAAACAAACAGCACACTCTTCAGCAACTGAGTGTTTAGAAATATCTTTACAATTGAGAAATCAGACAAAATCAACGCACAGTAATTTTTGGCATTTGCAAAAGGTCTTAAAATTTCAGTAATATCACTGAAAATTTTTCATAAAATGAGTAAGTAATGGAAAGCTTGGGAAGAAATACTTTATTATCAGTAATCTAAAAATATTATCTGTTTCTATGTATAGTATACTTCCACTTGTTGCCATTTCTTTAGTAGAAAGCCAGAATTTACTTTTTCTTGGAAGAATTGAATCGGATGTTATCACAGAATCATAGAAGAACCGCAGTTGGAAGGGACCCATAAGGATCATCAAGTCCAACTCCCATTTATGCACAGGACAACCCCAAGGTCACACAAGGTGACTAAGGGCATTGCCCAAGTGCCTCTTAAACTCCATGAGATTTAGAGCCATGACCACCTCCCTGGGGAGCCTATTCTAATGCTCCACCACCCTCTGGATAAAAAAATTCCTAACATCCAACTTGAACCTCCCTCAGGACAGCTTCACGCCGTTCCCCCATGTCCTGTCACTGTTCACTAAAGAGTTATCTTCACCTTATGCTTGTCTCTGCCTTTATCAAGATTACTGTACTGTTAACGTCTTTGAAACATACTTTATCCTTAAGAAAGTCTTAGTACTAATAGCTCACTGTTTAAAATTTCTGAACTTTTAATTGCATTAGTTATTGTTATTGTAATAGTAATAGTTGTAGAAGAAATGAGGAAAAGCTATTTATAGTTGTTCATAAAGAGAGGCTGGAAAACAAAGCAGGCAAGATGATCTCTCTACTGTTTATTTTCCTTCGTAATTTGTTGTTGTGGCTCCAAAAAGACTTTCATTTATACTTTGTAGAGTTATATAAAGGGAACTCCAACTCAGTTTTGCTACTAACTTGTTTGGGCTTTTCTTGTAGTTACTTCATGAATATTGGATGGTACTCAGGGATCACGTNCCAACTTGAACCTCCCTCAGGACAGCTTCACGCCGTTCCCCCATGTCCTGTCACTGTTCATTCTATGATTCTATGATTCTTATGCTTGTCTCTGCCTTTATCAAGATTACTGTACTGTTAACGTCTTTGAAACATACTTTATCCTTAAGAAAGTCTTAGTACTAATAGCTCACTGTTTAAAATTTCTGAACTTTTAATTGCATTAGTTATTGTTATTGTAATAGTAATAGTTGTAGAAGAAATGAGGAAAAGCTATTTATAGTTGTTCATAAAGAGAGGCTGGAAAACAAAGCAGGCAAGATGATCTCTCTACTGTTTATTTTCCTTCGTAATTTGTTGTTGTGGCTCCAAAAAGACTTTCATTTATACTTTGTAGAGTTATATAAAGGGAACTCCAACTCAGTTTTGCTACTAACTTGTTTGGGCTTTTCTTGTAGTTACTTCATGAATATTGGATGGTACTCAGGGATCACGTGTCTGCTATTGATGAACTGGCAATGGCTACAGAACGGCTGAGAGTGCGGCATCCTGATGAGCCAAAACCAAATCCACCAGTTCTCCACATCATAGAACCACATGAGGTAAGTACTTGGTGGGAAAGAAATGTTGGGATTTCTTTCTGAAAAATCCTACATACCACAAAAGTAAAATTCCTATCTAGATCTATGTATAAGGTCTGTAATGTGCCTGTGTTTCCATTTCAGAAAGCCTTGGTGGAGTGCATGGAGCCTTTAGTGTATGGGCCTTTCTGAGCTTGTAACTCTTTTGATATATTTTTGTCAGCCTTCTGACTGTAAAGATGGCATGTTTTCAAAAGACTGCTGTTCTTCCAGCAGCAGGTGAATGGCTCTGGGACTTTCCTCTACAACTGCTCAGTTTTACAAGCTGGTGGAAAACTCATGCTGACCTTGTTTCTCTGCCATATTGCTGTTTTCCACAAGGACCTGAAAATCAGCAATGAAAACCTAAAAGACAAATAATCTTTCACTATCTTGGAATTTCTGAGCCATGTCTCAGACACTTCCTGTTCATGAACATAGAAAAAATACTGGGCTGATTTAACCTCAGGGGGGTTTTTTCCACCAATAAAAATGCGTTTTCAGTGAGACTCAGTGTTAGGTAAAAGTGTTTATCTTTCTGTAGAGAAATAGATACCATCTTTGTGTTAGAACAATTTTTAAATGGAGCACTTTGCTTAACAAATGGTCAACAAAGGCTAAGATTTTTGTATGTATTTGCAACTATAAAAGAAACACCCATTACTTTGGCCTTCATCCTTCAAGTGCTTGCCTCTTCTGCAGTATTAATAACTACACCAGTACCAACTGTAATTCATCTACAGGGAAGTCAGTGTGATGTTTCTATCTCTGTGTAGGTTAAATGAAAAGTGAAAGCTTCTAAGAAGTCTAAAGAAAGTAATTAATTCCTACACATTGGTTTTGAAACCAGCAATAGAGTCTAGGATATTTTGGGCTGTAAGAAGAGAGAGATGGTAAATAGAATTTAATTTGAAAGAAACTTTAAAAAACTAAGTTATTTTAAATTGGTTTTGTCTCTGGAAAGAACCAATAATACAAATAAAACAATAAAGAGCAAGTTGATACACCACCTGGGTCTCAGCCTGTTCACAGTACTATGTTCATACTGGGTACAGGAAAGGAATAGATAGATACCAATTTTGCTTGAGGAGAAGTGCAACTTAAATTTACAGCATAAGCTGTTCTTCTGTTGTTCTCTCGTAAATTATTCAGGTTACTTTTGACAAAAAAATGAATTTAAGCCTGAATGTAAAACTTAACTTTTTTTAATAAGTGTTCAAATACTCTTTCCATAGGTAGAGCAAAACCGAGTGAAACTGTTGAATGATAAGGCTGTTGCCAAATCACAGCTTCAAAAGAAATTAGGACAACTTCTGTATCTCACTAATCTGGAGAAAGTAAGTGTTATAGTTCTTTGGTCTTTACCAAAGTGATGTGCTCTGTTTACCTAAAGGAAGAAACCTACTTTTTTTTTATTTAAAACTTACATTTTAAAGAAACTTTATTTCCTGTGAAGATTCATTAGGTGTTGAAATACAGTGTATTTTATTTTGTATTGCTGCATACCCTTAAAGTTATTCATTATATATTATATAATATATGTATTTGCTTAATTACACTGTTATAAAACTATGAACTAGTTTTAGATGGTTAAAACTTTTGTTAAAACTAACTGGGTCATGTTTAGTAGAAGCCTTGTAAAACTACATACCTCTGTGTACCCTTGCTATTTTACAAAAAGCTTACTTTCTTAAACAGAAGGATGCACAGATCTTTAGGTTAAATAAGTGTAAAAAATACTGAGACAAGTCTCATGTATATTATGTTATTTCAATCATAGTGTTGAAGTTTCAAGAACAATTATACTTAGGTAAGCATAGTTAAGCATGACTAAGTATATTGAAACACTTTTACAACAATGTGAAGCTGGTAGAAAATATAAGGAGTTTCTTGTTTGAAGCTTATATTTTGCTCGGATTTTTCAAGGCTATAGTACAGATACAGATGCTATCTAAAGAACTGCTCTATGTGAATGATGTTTTTTAGATTGCTCACATAAGTGATTTTTAATTTTTTTTTTCTAGAAGCTTTTTTAAATATAGAATAACTTTTTATTTTTGAAACAAAGTTTTTGGTTTGTTTTTTTTGTTGTTTTTTTTTTTCTACTTTGTAGTCTCAGGATAAAACTACTGGAGGAGTTAACCCAGAACCATGTCCAATCTGTGCACGTCAGTTGGGAAAACAGGTAAGGTATTTAGTCAGCAGGTTTTGTTTTTAGAACATCTTTACCTAAATCTGAGTAAGTTGTGTGTCAAATTTTCAACATCTGATTTTAAATAAACCTTTTATTGAAACAGAGGAAATAAGCCCTTTTCTGTAATATACCAACCAGGCTCTCCCCTGAAATAACATCTTACTTAGATGCAAGCATCTCTATGGCTTTTAGCTGTTGACATCAATGCTTGAGTGTTTTGACAAAAGTCTTCCAAAAATATTTGTTACTGATTGTTTTATAACTCTGAAGTTTTGCTTTTGTACTCTCGTCAGAAAAAATTCTTTGCCATTTTTAACAGAATGACGAAATAGATAAACTTCTGTATTTAGTATTGTATTTTACTGTAATTGCTCTTATAGTATTTTTATTTTATTCTAGTCCTTAAAGAAATGTATATTAGCTACTTAAAACATAGTAAAAACTCATAGAATAAAGACTGGTAATCAGGATTTATTTCCCAACCACTTACCTGCTGAACTGCAGGAATTGAAATTTAAGTGAGATTTAATCAAAACTGATCTATATCATAAAGTACAAAGCCATAGTGTGTAACTTACCCTGCATTAGGTAAAAACATGAAAGGACTCCTTTACAGTCAGGCTAAATTGACTCTTTTTGGGGGGTGTAGCTATTTTAACTTGTATTAGCTTTATAGACGTGTAAGCATGAACTAGTGTCCTGCCTTGTTTCCAAAATTCCCTCTGTCCTCTTCTTCCAGTTACAGAGAACAGTTGTTTGCCCTGTTGACTGCCATTGTGCTTCATCTCTGAGCTCACTGAAAGGAAAAATAGTCTTTAACTTTAGCTGAGACTGCCACTTTAGATGATGATAGCCAACATGTTGCAAGGAACTTTTAAAATGCTTTGCATCTTGTTTCTGTGTGATTGAAAGATTACAAGCCTAAAAGGTCTTTTGCTTGATAATCAGTCATTTAGTCAATTCCCTCTGCTACTTGGACCCATGAAAACTCTTTATTTTTTCCTCTTAGAATAGCCTATAGAACAGACTAGTAGAGTAAGACACTATTTCTAGGTCCAGAAACCCAGGTTTACAAATTACTTCTGTTGTTGCAGAAGGTCACAGCTGACACGTAGAAGTCTCACCAAAGCACAACACCTTCTGTGATATAATCTTTTGTTTCTAATGCATTCTGTTAAACAGAGGGGCTTAATCTTTTTTTTTAAATCTGAAGGTGTTGTCTAGGACT
The DNA here is from genome assembly GCA_013396975.1 of Bucco capensis. Classification (NCBI taxonomy): domain Eukaryota; kingdom Metazoa; phylum Chordata; class Aves; order Piciformes; family Bucconidae; genus Bucco; species Bucco capensis. The sequence goes on from VWZO01013056.1 coordinate 57,465, forward strand.
TAAAAATAGGTAAAAATTAAAGCACTTTCTTTAGGACTTTTTAAATAAAGACTAATCTAGTATGAATGTATAGATAAAGACTCTTAGAGAAGGCCAGTACAAACATTTATGATTTTTTAAAAATTATGTAAATACTTAATCTAGGTTTGTAACCTGTGCATTGAAAATCATCATTCATAGAACTGAAAGGCTGTAATGTCTTTCTTCAAGTTTAAAATGGGAAAATGTAAAAAAAAAAAAACCAAAACAATAAATGCAGAGAACTTTTGTGGATCATAAATCTTTCTGTGCTAGAAAACTTTGAAATCCAGGCTTTTTAGCAGCTGCAGTGCTAAAATTTCTGAAATTCTTCCATTTTAATCTGATAAGTTTCATGAAAATAAAGTAATGGTTCTATGAAAATATAATTTATCATATATTAGAACACCGTTTTTCTTTTGCTCTGATCCAAAACTGATACTGTGTTGTTTTGTTTTAATTCCTTGCATAGTGGGCAGTGCTGACGTGTGGGCATTGTTTTTGTAATGAATGTGTAGCAATCATCATAGAACAGTACAGCGTTGGCACCCGCCGGAGCTCCATTAAATGTGCCATTTGCAGACAGAACACATCTCATAAAGAAATATCATATGTCTTCACTGCAGAAACTGCAAATCAGGAGGATGATATTCCTGTAAAGGTATGCTGCTCCTATGAGATTTGTGGACCATACTTTCAGCAGTGTGTATTTGTTGTGTTTTGCTGAATACTCCATTTAGGCAGACAAATCTACTATATAGTTTTATAAATAGGTTCACTTTTATAATTTTTGTCTATTACAGGTATAGTTCTTTTTCTCTTGAATTGAACATGATATATATTGGCCTGTCTTATAGTGTAGTCAATGTTTTTGCATCCTTCCCTTAGGAAGGATACGATACGTGTTTTCCTGTCAAGTAAGAGTTATTTTGTTTCGTTTGTTTGTTGAAGGTTTTTTTTTAACGTAGGCTTTTCATAACTTTTAAGAGTTTTGGAAACAAAGCATGAAAGGAAATGGTGTGACACCTGCACTTTCAATGTGCCTCAGAGAAGGCCTGTTAGTGGATTACAAAATTACACATCTAAGTAATGCTATCTTCGAGTGTGGTGGAGAAAGTCAGCTTTTGCTGAGCTTTAGTTAGGATCTTTTTAAGCATTTAACACTAGGTAGAAATCAGTGCTCTTCGTATGCAGGCAATTAGTTTGGAGTTCTTTTTGTGGTGTTTTTGTCTTTTTATAGCAAAGGAAAGATGAGGCTTTTTGGAGGCATAATTTTGCTATGTTTGCTTGAAATGAGTAGTTTGAGAAAGTCCTGGGTGACCTGGTCTAGTGATTGGCATCCCTGCTCAGTGCGGGGAGGTTGGAACTAGATGATCTTTAGGGTCCCTTCCAACCTGGCCATTCTATGATTCTATGATAATGTAAATATTTTAAATTTTAACTTGTGTACCTTCCTTATGAAAAAAGCTAATGAACTTCTAGACACAAAAGTGTAGGAAATGAGTCCTGTTACCCACTTTTCTGGCTAACAGAGGGTTTTTATTGACGTGAAGGCAGGAGTGGAGGAAGTGACAGCATCTCCACAAGACTTCAGCAATGCTTACACTTGTGTAGTGCATAGGTACATTTTGGCAATGCATGAATTTGTTACAGAATAGTGTTAAAAAACTTGTAGTTATTGCAGTTCTGGAAAAAAATAGAGGATTCTGGAATAAATGCAAAGGTAGAAAACTAATATTGGTAATGTTTTGATTTAGATTATACTGCTATCTTTAATTAAAATGTGATTGTAATACAGATGGACATACCAATCATAGTTTTAATCTGGTTAGTATAGTTAAAAGTAGTAATGAAATATGTTGGCAAAGACTTCTATGACATTTGTGCAAGTCTCCTTAAATGCTGTGGGTATACTAGGGTTGCTGGCCTGTACTGAAGACAATGCTGTCACATTCATGCTACTTATGTCAGCCTCGCTGGAAGACTGGAATTCCATTTTATGAGTAGATGCTTCCCTAAGTGAAATTATTAGATTTGAAGTAGTTGACAGCATGTGGCACCAGAGGGAGTAAATAGGCTGTGTTTCTGAAGTGCTAGTTATTAGGACCTCACTTCATATGTGGTTTTTAACAGATTGTTTCCACAGGGTTTAGAGAGATCACCCTGTTTCTAGTAAGAAAGTGTTGAATATGGTCTATGAATTACATTAAAAAAGAAATAGAATAACTAAATTTCATAAATAAAATGCAGAAGGACCATGTTACTGTAAGTAAAGGGTTGTAGTGTTTTCTTGAACTATTTCTGCATCAGAAACTTCATTCAGAGCAAAAATATGAATTCTGAGTGAATTTGCGTGTCATCTTGAGCAAGGCCCATTCTTGATTTCTGAAAAATTAACAGTTTAGACTGTAGCTTCACAGTATGTACTATCCAAATAAGCATCATTGGTAAAAATAAATATTTTTACCTTGTATTCCTGTAAGAAGAGTTTACAAGGAATATATAACTTACTGTGGTTTCTATAGAAACCTGCAAAGGTTAAGATCAATATCTTGCAGTATATAATATGAAAATTGTGGTTTACTCAGTGTTTATATTTTCATCTAAATGTTCTCAATCCCTCTGGTCTCCTTCAGTATTCAGACTGTTTTTTGTGTGTTGTGTTGTATGCATCTTGCTCTTTATTGTATTAACACTGGGCTTCTGAAGTTAATGCCGTAGATGCAAGTGAGCCTCTGTAAATGGTAGCATTTTATACTGAGAGAGAGATTACAGGCATCCCTGCATATTTTGGCTCTGTAAAAGCTTCCAGTGTCTGGTCAGTGTTACAATAGGTATTGTCAGCCTGTCATTTGAGAAAGAAATTGTTTGCTAGAGGATAGTTTTGATTCTAATGTGTGCTCTTCCGTAATTATTTAGAACTCGTTAATCTGTTTATAAATACTTGCCTGGATATTCAACAAAATGACAAACTCAAGGTGTATGGATAGTGAGGTGGGTAACTTTTTTTTAAGACAGAATACCAAGAACCAAGTAGCAAGGGTACTTTTATCAGTTTTAGCTCTCTATAAACATTGAGAACAGAACTGAAATTTTTGTGTGCTGTCAACCTAAGCTTTAGCCAATTGTTAGTTCAGTGATAAGACTTGTAACCACCTTGATCATTGTGCTATTTTTTTCTTCACCGTAGTTCCTCTAACTGATTTTGTACCGAGTCCCATTTGTAACATCTGAGTCACAGGAAGTCTGAAGCATGAAAAAATCAACAACAGTAGCTAAAGCTACTATCTTCTATAGCAGGGAAAAACAGGACCTATGGTAAGGTCCAAAAAAGTCTCTAAGGGAAAGACAGTCAGAACAGATTAGCCAGAATTGTCAGCATTGAGTCAGAGATGAATGGTATCAGAAGAGCACATAAATGACCCTGCAATATATAGGAAATACCAGAAGATAGTCTGGGATCTCCAAGCTACGATGGGCAGGCAGGTGCCGTAGGGCTGCAGATGTGTCATTCATTCTTGCAGATCATAACACCTACTGACAATCAATTTTAGTTGTCCATCTGACTTTTGGAAACAGTGGTAATGTCTACCAGGAGCAACAGAGATGACATGAGAAAACTAGTTTATTTCTATGTCTATGATACAGAGTTGGAATCACTATGGAAGACCCTAGGAAATAAAATGGTGCTGCTTATTGCAGTCCTTGGTAAAACAGCCTGCAGAAAATCTTTTACCTGTATTTGTGGAGCATTCGTTTAGCTGCATTAAGTATGAATGATCAAGCAGCCCAACATTGGCTCCCGTCTTCTGCTGACACTGCTGACATCCCGCTACACCAATTCTGCAGGCAGCATAACTTCAGTAAATCTGATCTGTCATTGTAGCAAGCCAACATAGTTAATTCAGTGTTCAGAGGACAGGTGCAGACAGAAATAAAACAATATTTGTCCAGCTGAACCTAGCACAGCTTGAAATTACTATGCGTGTAAGAACGAGTATGGAATTAAATAAGTGCTTCTTTAAAAAATCACATTAAGTAAAATTACCATAATGCAAAGCACTAGAGAGAAGGAACTGTATTGGAACCCTCTTCCTGACATAAGGGGAAAAGGAGAACTACAGAAATCAAAGTGGACAAGAAATAGAATGTAGAATTGGATTCATTAAGGAGTGAAATATTTCTGAATGCCGAATATGAAGATGTTTTTGTTGCAGTGCACATTCCTTCAAGAATTAATTCTATTTACCAATTGCTTATTATTTTAAATATATTTAGAAAGTTTCATAGTACTGAGCATAAGTTGGTGTTGCCAAAGCCAGAAACAAAAGCAAGAGAAATAGCTTTTCAGGAGGTTTTTTCATTGCCATATTTCAAGAGATGTGAAAGAAGGAAAATATAAATGTGCACATGGAAGATTCTTTAATAACTGTGCTATCCATTCTGCCTCATGCAGATCTAGATAGAATCTGTGTGACACTTCATTCTTTCGTGTACTGCACATGCTGTAATGCACCACTGATCCCATAGCAGTGCATTATAACGGAGGTGTAAAAGCAGTTCAGTGCTACTTCTAATTGCCCTTCCTCCAAGTTGCTAATTTTTAGATTTGTGAGAGATATGTGAGAGCCCTAATATAACTGTTTAATAAAGCAATGATTGTGGAAGACATTGTTTAATAACCTATTTACTAATTCTCTTCTTTGATTTTCAAAGGGAAGTCATTCTACCAAAGTGGAAGCTGTGGTCCGAACCCTGAAAAGAATTCAATTTAAAGATCCAGGGGCTAAATCCTTAGTTTTCTCAACGGTATTAATTACCATTTTCAGCCTTATCTTTGTGTGTGTGTGAATTTAAAGCAGTCACAGTCTTTTCAGGGATTAGTTTAGCTACCATTAGTTTAGCTGTACCCTCTACAGCTGCTTGATTGTTTGGAGAATTTGTAGGATAACTCATGCACCTGGAACATGACCATTGATCATAGTCAACAGATGTAAAATCTTGTTTCTGATCTCTATGGGAGAATTAGAAGTTCTAGCTAGTTTTAAATGTAATGTCCAGATATTTTTGATACATTGTAAGACTGATTTTGTGATGGATACCAAGTTCTTTTATTCAAGCTCATCATTTTAATTACATTTATTATTTAGGTTTGTGAAAGATTTAGTTCATGGTACACAATTTTTTTCTTTTTCTTTCCTTTTTAAATTACAAATGCTAGTTATTTGAAAAGTCTTTTTATGTGCTCTTTCTTAGGGTAATTAATTAGTATATTTTAGTTGTGACTGGTCTGTAATGTTGAACAACTTTTATTGTGTTGTATGCTGTTTTTTTGATTTTTTTGATTTTTTTTTTTTACAGTGGCAGGATGTGTTGGACATAATTTCAAAAGCCTTGTATGACAACAACATGATTTTTGCTCAGATCAATGGAATTAGTAAATTTCAGGTACATTTGTTTTCAGTGGGGAAGATTACAGCCACAGAAGTTAATTTGATCCTTTTACTTCATTGTTTCATTTGAGAAACTTAAAGTGCAGCAAATTCATTTTCCAGAAGCTTTGATCTCCAACTCATTAATTCTAAAAATCATAATCACAAAAATCCACAATTTAAAGCCTTTGAAGTTAAATAGTATATTCACTTTTGAGAAAGAAGTGTTGGCATGGATGTTAAGGATGAGACACACTGAACAGTGTGGCAGGAAGTTCTTGCCTTCCTGATACCTCTTGATCATCTGTTCTGGGATGACAGGTCTTGGATCAGTCAGGCTGCAAGATTTTCCCTCTGGGGCCTGTAGTAGCTGCTATAATTTCTTGAAAACATAGATATATGCTCCATACTCTTTATTGAGGAATTGTTTGTCATTCTGCTGTGATGTTTGCCTTTTAGGAAAATCTCTCTGCATTCAAATATGATCCAAACATTAATATTTTGCTGCTGCCTCTTCACACTGGTTCCAATGGACTAAACATCATTGAAGCAACTCACGTTCTGCTTGTGGAACCCATTCTGAACCCTGCACATGAACTACAGGCTATTGGCAGAGTACATCGGATTGGCCAAACAAAGTAAGAGTGGTTTAGATATGGTCCAGAATAGAACTGCATAAATTGAGGTTACTCAGCTTCTCAGTTTTGGAGATGAAGGTACTCATAGGAATTCTGTTTTTAAAGATGATCATATAGGGGACAGAAATATTAAAATTTTTTTTAAAGTTTGCTGAAAATACTCAATGTGTATTTCAGGGAGTTCTTTTGTGCTATAAGGATAAGATGCAGAAGCAAATTGCATTTAGGAAGGGTGTTGGGTCTTAAGTCCAAAATCCTGAAAAACATTGTTCAGCTGCTGCCCTATTTTATGTGTGCTGTTAATGCCTTGGTTTTTAACTTTGATATTCTGCTTGTAAGCATGTCCAGAAATAGCTTTGCAGGTCTGAGCAACTCACTGTTTGTCATACCTAAATTCAAGCATAGCCCTTCCTACTTTCCTTGACAAGCTACTTATAGCTGGTCATTCACAGCTCTAGGTTAGGAGCTTCATAAGTTGCAGGGGGGCTTTCTGTTGTTTTTTTTTCTTGTTGTTTTCTCATATTCCAAGATATTTATAGCACAAACTCTTTAGAACTAATTAGCTTTTAAATCACAGTTCTGCCCTCACCTCTGTCTAGATCTTTTTGAAGACGGTGAGTTTTTGCATCTTTTGTTTGTTTTTGAAAGTTTGTGCTGAACAGATAAGATGTATATATTTTCCTTAGGTTTCATGTCACTTGAAAAAAACACTTTAAAAAGCCTGTACATGAAGAAGAAAAATAGCTGGAATGAAATAGTGGGTTCTGTGTTCTGGAAGTGGAGGCAAAGTGAGAGGGCATGAATAAGCATGTGTGTCAAAGAATGTTTATGAACAGGTGGATATTTGGGTGTGTTGGTAAAGATTTTGAAATAGCTGTGAGGGCATAGGAAAGATTGATTGCAACGGCCTGCATTATCACTTGGCATGATGCTGGCACAAAAGGTTTGGCAAAAACCTTTCAATAAAAACAAGAAAGAACATATGCTGTACTTCCTAAGAATTAAAACTTAAGCAAGGTTTATTTGAAAAAGGGCTGTGTTCAAGTAGAGTGAGCATGAAGGAATCACAGAATCATAGAATTGTCAGGGTTGGAAGGGACCTTAAAGATCATCTAGTTCCAACTCCCCTGCCATAGGCAGGGACACCTCCCACTAGATCAGGTTACTCAGAGCCCCATCACCACCCGATGATGCCTTCAGACTCAGGTGGAGTCTGTGGAGAAGAGAGGAGGAAAAAAAGCCCAGTGCTTCATTCCAAGCTAGCAGTAGTTACTGCTGCTTAATTTCCAGAGGATCTCTCCCCCAGATACCTAAATCTCCCATCCACCACCTCTCTGGGCAACCTCTTCCAGTGTCTCACCACCCTCATGGTGAAGAACTTCCCCCTATCACCCAACCTAAATCTACCCTTCTCAAGCTTATGTCTATTCCCCCTAGTTCTATCGCTGCCTGACATCCTAAAAAGTCCCTCCCCAGCCCTCTTGTAGGCCCCCTGCTAATACTAGAAGGCCACAAAAAGGTCTCCTTGGAGCCTTCTCTTCTCCAGACTGAATAATCCCAACTCTCTCAGCCTGTCCTCATAGGAGAAGTGCTCCAGCCCTCTGATCATCTTCGCGGCCCTTCTCTGGACACATTCCAGCATGTCCATATCTTTCTTGTACTAGGGGGCTCCCAAACTGGACACAGTACTCCAGGTGGGGTCTCACGAAGGTGGAGTAGAGGGGGAGAATAACCTCCCTCGACCTGCTGGCCATGCTTCTCTTGATGCAGCCCAGGACACGGTTGGCTTTCTGGGCTGCAGGTGCGCACTGGTGACTCATGTTGAGATGCAGCTGTTTCCAGTTCAGTTGAGTTGTTCATTACTTCTCTTTTTTTGGGTAGACCTTTGCCTATGAATCACAAAGTATTCCCCCAGCATTCCTCTGTGTAATGTTACCTGCTGAAGTTTCAATTACAGATCTGAAAACCATGCAAGCACTTTAAAGGATTTGTATTTTGAAAAATGTTTATATTGGGGAACCTGGAGCGATTCTTCATTTTTATCTTTGGAGCTGACTCTTTTCTATTTCACTTTCTTGTGCCTTACATTTCTGTTTTTTATTACAGCTTCCTTTTTAAAATTTTAATTTACAAATGGAGTTCTTACTTTGCTTTATGTTTATTGAGATTTTGGGTTTTATGTTTTACTGGTGTTTACATTTCATGTTTACTTACTGCATTACTGACTTAAAGAAGTTTACAGAATTTTGCTACGTTCAAGAACAATATTGTTAAAACTCTGGGAATGAGCTTTAAGTATCCATCACACTGAGCTCTGTCTCTTGGACTGACTTGTGACCATGTAGTATAAATACTCTGTATAACGAGTGAGCCAAAGTAATTTCTCTGGAGCTCTATGTGTTTGCAGTAGGGATGTAGAAAGCAGAACTTTGCCCAGCATCTGCTTTAGAATTTTAGTTAATACAGCATATATCCATTTAGTATGCGATCTAGCCAAATAGGGAGCTGCTGGAAGAGAGTCCAGTTCAGGGCCACCAAGATCATTAAAGGAGTGGAGCATCTGCCCTATGAGGACAGGCTGAGAGAGCTGGGTCTCTTCAGCCTGGAGAAGAGGAGACTCAGAGGGGACTCATTAATGTTTACAGTTATGTTAAGGGTGAGTGTCAGGAGGAGAGAGCCAGGCTCTTCTCAATGTCATCCAATGTTAGGATAAGAGGGAATGGGAGCAAGTTGGATCACAGGAGGTTCAGTATTAACATGAGGAAAAACTTCTTTACAGTAAGGGTGACTGAGCACTGGAACAGGCTGCCCAGGAGGGTTGTGGAATCTCCTTCTCTGGAGACATTCAAGAGCTGCCTGGATGCATTCCTGTGTGACCTGGTCTAGGTGATCCTGCTCTGGCAGGGGGGTTGCACTAGATGATCTTTCTAGGTCCCTTCCAACCCCTGACATACTGTGAAAGTGGAAGTATATGTTCTGGGAGGCACTAAGCATCCTTAAATGTCAGTAGAAGCTGTTAATCACCTTGTAAGATTTCTTTCTAAAAATACAGAGGCATTTTTTTCAGCACTGTTACAATAATTAGTATGAGACAAAATGTGGTCTTGAACTTTGACAGTAACAACATAACTTCTGCTCACCTCTGGTCTTGTTTCTCTTTTCGTTTTAAACACTTTCAGATCTACCATTGTTCATAGGTTCCTGATAAAAGCAACGATAGAAGAAAGAATGCAGACTATGCTGAAAACTGTAGATAGAAGGTATGTGTTGAATTTTTTTTTGAAACATCATTATTGTACTGAAAATGAAAAGATTGTTCTCAGCTATACTTTTATTATAGCTACATATGCTTATCTTTCATATAAACTTCAACTGTTCTCCCTTAAATTGTTTTGATTGACAAAAAATGTTTAAAGACTTGAAAAACTGATCTTTTAACCTAGTTCCAGTAACTTGAAGCTTAAGATGTTTTCATTCTCTGGAGAATATTTTGGTCATATTTTGTGTATTTTATTTCATAAATCCCCAATTAATAAATTACCTATTATGATGTATGTTTTCAGTTTACCTATTTCTATGAGTATAAAAGTATTGCAATTAATGAAGTAATACTAAGTCTGTCACTGGAATAACAGCATATATTATAAACTCTAATATAGGACATTTATTCTTTCTTTCATTATTTTATATTACAAACGTAGTCTGTCAGTGCTGTGTGTCACTGGTTAGTTTTGCAGTCAGTGCAAGAGTTGTCCAGGTGCAAGCTCATAAATCAGTCTGGTGTACAGGCACAGAGAGCAGTTTTGACTGTTTATCTCTTCAAAATCTATAAGCAGTGATGGACTGGGAGTGGAACAACAGTGGTATTTACATCTTTTTTTATGCAGAAAGTATAAGAGTTTTACCTTTTAAAATGTATTGTATACAAATAACAAGCCTAGGAAGTGGCCTTAGTTTAAGAAAATTAGTTATTTTTCCAATGTTTTGGCTGTTATAAATTATAAACTGAAAATTTAACATGTGTATCTTTGGCTATGAAAGATTTATGAAAGATTTAGTTATGAAAGATTTTGGCTTTAGCTCTGAATTAATTATTTAACTGATTTCTGTATCTGTAAACCAGCACTACTTTTGCATATAAAGTCAGATAAATTTGCAGTGGTGGAACAACCCAATGAGGGCTAATGTTTTGAAAGTAATATCAAACTGAAGCCAATCCCTTAAATGTTAAGAGGACAAAGCAGATTATCCTGTATTCTGCTGCCTCTGCAGTGTTTGGTGTTGACCACTGTTAGGGACACTAGATTTATCTTACTCAGAATGTGGAAGAGAAATAGTTGATAAAAAATGTGTTTTCCTGTTGAGCTTCAAAGCTGAACGGTTACTAGACTCTGAACCATGCAGTCTGTCTTCAGTGTATACAGCTTGTTACTTAAGTTGATTCCTTCTCTGATGTCTGCATCCAATGTTTTCCCACAGCCACACAAGTTCTTCCATGAAACAGTCAGAAGCCTCAGTTCTGACAGTGGCAGATTTGGCTGACCTTTTTACAGAGGAAACAGAAGAACTTGAGTGAAAGTATTGGTTTGGCCTGATGAAATCAGAAAGTACCTGACCTAATGAGGACCAGTGTATAAGCCCCTTGATCTGTCATTCCTGTAAATATCATCTAACATTTGTCCATAACAGAGCTATTGGAAATTGTATAGTCTTAATTGTTACTGTTTTGTTCTGTGGTGAAGTTCTTAGTACCACACACTTCTAATAGCACTGGAAAAAACTTGCACTTTGCACATTATACAAAATCATGGATTTTATTCCCAAAGAGCGTTTGAGCTGGATGCTGAAACTGCAATCTTGGACCTTTGATTGAAAGGATTTTTACCATCAGGTTTGATTGGCTAGTAGCTCAGTCTGAGAGCAAAACTATGTGGGTGGTTGGGTGGGAAGGGGAAGCAGAAAAACACTAATCTCATTAGTAATCTTAATTTTTTATTTTTACTGTACAAAGAATTGTTTGTTAGAAAGAATGCCTGTAAATTAATATTCTTCTAGAAAGGACTTACTAGCATTTAATGCAGAGTTATTGAACATCTTATTGGTAACACTAAAAAGTCACTGATCTTTACTAATGATTCGGATATTTGTATTGGGCTTTTAGATATTCATAAAGAATTGTAACAGTTAAAAATTTTATTGTTAATGCTTACTCACTGCAAAATTATGTTAATTAAATTATGCTTTTTGTATGTGTGTCGGTCTGGTAATCAGTTAAATATTTGAATTTACTGTGCATGTTTTCACTTATTCTTGAAGCCATGACTAATTTCTTGCTTTGGTTTTGTTTGGTGTTTTTTAGAAAAATAATGCATTTTTAACAGATTTTTTTTAAAACTTAAAATGGTCAACAGCTTAACTAATTATAATCATTTGGTGCTTGTATGTATTTTCTTACCCTGTTATTTTGTCTAGTTCTTCCCCTTAAAGATGCAGCAATCCAAATAATCAAAACAGATTAAATTAAGGTAGGTAGTCTAATTATTAGGTACCTAGTCTAAATTGGATAATCAATGGGGAGAGATTAAACTTTTGGGAAACTTCATCCTTAGATATGTGAGATCACTCTGCCCCATCTCTGCTGACAGTAGAAAGATTAGAAAACAAATCTAGGCTAAGTTTTAGACTGCTGAAAGTAGGCAAGATAAATTGTAAGCCTTCTGGCAGAGGTTATGGATACACTGGAGTGTGTCCAAAGAAGAGCAGTGAAGCTGGTGAAGGGTTTAGAGGACAAGTGTTATGAGGAGGAGCTGAGAGAACTTGGGTTAATTAGTCTGGAGAAGAGGAGGCTGAGGGGAGACCTTATCTTTCTTTACAGCCACCTTAAAGGAGATGGGGGTCAATCTGCTCTCCCAAGTATCAAATGATAGGACAAGAGGAAACGGCCTCAGGTTGTGCCAGGGGAGATTTTTATTGGATATTATGAAGAATTTCTTTGCCAAGAGGGTTATCAAACATTGGAACAGGCTGCTCGGGAAAGTGGTGGAGTCACCATCCCTAGAGGTATTTAAAAGACACGTAGATGTGGTGCTGAGGGATATGGTTTAGTGGTGACCTAGCAGTTTTTTATAAGCAATTGAACCTGGTAATCTTAAAGGTCTCTACCAACCAAAACAATTCTGTGTAACATCATTTCTGAAGGTATTACAGGAGCAAGCTCAGTTACGCAGTTGACTGGGCAAATGTATATGTATATGCATAAGCAACAGGCTAATTCCCTCAAATTACAGTGCTTACTGTTTCAGTAGAAAATGTTTTTTGTGTATTTTAAAAATCTTACTTGAGGTTGAAATTGAGTCCTTTAAGAAATCCCATCTTAGACTTTTTACTCTAATCATAGCTGCTAAATAGATTTGCCATATAATTATTGAGCTTTTTGTGTTCTGTTTTCAATCATACTATATTTGAGTTGCACCATTTGGGCATTAAGCCTGTCTGCATGGCAGACATGTTTTCCACTGCTGACAAATGTGAGTAGAATTTACGTGAATAATATTGTATCAAGAAGTGGGAGTTTTGGCATTTATAGTTTGTTGTCCTTCTGGACCAATTAGATACTTTGTTCTAAAGACTGAGTACATTTACAGACAATGTATTAGTTTTATTTATTAGTTTTATTAGTTTTATTAGATTTATTTAGTTTTATTTATATGGTTTGGTTTTGAGATTACTTTTTTTTTTTTTTTTTTGCAGATTACAGTCTGCAGCAAGAGAAATAAAATAGATGGTAGAATTTTTATTTTTTTTAAATGAGATTGATCAAATGGTTTGCACAGAGACTGTGACATCTCCATCCTTGAACATATTGGGAACCCAGATGACCCTGAGCAACCTGATCCAGCTTCAAAGCTGGCCCTGCTATAAGTGGTGTGTTCAACCAGATGACCTCCATGGATCCTTTCCAGCCTAAATTATTTTACAGTGTACTGGAGATCATGCTGTATAAACAGTCTAGGAACTCTGAGGACAGCAACATTCCACTTTCATCATTGTCCTCAGAGAATTTTAATATTGTACAACATAATGTGACTGAACAAGGAGTTACTGTTCAGTCTTAGAAATTAAATATCTATGTTAAAAACTATGGAAGTACATAGTGTTTACATTCATAGCTCCTATTTTAAATAACTGGATGTGGCAATAACAGTTGTCAGCAAATGTGACGACAGAGAAGCAAACTGAAAAATATCTGGCTCGGAGAGGTTTCCCAAGCTCTGCAAGTTTTTGGCTTATTTATAGAAAGGTGGTGGTGTCATTGTTTGTGTACAAAACTTAGGGTTTTGCTTTCCTAACCAAAAGCATAGCTTCTCATCAAACAGTGCATGATTCTTTAGTCCTGACATAATACTTTTTAAGTACAGAAACTAAAATTATTATGAAAAAGAAACCAAACTTTCATTCACCACTTTTTGCCTTTCTTTACAACATTTAGTTTCTTTGACAAAGGTTTTCTTTCAGACATCTTAAGATCCCTCGTGAGGTGAACTTTTTCCTTTTTTTTTTTCTTTCTGCTAAGGATGCAGCTTGTATGTCTGCAGTGCTTTTATGAAAGCACTGTGTATTTTCATGGTGCTGCTATGGTTTTGCTCTCTATCAGGAGAACACTCTTTTGAAAGACAGTATCTTATCTGAGAACAAACTTTGCTGTGTCATAATAGTTCAACAGACTCATAGAAATGGCATTTTCCACAGGAGACAGAAATCTATAAATACTGACTGCAGTGTTTACATAATATTTGTGTGGACCTACCCACAGTTATGTACCAGATTCTTTTGTGTTCTCCTGCTAAAACATGTAAACATGATCGGAGTTGACAGTATTGTTTATCTACTGAAGTCAGTCCCCTTAAAAATGAGAGTCCAACTAGTTCCAAAGAACTCAGTGCTGGCCTTCTTTCAGTTCCATGACAAATAATGCTGGGAGTTTTTTGACTGTAGTTGGTGAGGATTTCAGGACAGGTTTTTCTCCCTGTATAAAAAAGTTCAGTTTCTTGTAGATCAGAATTGTCATCTTATTTAGATATCTGTAAAAGCATGATGCAAATAGAAGGCTTCCTTCAACCACACAATATGAGCACGTTGGAAACTAAGGAGTGGATTCCCTTATGGTGTTAAATTGAGCTCTGTGTCACTGCTGATCTTAAAATAAGCTTGAGGTAAGGTCCTCTTTGCTCTCTAAATCAGTCTATGCCAGGGAATGGTTAGGTAACTTTTAAGCATACACTAAGGGCACTCTATAGTTATGATATAGGTCAGATGCTACCAAAGAATTTTACCTCAGTCTTTTAATGCATATTAAGGAATGGACATAGAGTAGATGATGCTTTTTGTGAGAGGTCTTCCAAAACTAGTTTTCTACCAATATCTGTAGATGTATTCAAGTTGTCTGCCAGCAGAGCATTCTCTACTTCAAAAGTGACTGTGCTTCAATACAAATGTGAGTGGGATCCTACAGAAGATAAATGCATAATTAGACATACTTTCTCCTGTAAGATTCCGGCTAGATTAGTGTTTGAGGACCAGTTAACAATGTTACCACTGTATTTTCTGACACAAGCAGTGCTTGCTTTTCATCCCTTTTTGCAATCCTTATGACTGCATTATATTTTCCAGGAGTCTCAAAATTATTTGTTTAACTAGCAATTGTGTTTCAGTTAAACTGGAGGGGGAAAAGGTCTGTGTTGGTCAATCTTGTGTTGACCGACGTAAGAAAAATTAGCCTTAACATTTATTGCTCCTCCAAGATAAGGAATTGGATGAGTTTCTAAAGGAACATCTGGAGGGTTTTTCCTAGCTATAAATAAAGTCTGTTTCTGAAGCTTAATCTGATGACATACTGCTTAAAATCTGTAGCATGAGCTTTTCTATAGACTGAAAGCCTGGTTGCAAAGCTACTGTGCCTGTGCTTTTCTTCCTTATTTGGTTGCCTTAAACCAGGAAGGTGTTTACAAGATTATACACTATAAATATAGGTTAAGGGAATTTCATAATGGAGAAAAAAGGAGGTCCAAGACATCCTTGTCTCTCCCTCTGTGTCTCGCTTGCTCAGTTTGTTAAAAAAAAGTTTGTGTTTGGTCAGTGGAAGTAGAGTAAAAGAGTTATCACCCATCAAATGGTTAGAGTAAAATTAGCTCATTGAATCAGCGTATATTGGACTGTGGACCAATAATTCCTGAGAATGCCTCTTCTATTTCCCCTTTGGCCACACAGGTCCTGCAAATGAGAAATCTTGGTTGCAGAAAGTTTCTGATCTGAAATGAAGGCCATTTCCTGCTCACAAAAGGACATTTGCTCACAAAATGACAAGCAATGATAGTAATTCTTCCTTCTCCCATATATACTAATGCACATTTATGTTATAAGATTGTTTGCAGCAGAATTGGTTTCTATTCCAGCTTCTCGCAACATACTGGAAAGTAAACCAAGGTACTTAGGTGTAAAGATAACAGCTCCTCCTGCAGTGTTTTCTTTGATATGGGGCATTTTTAAAATGAATACACTCTTTATTCTGCAGCAGATACACCAATACAGATCTAAGATTTTCCATAGTATGCTATGGAAATGCTCTTAAATGCATGCCACCTTCATAATACTAACCTTCCAATATCCCAGAGAGCACACTGCTTCTGGCCCACACAGGAAGGGGACTAGTACTAAGGAAGAGACATTCATGTATTATTTCTCTCCTAGTTTTCTATGAACTCTTAGTAAAACAGTGTAGGACTTTGTGGAAATGATTATACTGTGCCAACTGCTGCCACCATTATTAGTCTTGGAAGCAAATTTGATGAAAAAATTCCATCATGTGGCTCTTCTTACAGAGGTAGAAAGCCCAGGGCATTTCATCACCAGGCGTAAAAGAGATGGAGGGGATAGCTCTGAGTCCCAGTAATCCATTCCTATCTGCTGCTGCTGTTGCATGTGCTGCAGTGGAGCTAGAACTTGCACTAGATGGAGTTGGAGGAGATGGGGAGGAGCTTGTCAGGGAAAATCTGAGGAATAGTTGTAAAACCTTCCTCTGAGTGCTCTTCTGCTGATTTTCCTGTGGGATGAATGAGTAAACAAAGAGTGAAAGATCTTAAGTGTAACCTATTCTTTGGATCTTAATGCATGTCTAAATGCAGTGGCACATTTTTGTGTTTTCATGATTTGCGATTATCATCATTTTCATACTGAGATCTTGGATTATAAATATTCAGGACTTTGCAGTGGTTGAGCAAATGGGAATATTGAAAAGTTTTATCCCTGTAATACATGTTTTAATGTGGACTTAAGAAAAGTCATAGAACTCCCTAATGAAATGTATGCTGTGGATTTGTGAAGGATAACAGTTCAAACTCATAAGACATAAACTTATACACTTCCCTGAAACAAACTGGCAATTTTTGGTAAATAAAGAGAATTCATCACTTCTACTGTAAATGCAAAAGTGTCTCTGAAGGGAAGGACAGTGGACTTTGTAACTGCCACTTGGGAAATGTTGCACCAAGTGAATGTCCATGTCAGCAGAGGGGACGAAAGGCAATAAGCCTAGACCACTTCTGTTGTGCAGGGAAACAGTGCTGGGAAGTCTTGCCAAAGGTTTGAGCCTGCTGTGTCAGAAGATATTTCTGGGAAATCTCCCTTCTTACTTGCTGTAATCATCAGGCATCTTGTAAGCATAGGTTTTCTGTAAAGTTTCTACAGTTCTTAACATATGCTTCCTTCATCAGCAAGTTACCAGTATTCCAAAGGGCTTTTCTGTTTTTCCTGTGGAGCACGTATTTCTTTTTTGTTACACATTCATAACAAAGGTGGGTGCCTCTGAATCATTTACAGCTCTCGTTAAAAGCCTCCAAACCAGAACTGAAGGACGTAAAACACCAAAGGGGTAGACAAAGTCAATGAAGTGAGGGGCATTCTATGTCTTCCTAGTAAAGGTCATGCTATGCTGCTGCTGTAGCGCAAGAGAAAAATGTCTGAGTGAGGGTACAGTAGGGAGCAGATCCAGTCCCATCCTGAGGGAATCAGTTCTAAAATAGGGGGAAAAGGATTTCTAAGTCAGTCTTCACTGACTCTGCACTTCAGGAATCCTATTGTTGGGCACAGGACACTAGAAAAGGTTCTCTTAAGTTGTCTCCACTGCCTGACTCTGCACTTTAGTGCACAGGACACTATTTCACCATCTTCTCAGTCACTTGATTCTGTGGAGAGATTTTAAAGCCCAGAACGATGGCCCTAGGCTTAAAGTTTTGAGAGGTTCTTTCACCTTCCATTGAACAGAAAAAAAAGATATCCACCTTTTACTTAGACCAGAGAAAGCATTTGGGAAGGCAAAGATGCAGAGTGTTCTTAGAGACATCCTGACTTGGAACTGCAAAGGGAAGTTTGATACTGTCTGTGCTTTGAAACATGTCGTTTGCTGTTTCAATGGCTGCTTCTGTGCTAATTTCTTTAATATCAGCAGGTGATGTTGACATCAGAGAGGTTGAGTTGTGTATTTTTATTGAAGAAAATACCATCATTGATTATTGGAAAAAAATATTTCCATGGAGCATCTATAGCAACAAAGAAACCCTGTAAGCCAAGTTCTTAATATATGCTACTGTAATTGCCAGATTTGAAACTTGTAAGTCAGAATCCATCATAGCCATTTAACAACAGAAGACACTACTTCCTTGGTATTAGTATATACTGAGGTAGTCACCACAGATGGAACATAAAATAATTTTAGATAGTACTAAACCAAAATTTCTTCCGTAACTTCTAAGTAAGTTCTCTAACTATAACTTTGTTGCTTACAGAAGGATAGCCATAGCCTTTGTAATGTTTTAAATCTATAAACAGACACAGATTTTAAAATAAAATGGTCAGTTGCCTTAGTGTCAGCTGTGCTAGTCTTCATTCATTCATAGTATTTGGTTACTATAATAATGTTAAATTTAAAATCCTTTGTGAATGGATTTCAGAGATGGATCTTTGAATTAAATTTTTAATTTTTTCAAATACTGTTATAATCAGATTATTACAAAGTCTATAAATTACCCAATTTTGGATAGAAAATATTTTCTTTTATGTAAATATATATTAACAAATATTTTGTCAGGTTTTTACAAGCAATTTGATGTCCTGCAATTTAATTACAAATTTCAGTGTGAAACATAAAATAATTGAATCAGTATGGGAACAGAGAATAATTGAATTGTTCTAGTAAAGGAATAGTGAAACTCATCAGCTTTTGCAGTGTCAAGTTAGTGACATTTAGAAAGCAAGCCATGGGAGAGAAAAGAGCTGATCTTGATTGTGTTCCAAAACTGAGATTCCTGGATAAGCCATTAAAGAGTATTTTGATTGCCTGATCTGTGTCCTTGCATTATTCAGACATTGCAATTTCAATGAAATAACTTATCAAGAAAGTAGCAAACCTAAATTTTAATTTGAAAATTGCCAGAGGTGGATAAATATACAACTTAATGTTCTCATTTTGTATTCACAATTTGCTGTCAGAATTACATCACACTGTCTCTTAAGGTTTGTAGCTATTTCAAAGTCTTTGTGAACATAGATTTTTGTCTTATATTATCCTGCTTCTGAAATGATACCAATTGTTGTAATATTCATTAAATATCCTTTTCTTTCTGTCTTTCTGGTTTGTGGAAAAATAACTGGTGCCTCTTCTGAGAAACAGTGCTTAACAATGTGTTCCTGTTCCTCAGTATGTGACTGAATTGTCTGATGGATGTTGCCTGTTAAATAATATCAGTTAATAGGAATGCTCTGCACCTGTAAATAATTATTATCCAAAGCTACAACTGCACTATGTGTAGAGGCCCAGGGGTCTATAATTGTTCTTTTAAGTGTGGTTGGTTGAACTCAATTCCAAAACTACTGCCTTCTGGAAACAGCTAACAGTTCTCTACAGCACTTCTTCACTGCAGTCTCCTGCTCATCTGTTGGATTAGTTGTATCATTTTCCTTCCTAGAACTGTAAATCAGTCCTGGTTAATTCCAATATACACAGAACAATTTTTAACAGTGTGATATAATTAGCAGACCTCTTTAGCCCACTGCTGTATTGCAGTCCATGTGTTACTGTTTCTAATTCCTTGTAACATTTTCAGAAATGAATGAAAACAATTGAAAGTTGTTCAGTTAATTATACCTAGATGGAAGCTAAAGAATTAATAGCTGCTGTGTTTCAAAAACAAACAAACAACCCAAAAAAACCTTCTTGACAGAGCATGAGAAATGTTGTATCTTAACTTAGTTTTCTGTCAGCACTCCAGCAGGTCCTTGTTTTTCTGGGCACTGCACAAATGCTTGGGATGTAATCCAAAGTCCAAATCCAAAATGGGAGATTCTTCTGTCAAGTTAAATCATCCGTGGACCAGTTACACAGGGAGAGAGAATTTGCAACCAAAGCACACCGAGGCTGCAAAGGACATGAGGATGGTGAAGGGACTTGCCCAAAGCCAGATGCTGGCAGAGGGGAGAGAGGAGCCCTGTCCCCTTGCATCCTGTGAGGAAGACCACCCGTGCCCACCTGAGCCCACAGGTGGCCAGCAATGGAACACTTGTGTTCAGGTGCCTGTATTGCACAGAGCAGCAGCATGGGAAGCACTGGAGTCATTCAGCACAAGCTCTAGCACACAGTGCCCACTGGCACAAAACAGGATCCTTTTCCTGCTATTACTCTGGTATTTATTCTATACTGATATAACTCTGCAAAGCCTCTTGTGACATGCTTGCAACATGCCCTGTTCCCAAGAGTCGCATGCAGGCAAAGCAAGATTGTCTTTCATGTCCCCCACACCTTGGCTGACAGCTTTCAAAGGCCATCCTGCACTAAGCAGCCAGCCAGTCTTCCTCAAGAGATACCAGTTCTAGCAATAACACAGACACCACATCTGTTAACAGACTAGGGCATTTTATGACCTGATATGCTGAAATATCTATGCTGTAAATAGGCAGGTTTTCTATGAAAAGGCAGTACAACAATCAGAAATGCTACCTGCGTAAATAAGGAAGATGGTATGTTAATAGAGCAGAAGTTGTTAGGTGTTCATATGGTGAGGGAAAGGGGAAAATCTGGACTTCTGACAGAGCTAAGAGCTTAACAGAAGCCACAGCTGGAGGGAAAGGTCAAAAGTTAAGGTGTGCTGCTGGCTATTTCCAATGAGATATTTTAACAAGTTAATTCCTGTGGGTAGGCTTCAGTATCTGGGGTCATGTTTTGCTGTCAGTCAGTCCACTGTAAATATGGAGCTTTACAAGTTTTTCAGTTTATGCTCCTGCCAGTGCAACTGAGAGTAAACTTTGGCTCTGGTTACATCCATCAAGAGCAAGCAGCAGCTTGCCTTATCCACAGAAGAATTCCTGTTGACTTCATAAACTTTTTCAAGAGTTGGGACATCTGGATTTTGTACAGTAATACTTATCATTGGGATGTTGCTGTAAACACTAGGATGTTTACAGAAATGAGAGATGAATCAGACCCCTGCTAACTATTTCACAGGAGCATAGGGTTTCTTCCAAGAAAAATATCTGAGCACTCTAGGGCAGCATCTGCTGCCAGTATTCTGTTCTACAGGAAAACCTGGAAGATTAAAATTAGCTTCTGTGGATTCCTGTATAAAACTGTCAGCTTGAGAATCTCCTCTGCCTCACAATTGCTAATTGCAGTAATTCCCTTAAGTGTCAGCAAACTGTAATGGGTGCTGAGCAGCTGTCTCCCATCCCTTGGGAGTTCCAGCCTCAGTCTACCCCAAGCCAGGGCATGCATCACTTGATAATTAAATGCTTATTCTCTGTTCCAAGTGAACAGTAAGTGAGCTACTATGAAAACTAAGGTTGAAGATGATGAATGTTTAGGAAGAGAGAGCTGTCTTTTAGATACCCCTTCCTTGTAACTGAGTCTAAATTTTTTAGACTTTCTGAGTGTATGGTTGCATTTCTGTTCCTCAGTTAGACCCATTCTTAAATACAAATCATCCATTCAAAGCAGAAACTGATACACCCTATTTTTCTACCTCCTGCAGCTAACCATCCACTCCAACAAGTAAATTTAAAATTAATAGCCACCATGACAATTTGGAAGACAGCTAGTATATGAAAACCTTCATGAGCTGCTTCAGTTGCAGTAAAAGCTAGTCATAAATGGTCAGGAACTTATATCTGCAATGTGGCAAAAGTGTTTGAAGCTCTCTGTGCCAGAGGTTAGCTGGCAGCAAAAGGGAACTGTTGCTGCCGAGGTGGAATTCACTGGCTGGAGCTTATGTGGATTGGTCAAGTTGATACTAAGCTAGTGACTCAGTGGTAAACAGAGAGCTGGGACTCTCCCTCTTCAAACACTGCAAGTACAAGAAATAATCTTCCCTTCATTTTGCAAAACACCAGAGGTTTTGTAAACAATTGTAAAGGTCATATGGAAAACACAAAGTTTTCCTCACTCTAGCCAGTATAAAAAAATGCTCCCTGAGATGATTACCTTCTTGAGATCTTAGCACCAGCCTTGAGTCTGAGGTGTTGTTGGAGCTCTGTCCCTTGTTTACCGGAGGGGGAAGCATGGTAGTATTTGCTGATGCTGTTTTCGGCAAAGCTACCAGCATGGTTTCACTTGATCCATGAGCCTCAACAGATGAGTCACATTCAAATAAAAATCTCCTGTGGCTGGAGATCATCCCTTCCACATTACCAACTGGATTTGCCATAACAACAATGTGAAGCTGAATATCATCTATCTCCTGGGCCCACCTCTCTAGCTTGTCCAGGTCCTTCTGGATGACATCCCGTCCCTCCAACTTATCAACAGCACCCCATAGCTTGGTGTCATCTGCAAACTTGCTGATGGTGCACTCAAAGCTGCTGTCCATATCGTTTATAAAAATATTAAACAGTACAGGCCCCAGTACGGAGCCCTGAGGGACACCACTTGTCACTGATCTCCAGCTGGACTTGGAGCCATTGACGACTATCCTCTGGATGCAGTCAGCCAGCCAGTTCCTTATCCACTGAACAGTCCACCTATCAAATCCACAGCTCTCTAACTTGGCCACTAGAATGTTGTGGGGGACTGTGTCAAAGGCCTTGCACAAGTCCAGATAGATCACATCCACAGGTTGTCCCTTGTCCACTGACATAGTCACAGTATTGTAGAAAGCCACTAGGTTTGTCAGAAATAAAACAAATCAAGCTGGACTTGTTCTACACTATATGAAGGATCACACAGAATTAGGGGCTCATAAGGCATAACCAGTAAGTTGAGAGAAGAGTTGTTACTCCACTCCTGTTTCCATAGCTGACCTGGGATTTCATAGAATCATAGAATACCAGGTTGGAAGGACCTCAAGGATCATCTAGTCCAGCCTTTCTTGGTAAAAGTACAGTCTAGATAAGATGGCCCTGCACCCTGCCTGGCCATATCTTAAAAGTGTCCGGTGCTGCAGACTCCACCACTTCCCTAGGGAGATTATTCCAATGGCTGATTATGATGAATTTAAAATGTCTCACTAGACATCTTCATGTCAAAGGAAAGATGAGAAATGATATGTCATTTTAAATTCTTTCTCGTTTCCCCCCTTTCGATAGTAAAGAAAATAGAAATTGGTTGCGATAGTGTAAAGAGACAACTCCAGGCTATCAGCATGGTGAAAGACCAGAACAGGTTAGAATAAAAATTACAATATAGAATCCATCCCATCACTTTCCTGAGTTCAGCTGCAAACCTCTTCATCTTAATGTTGTCTGATCATCACAAGGACTTTATGACACAACAAGACCTTTTTTCCATCTGACATAAACCAGAAGAGGCCCAGAGAAGTAAGATGGGGAAGATCTTTCCTATTGGCTCTTTCCAGAATTGATGATGATGAGATTATTCTTGTCATTCAGTTGTTGGTTTCTGTTGTATTGAGGAGGAACCAGCAGATCTTTGTCACTGATGGGTAACATGTTAAAAAAAACTCACATAAAATTAGTCTTTAAATACAAGAGAGTCTGCAATGAAACTGCAGTCTTACTGTAGTTCTAGTAATAGTTCTGAAAGAGTACAGGTTTTATTTGCAATTCCTGCACTTGAATATTTCATGTTTCTTTTCTCTTACTTTCACATAAACAGATACATCCTACGTCATAAGTGACAAAAAATTGCACACAGGTCAATTTGTTATGTGAAAATACCTTTTTGTCCTATCTACTTGAGTCAAACAAAAATGTGATCATGGGTAAAAGACTTCTACTTTCCCACTTTACTATGTATTTTGCTGACTTCAAAGAGACTTGCATTTCTATTTGTTGACTGCCTACAGTTAACAGGGTTATATAGTGACTTGCAGTTCAGCATGCAGGAGATAATGTGGAAAAGAATTTAAATATGGTAAAATCCAATTCATCTTTACATGCATTTTGCTGCAGTGGGATAGTTACCTAGTTAACTAGTTACCTAGTAAAAAAAAAATGAAATTTTGTATGGTAAGAAGAGGGGCAGAAATGCGAAACATCAGGTTGAATTTTGCAGTGTACTCCAGTCAAAATAAAGGAAAACAGAATAATGAAAACACTGAAATATTTTGCTTTGGTATTTTAATGACTTGCTTCATGTTGGAAAAGTAGAAAAAAATATTTCAGTGCCTTTAGAAAGAAATAAAGCAGTTGGCTTTAAAATCACATTTCTCATTTTGCAATTAAGGGAAGAAGTGAACCCTTGAGTTGATTCAAAAAGTTCTCATTTGTTGGTCTACTTGTTTTATCAGAGATAAAAATCCATTTAATTGCTATCCAGGCAAATTTTTTTGTTGTTGTTTTCTTTCTTAATTTTGGCAATGGATTCAAAAAAGTCTTAATCTTTCCAAACATGCTGACAACATTTAAATTATCAGAAATGCCATCTGTTATGTAAGAAAACTGTGTTTTGCAGCATAAATCAAGTAAAAGAGGAGCAAGGTTTATTCTACAGCTCCCTAAATCAAGTTCAGAGGATTTTATTATGGCTGCCTTGCAATTCAGATGATCCAGGCAGATGATTAGACACAAGGGATTCACCCCTCACGATTCAACAGCAAAACTCTTCAAGAAAATATCTGTTCTTTGCTGCATTACTGCAGAGCTATGTTCACAGCCTAAATGGGAATTCTACTCAGCTACAAAGAAATTCTGGATAAAGAGGGATATAAATCTCCTGCTATTTAGTGTTCTTCATCAGTGCAGCTCTTAGCCATCAACTACGCATGCTATGGGTCTGCAAGCTAGAGTTACCTCCACACCATGGTTGAGAGTTTGGTTCTACAACCCAAACCTCCATTTCCAGATTTTGGATCTATGTTCTTCCTGTTGTAGTGCACAGCCAAAATGAGTAACTCCTTGTTTATTCTATCCTTTAGAAATGAAATGTTCTGTTACAGAGTCTAGAGTATGTGTATATAAGGTAATGACCATCTAGCTACAAATGGAGCTAACGCTAACACACAACAAGGTGCTAAAAATTATCATTTCATTTCAAATCTCTAATTTATACCTGAACATCCCTGAGTGCCATGGTAGTGAAAAGGGAAATATGTACGTGTTCAGCATTAAAACCAATTTGACAGACTGTGCAACATAACAGCAAGTAGAGTGGTAATATGCACAGTGGCCTGCTTTTGAAAAGGAACCCCTTTTCCCCTAAATACCATGTTTATTTCTGCTGGTGCTGCCTCTGGGGTGGCTTAAATTATAGAATAGCACGTGTTTCATGATGAAGCACACAGTTCTTTATTTATAGCTGCTGCTGCCCTATAGTAGTTTTTCATTGTTCCCTCGAACATCCATGAGGACTGCTAATGTTTCCAGAAGGTTTTATGACCATGAAGAGTTTGCATAAACTTAATGAACCATTTGGATGACTAATATTATTAGTAAGATATTAGAAGCATTAGACAACGAAAGTAAGTATGCCTATTCTGCAAAATTATGAGTTTTCTTTAAAAGACAGGCACTAATCAAAAAGCTGATGTTGCTCAAAGTCCATGGGTATAGATCTTTGCACAGACAAGAACAAAAACCTGCTATATGTGCAATTTCAAAACATACACTAAAGAAAGAACTTCAGAGCTACAAAAAGGCCAAATTCAGAAGGTTTAGCATAGGTGTAACTTAAGAGAAAAAAACAAACAAACAAACATGGCACAGCATAGTTTTCCACTTACATTACTTGGATTAATGGATGTAATTAGAATTTGCAATGTGAATTAATAAAATATGAAAAAAATCAGGATAAAGAGATACACAGATAAGGAGAGAAATACTTTCCCAGGAGCCATGACATTCTGCAAGCAGAAGGAAGAGCATTTGAGACTTCTGGAGCTTTAGATTTCAAACACCTATCACCAAAAAGGTGATGTGTACTTTTGGCTCCACTACCTTAGACAGTGTGGGTTTAATCATGTCTGGCACCAACTGTTAGTTTGAAATTACTTTAATGAATGTCCTTTTTTCTCCTCTTAAGCTGCTCTGCTTTAAGAGCTAACAAAGTCTGGCCCTTACGGATTTCCAAGCCACCTTCTGTCTCCACTCTGCTGCTGTAGCACCAGTCTCTGTAAATGCCTCTACCACAGAACTTCATTTTCTTTCAGGTTTTCTGGACCATCTACCTTCTGCCAAGCATTTGAAAAATCTTCCCTGAAGCTCATGGACTGGAAGGGACCCTGGAGACCATCTGGTCTCAGCATTTGTTGAAAGCTGGTGCTTATCCAGGACATCAGGCCAAGCCTGGAGCGTTCCCTCCCCTTGGCACTGGCACAGTGATACCCCTAGCTCTACCTCATATCCCTTTTGATCTTTCACCAGCCCCTTCACATACTCACCACCCACCCCATCATGGACTGCAGCCTAGGGCTAGTAAGCCACATGTTTATTGGGCTTGCTTGCCAATAGGGCTGCCAGCAGCCCACGTTCAGGATGAAAAAGGGAAGGGAGAGACACAGCTCTTCTCCCTCTCAGCACTGACAAGGTTTCCCTCCTCCATCTGGATGTTCTTTTACAGAAGAGCAAGACCAAGCCTGGAGCATGTGCCTAAGGCTCCCCTTAAACTACTTCATTCCAGAAACCAGTCTTTATTTGCAGAGCCACAGCTAGGCCATGTGTTAAGTTTGGGAACCCACCAGAGCAGAGCAGACCATCGGCAGTTGGGGTGGTGCCTGGCTCGGGGCAGGAGAGATCCATAATTGCTATTAATGATGATTGCTTTTAATGGAGCTGTGTGGGGGACAATGATAGAAATATTTCTCTTGCAAAGGTTTGTACAAACAGCAACTGCTGACAAGTCACCTTGTCTCCTAGTATTTCTGTATTACCTTTCAGACTTCTGATGATGCACGTATTGTTTTTGCAAAGAAAATGCAGAGTAATTTCTCCAATACAGTTGCAAGAAACTTTACCAATATTACGCTTGCTTCCCAATATCTTATTAGTTACAACAGCCTGATGGACAGAATAAAATCAGTGTTAACATCAGGTAATTTTATTTTTCATCCTAAGTAGAGCTAATAAAGTGTTATGTTAAATATCCACTAAGACAACCAGCAAAATTGAGTCTAGGGTTGTTGCTTGCCTGAAGAGAGTGGCTTTTCACATAACCTCTGCAATAAAGAAAAAAGCTACCAGAATTTGTTTTGGTCTGCTTCAAAGTGTAAGATCTCATGATTGATTTGCATATATATGATCATAGAAAAGAATCATAGAATGGTTTGGATTGGAAGGAANATGGCTCAGGCACTCAGCCTTCAGGGAAGATGGAGACCTAAACCTCTCCTTTTTTGTATTGGTTGTTAATTAGGTGCTAAANGAAATATCATCTAGTTCCAACCCCCTTGCTATGGGCTTGGACACCTTCTACTAGATCAAGTTGCTCAAAGTCCTGTCCAACAAGGTTTAGGGCTGGGCCAACCNTTTGTAAGAGACTGGTCCCCAGACCCACACCAAACATGACATACATGGTATGGAATACCTTGCTCTGACTCATTTTATCCCCTTTTCCCCTACTCCACGAAGGAAAAGGAAGAATTAACACAGAGAGAGACACTTAGAGAATGGAAATGAAACTTAAACTACTTTAATGAAAATAACAAGAAAACAAAATATATATGTGTATATATATATATATATATATGTATATATATAGGGGCTGGATCCTGGAACTAGATTCAGGAACCCTTAGTTTGAGATCAAAGGCAGAACAGAGAGAGTCCTGCAACAGCAGAGCTGGACTTCTGATCCTCACAAGGAGAGTTACCAGCCTACCACCCCAGATGGCTCAGGCACTCAGCCTTCAGGGAAGATGGAGACCTAAACCTCTCCTTTTTTGTATTGGTTGTTAATTAGGTGCTAAATAGCTTAATCATGCACCTGCCTTGCTTGGGTCTTAGGCCTTTTGTAAGAGACTGGTCCCCAGACCCACACCAAACATGACATACATGGTATGGAATACCTTGCTCTGACTCAAACCAGGACAGATGGGGCATCCACAAACTCTCTGGGCAACCTGTTCCAGTGACTCACTACCCTCATAGTGAAGAACATAGTCCTGATGTCTAATCTAAACCTACCCTCTTTCAGTTTAATGGAAGATTGTGTCCTATGGAGAGCTATCTCCCATGGGAGGAAACTCTTATTGGAGCAGGGGAAAACTGTGAGGAGTTCTCGCTCTGAGGAGGCAGAAACAATATGTGATGAATTGACAGCAATCCCCATTCCCCGTCCTCCTATGCCACGGTGGGGAAGGAGGGAGAGAATTCAGGAGTAAAGTTAAGCCTGGGAAGAATGGAGGGGTAGAGGGAAGGTGTTTTAAGATTTATTTTTTATTTCTTATTACCCTACTCTGATTTAACTGGCAATAAATTAAACTAATTTTCCTAAGTCCAGTCTGTTTTGCATGTGACAGTAATTGGTGAGCAATCTCTCCTTGACCCACAAGCCCTTCATTATATTTTCTTCTCTCATCTGTCCAGCTGAGGAAGAGAAGTGATAGAGCAGCTTTGTTGGGCACCTTGCTTTCCAGCCAGGGTCAAACCACCACAGTGATTTTCAAATACTTTAAAGGTGAAGGCTGGAACATAGGCACCAATGCCAAACAGCTACAACCACCATTATCCTTCACAATCATAGAATCATCTAGGATGGAAAAGACCTTTAAAATCATCAAGTCCAATCATGAACATGAGAGTTCTCACTGATTTTTAGTCAACATTAGCATTTAATCAAGAGAACAGAATAATTATGTATCGAAGGAATCTCTTCAATTGTTAAGAATAGTTTTGGGGGTTTTTTAATAAAAATGCTCATTAAGAGTGAATTAAAAAACTTTGGAAGGACTATGGCAACCATGTTTCCTGAACCCAGAGTGCTGAGACGCAATGAAACAGCAGAGAAGGTTATGACTAACAAAGCTCTACCACAAGATCCTGTGGTCTTTCTGTTCTAGTGATGACTATCGCCACAGCTAAACTGAGCTGTCAGACCTGGTCCTTCCTTCTCTGTTCATACTTCTGTACTCATGCATTGTTCTGGTTCCTACAATTTTCTCTTTGCATAGTAAAAATCCATTATGAATTTAGACCATGCTTTAGATGAATATAATGAGTGCTGGAGGGATGTGGCTTGCATCTGATTTGGACCTTCTGAATTTCCTAGCCTTATAGACCATATCCCTCAATGAATAGGTCAGTGGAACTGACCCTTTGGGTGGACACACCCTTCGTTGTGTAGCCATAATGATGGAGGTAGCCAGATGGAGATCAAAATGAAAAGCAAACTACTCTACAAAAGAAATACGTTTAAGAAGTATTACACATAAAGAATACCACAAGAAAGGCTGTATCCTCACCTAGCTGGTAAATAATGTATGACTTTCAGTAGAGAGAGGAGATCATAAAGAATGGGAGGCTTGAGAAACATAGAGACTCATCCGGCAAAC
The DNA here is from genome assembly GCA_013396975.1 of Bucco capensis. Taxonomy (NCBI): domain Eukaryota; kingdom Metazoa; phylum Chordata; class Aves; order Piciformes; family Bucconidae; genus Bucco; species Bucco capensis. The sequence continues at coordinate 86,534 of VWZO01013056.1, forward strand.
CTGCCATGGCTGACCAACAGAACAGACATTCTCGGGGCAATGAGTCAGTAGTGGGGTCAAGCCAAACAGTGTCTTCACTTTTGTAGTCCATTTCCTACTGGGTTGTCTTGTCTCTTGTCTCTGGAGCTATCTGTCTGGTTTTAATGCTTGCTGAGCAAGACTTGTTCCTGCACAGAAGACAGCAGCTTTGCTCTNATTTCTTATTACCCTACTCTGATTTAACTGGCAATAAATTAAACTAATTTTCCTAAGTCCAGTCTGTTTTGCATGTGACAGTAATTGGTGAGCAATCTCTCCTTGACCCACAAGCCCTTCATTATATTTTCTTCTCTCATCTGTCCAGCTGAGGAAGAGAAGTGATAGAGCAGCTTTGTTGGGCACCTTGCTTTCCAGCCAGGGTCAAACCACCACAGTGATTTTCAAATACTTTAAAGGTGAAGGCTGGAACATAGGCACCAATGCCAAACAGCTACAACCACCATTATCCTTCACAATCATAGAATCATCTAGGATGGAAAAGACCTTTAAAATCATCAAGTCCAATCATGAACATGAGAGTTCTCACTGATTTTTAGTCAACATTAGCATTTAATCAAGAGAACAGAATAATTATGTATCGAAGGAATCTCTTCAATTGTTAAGAATAGTTTTGGGGGTTTTTTAATAAAAATGCTCATTAAGAGTGAATTAAAAAACTTTGGAAGGACTATGGCAACCATGTTTCCTGAACCCAGAGTGCTGAGACGCAATGAAACAGCAGAGAAGATTATGACTAACAAAGCTCTACCACAAGATCCTGTGGTCTTTCTGTTCTAGTGATGACTATCGCCACAGCTAAACTGAGCTGTCAGACCTGGTCCTTCCTTCTCTGTTCATACTTCTGTACTCATGCATTGTTCTGGTTCCTACAATTTTCTCTTTGCATAGTAAAAATCCATTATGAATTTAGACCATGCTTTAGATGAATATAATGAGTGCTGGAGGGATGTGGCTTGCATCTGATTTGGACCTTCTGAATTTCCTAGCCTTATAGACCATATCCCTCAATGAATAGGTCAGTGGAACTGACCCTTTGGGTGGACACACCCTTCGTTGTGTAGCCATAATGATGGAGGTAGCCAGATGGAGATCAAAATGAAAAGCAAACTACTCTACAAAAGAAATACGTTTAAGAAGTATTACACATAAAGAATACCACAAGAAAGGCTGTATCCTCACCTAGCTGGTAAATAATGTATGACTTTCAGTAGAGAGAGGAGATCATAAAGAATGGGAGGCTTGAGAAACATAGAGACTCATCCGGCAAACCTGCCATGGCTGACCAACAGAACAGACATTCTCGGGGCAATGAGTCAGTAGTGGGGTCAAGCCAAACAGTGTCTTCACTTTTGTAGTCCATTTCCTACTGGGTTGTCTTGTCTCTTGTCTCTGGAGCTATCTGTCTGGTTTTAATGCTTGCTGAGCAAGACTTGTTCCTGCACAGAAGACAGCAGCTTTGCTCTTCTGTCTCCATACCTAGTACTTTTTCACTCCGTATTTTCCTCGGCCTGCTGCTGGACGAGCACTACCAGTACTGTCCCTCTGCTCTCACTGCTTCTCTATCCCCAGCAGTCTGTTTCCAGATACAGCCCCTGTGGCATTCAGCTTTCAAAGGCTGATCTATTTCAGCAGTGGATTTCTTATTCTCAAAGCAAGATGAAGCCACTGGGGAAAAAAGAAAACAACAACCAACCAACCAAAAATTCTTTTTTAAATGAAAACATTTTAGTATTATTTTAAATGTAAGAGTTGACACTTGATTTTAAAACAGTTGGGAAAAAATATCAGAAGGATTTCAACAAAGCTCCTTCTCCCTTTTAGTCAAAACTAGTTGCTTACCTGAGGCACAGTCTGAAAATCACTTGGGGTCTCCTGTGGCCCCTGGTGCNGAATTTTAAGGAATTTATTATAAAGAACTGGCATACTTAAAAATACATAAACTCAAGTGAAAGTCTGAATCAATTAACACTGTAAGAATTTTCACTTAGCAGTAACTACCCTCTCTTCTTTTGAGTTTGTCACAAGTACCAATTTGGTGAATGCATAAGCAGTATGTCTCTAGATTTGCAGCTAAAGATTTATAATTGTCACAAAATTCTATCTGTCCCCTTGCATGTTCCAAGACATTTAAAAATTCAAACTGAAAACTGCTGGTCTACACCCAACAAAAGACCCTTCCCATGCTGTCCAGGACTCCTCTAGAGAAGAAATCATACATTAAACATTATTCTGAATTTAACTGAACTTTTTCTGAACAGCATATTTTTTGTTAGAGAAAATATGCCATGGAAGTGAGTCTTTTCTCACAGGAATATACTGACTTCTCGAAAAAAAATAATGAACAGAATTACTGCTTTGATGAGATTTGGATGTAATACTTCATTTGGATTTAACAGGTTATGAATAAGGTTGAAGCTATTCCAAAAGTCCTTACTTCATGAGATGAAATATTTTTTAAAAAAGCTATCTGAAACTCTCAAATAATGTTTTCTTGAATTCTTACTTCATGGGAAATGTTGAAAATTTAACTTTTCCCTTCAATTCATGAAAAAAGGAAAAGTCAAATTAGAAATGAACCATAGAGAAGAAATTCTATATATTGACCAGCTCTATTATAAGATCTTTAGCTGAACTATATGTACAGTGTGACCATGCAGCCACACATATTTTCATATTACTGTAAGTTCCCATGGAACTTTATTCCAGAATTTAATAATACATTTATATATTCACTAGCTAATGCAGGTGGGAAAGAAAACTTTAAACATAAGTAGATGTAGATTTCAATTGTGTTACCTCTGTAAACCTGTACATAACACATACTTCTGCAAGGAGCTTGCAGTTCATCTCTCTGAGTTAGTAAAATGAAGATTGATAATAATTAAAAATATTACCTTTTCACTGATGATAATTTGAGTGGAAATGCCAAGCTAATGTGTTTATCTGCCAGTAATGAATGGAATGACAAGCCAGGGATGAGCAATAGTTGGTGCTGCAGACTGTGGTGATGAGGACATGGGCTGCTGTCTGATAAACTATCAGCTGCTCTTGACAAAGGTTAAGATATTGCTATATTGCTATCTCCCAGCTGCTTATCACATCTTCCTGTCCAAATCTTCATCTTCGCTGGTTCACCAGCTCAGCTGAGAGCTCTGGGCTACAAAGGGAAACAAACATTTTATATAGGAGTGTGCCTTGATTTGGATCTCTGTGCAGCAGCAGTTTACTCTCTGTTGAGCCAAACAGGCAAGTTTGTAGAAGCTGTCCCTGCAACAGGGTTCTTTACAAAGTATGTCCTTTCCCTTAAGGCTTGCAGCTGGATGCATGGTAAACCTTCATGTAATTTTTGGTGGGGGTATTCAAATCCTTTCTGGAGTAAATCCAGAAGCACACAGGCCAGTAATTTAGGGTGGCCTGTCTTGCAATATTATTGTTAAATCTTTCAACAAAATTATCATCATAGCTTTAACTTTAAAGGACAATTTTAAATTTTACGGTGTGCAGAAAAGCTAACGTGAATAGGCTTGAAACAACAAATAAAAAGAGAAATTGAATCTTTCAGCTAGTGAAAAACTCGTTCTTTGAGGCAAATTTATTTACAACAGACAGAGTTACTCTCCCTCCCCTTCTCCAACTATAGTACCCATTTCTGTATTTCAGTAAAAATGCTAAACCATGAAACTTCATATCCCAAACATTACAATTCAGGATAGCACCTTGTACCCTGGAGTTACAGTTTACTCACTTCATGATCCAATTCTCCTCTATAGAGAGTATTTTCTGACTAAGCTGATTTTTTGGGGGGACAGAATATGGACGGTATCATGAAATCTGCAGTGTAGCCAATGAATCTGGAATATAGGGTACCAGATCTACATTTTCCATTAGGAATCAGTATTGTCTGCCTCCTGATAGCATGCCCAAAAAACAAAACATTAAAAAAAATTGCCAATATTTTCTCATGATATATGTTTTTCCTTTAGGAACCATCAAATTTCCCCAGTAATAAAACTCCCCCTCTTTTTATTGATACTGAGAGCTTAGAAAATATTGGATTCTTCTCTAAAATACGATAAATGTATGCAACGATGTCAGAAGTACCTTGCCATAAAGTAAAATATTTGCATCAAGCCACAAACATTGACTGCAGGTGAAATGAACTCAGTGTTTCACCTGAACAATTTTTTAACAAGCATTAAAACACTTCTGAGATCTTTATTCACACCAAGCATTAAATCACATCACTCTCAGTAGTGCAACCTCAGGAATGATACTAGCTCATGGTGTCATGACCTGTTTCAGCCCCTGCTGCAGCCCTCATAGCCACCCAGCCCTGAGGTGATGGCCAGGTGCCTGGGAGGGATCCCCAAGCATTGGATACACATGAGACAAGGGTAGAGGAGGCAAGAAATGTTGCAATAACAGACCTGAGACAGATCATTTTATGACATCCGATGGCCAACACTGTTAGAAGGATGTTGCACCACAGAGGCCACCTCCCCTAACCATCTTTTATCTAGCTATCCCCCCATCTTAAAGTATGACACCTCACTACTTAATTTACTTTAGACATTTGAGTGGAAATGAGGACAGGCTGAGGGAGTTGGGGTTACTCAGCCTGGAAAGAGAAGGCTTCGAGGGGATATCTTACCGCAGCCTTTCAGTACCTAAACGGGGATTATAAGACAGAAGGGGAGAAACTTTTTAGCTGGTCAGATTGTAATAGGACAAGGGGGAATGGTTATAAGCTGAAGGTGGGGAAATTTAGATTGGAGATTAGAAGGAAGTTCTTTACCCAGAGGGTGGTTAGGCACAGAACAGGTTGCCCAGAGAGGTTGTGGATGCCTCACCCTGGCAGTGTTCAAGGCCAGGCTGGATGTGGCCCTGGGCAACCTGGTCTAGCATGTGGCATCCCTGCCCATGGCAGGGGGGGTTGGAACTAGATGATCTTTACAGTCCCTTCCAACCTGGGCCATTCTATGATGCTATCCTTCCTACAGGCAGGCACTAGAACTTGATTTCTTTTGGATGCTCCACCTGAAAGGTCAGACTTACAAAGGTACACCTACCTCCATCTGTGGCTGAGTTGGCATATATTTAGATGCCTCTCTATTCTTAAAACAAGATTTTGTGACCCTGCCCTAGGAATTTTCTACTTTTGTTTTTTTCCATTTTATTCTAATGCTCACAGAAGAAAGAGCAGACAAAAGAATGAGAGAAATATTTTTCCCTTGCAGTCCTTTGCTTTTTCTACACTCTAGCAAGTCTGGAAAGATTAAAAATGTTCAGGATTATTATTTTAAAATGAAGTGGAAATTGGGACCTTTTTACAGTGAAATGGTGTTAGCATCTTCTAAATACTCTACTGAATAAGAAACAATTTATTACTAAAATTCAGCAAACTCTCACATCTGCTTTTCTCAATCTGATTTTGATTTCTTTAGTTCTAATTTTGATTATTTTGTGGGATGCATAAATATTAAATCTAGGTACTGGATCCTGCTGTTTAGTTAAATCTCTTCAGCATCAGACACAATCGGTTCTACATTCCAAAAGTTTTGTGATCTTTGCATCTAACTGCATCATATCTTTTATTTGTCATAGTTGCCCACAGGTTGCCAAGGATGAAAGCCTCTAAGTTCTGCATGTGTGATGTGAGGATAAAGATGAAATTATGTTATGTCTGGGCCACCCTAAAACATTGACAGCAGGTTCCTTACATGGGAGTTTCTGAATCCTAACTGTTGTCATTTAGCTGATGCTTAGCTCCGTGCAAAGCATTCAACCATGGGGCTTCAGTATCCTCATTTACAAGAATAATCATTCTTACTGCAAGCCTGTGCAATGACTCAGCAGAAATGAAACCGAGGAGCAATCAGCAAAGGTATTTACTTCAGCCTTACACTTAACAGCTAGACAGCAAACTATTTAACCATGAGCAAAAGTCCCATCAAAATCAATTTGTGTTTTGCCTACATTATTTGGATTGATACTTTATATTCCCTCTAGCACAGCCTGTTCAGTGCTGTGCACAGAAAAAACAGATCTGTACTGATGGTAGTTTACAGCTTATGCACTTTTAACTTACGCACTTGTTTTCCTGAAGGAAAACAAAGAGCAAACAATTTGTCTCTCTCTGATCACACAATGTAATGTGGTACCAGAAAGCACATGACATTACTTGTTTGTAGCGGAGTCATAAGTAGGTGACATTTACAAGCATTTTGCTAATGAATTATGGCCTCTTGAAATAGGAGATTTTTAATGGGAGTTCTATAATAGTCCATCCAGAAGAACAGATTCTTTCATGCTGTGGAATCCTATAGTGTTATGATAACAGCAAGAAGATTTATTATTCAAAGCCCAAAGGAGAAATATTTTGTACATCAGAAAATATTATATCATATTCTCAGAGTTTATGAGATACTATGATACAAAATACAATATCTACTCAATAGGTTTCAGGTAGAGCTTTAGACATGATGAGCTGCCTCCTGACAACAAGGTTTTGTGAATTAGTTTGTTTCTTTAAAGACATGCCTGAAAAGCTACCATGCTGACACACAACAGAAGAAATCAAAGCAGAAAGCAGCATGACATTTGGGAAATGGACTCCAAACCAGACGCTGAGTCTGAAAGTCACAAGATCACAAATGCACTCAACAAACGAAGTCTGACAAAAACAACACCAGTGTTTGCTTCTGCTTCCAGATATAAATGTCACTTAATGATTCAGATCTTGTTACGTAAGTTGTCTGCACAACAGCATGGACTTCCTTTAAAAAGACAAAATTCAAAAACTGTAGTAACGTGATCGTATTAAATCACTCCTTAGTTTATCTTGTGATTCAAAACTTTGGCAATCCAATGTCATCATATTAATAAAATACATTTGAAGGGCAGAAATAACTAACTTACCATTGCATCTGATTTATTTTATTTTTCCTAATAGGACATAGCCTAGCCTTATCTCATGCTGAGGAAAAGGAGGAGATTATGGCTCCATAAGGAGAAGGGCATATTGACCATTGTTAATGTGAGAAAAAAACACCTCAAGATATATCTGCAGAGTTGGTCTTGATTTGGTGACAGGGACTCATCCAGTAGTGGTTGTCTTAAAGGGACTTGCATCTCCTTTTGGGCATATTAGTATAACTGATAGTTCTGTTGCATTTACTCATTCATATGAATAAAACTAATGGAGGAGAATAAAAAATGTTTAAAAATGCATGGCCAACCTTAGATCTTCAAAATGTAGAGCCCAATAAAATCAACATCTATTTGCAGTAGTTGACTCCGTTTTCTCTTTGTGGAATAAGGTAGATTTTTGCCACATGGATTTTTTAGGTTTGGAACAAAGTGACATTGAGTCTTGCTCGGCCTCACTCAGTTGTTAGCGCTTATGATGTCTAAGGTCTTTAAACTTGAGAGGATTCAGTTTCCTGCTCCCAGGAAAGAAATTGGCCTGCCATAAGAAAATCTTATGGCTACAAATGAAGTCCTGCCTATTGACTCCTTTTGCAGACCTCATTCTTTCCTTTGGTACTGCACAGTATCTTCAACTGGGACATTCCCAAACCTCCAGCACATGCATTCATGAAGAAGAGATAGCTAAAGCCCTAGTAACTTCCCTGCACAGCTGTGACTGGAGGGAATTGTGGGCTGAGAGCCCAATCAGTGAAGCAAGGTTTTATTTTTGTCTCTGCAGCTGACCTGAATGTTCAGTTCTGGTTATGTTGCAAGGGTGTGAAAGGGGTAGAATTTCTGAATCCTGATCTGTTTTATTATGGATGGTGAAAGTTCTTCCTTAATCCTCAGTCGTGTTCTTGAAATTTACTCTTTTTGGAGAACTGCATCAGGACAATGCTATGCATATCTAGATCTTTCCCCAGATGACTGAACATTTTGGGAATTCCCTTCCCCATTCCAATGGAGATCCTAAGAGATTCACTAGCATTGCTCAGCGGAGTTCCCCAACATCATTTGCAAGAACTTGATCACCACATACAGGGTTGGGAGAGAGGGAAGTCTTTGTCCTCGGAAAAGGGAGTATGCAGGATACTAGATTTGACTTGTAGGTGCAGGCAGAATCACTGCAGCCTATCTTCTCTTTGCAGAGTCTTGATTGAATCAGGCTGCTTGTAAAGAAAGAGTGGAAACAGGGGAATTACTATAAAAGGCCAAGTTTACAAATAGTTTAAAAATACTCTGTTACTGTACATCATTTCACCATATACTCCTAAATCTGAGCATCGAAGGTAATATTGCTCTCCTGGTTACACTCTCTCCCTACTAGAATTTTTCTCTTCTGGAATAAATTGACAGCCTTTTGGCTTTCATTGCCATGCCAAAATTGCCTCTGATTTATCTGCTTATGATACATCTCTCAATTTTGTCATGAAGAGACAACAGTGTACTAGCTGTTCTTTGAAATAGCCACAGTAGTTGTCCTTGCATCTGCCAGTCAACAAAACTTAATCCATAACTCAGAAATTCTGATGTATGTGAAAATTTTCACCATGAGAGCAAGTCCTGAGAATAAAAAACATTTCTATATAATATAAATAAATTTGATATAATTCTACATAATATAGAAATATAATCTACCAATATATAATATTTTATATAGACAGGAATATAAGTCAAAACAAGCAAATATGGATATTTCCTCTTGTTATATATACAAGCACAGGGACCAAGAAATACAAATCTTTCAAGGTCACAAACTAAAAGGTTAAGTTTCAATTCCTGAAATATCTTCTAGCATGTCCTTTATCATCCCAGTGTTTTACACCAATATGTACTAGTAATCTTTCCCATTTTGGATGTTGCTGGTTACAGCACTGAAATGTAAGTACAGTTGAGGAAGTCAATAAAAACCCCATGGTGCAGGAGTAAAATTAATTCTTGGGAAAAAAAAACACACCAAAAAAAACCCTTAGCCTTTTGCAAGAACTACATTGATTTGCAGTTGTAGAAACTGAACTCTGGTGTAGCTATACTTGTGCAAGCTGCCTCAGGCTGTCCGTAGGTCTCAGTCTTTTTCTGCAGGTTCAAGCCACTATTGACCTCAAATGACTTTGAATGAGCCTGTCTAAAAAAAAAAATCAGTGTTCCACCACAAGTCCTCTGAGTAGCAGACACTCCTGCTTTGGCTTCAGGACAAGCTGTGTCTTGTGTCTCTGGAGTACATGATGTGTTGGTTTGCATATATAGGTGTCAGAGCCCTCTCTTGAAAGAAGACAGCAGGGCCATACAGATCTGGTAGAGCTATTCCTTCCTCTACTTGGTGAGCTTCTGCTTCTAAGCAAGCAGTTTTGGAAATGAATAAATTGACTTTTTTTTTTAGAGCGGCATATACAGGGCTGATAATTTGCCATTCCTTCTATTAGAATTGTAATAACTACAGCAGAATGACCAGAATTAAAAGAGACTCTGTTACCTAACAGACAGTAGGTTAGCAACTTCAAGTGATTCCTAAAGTGGTTCCTTAGAAATAAAAAAAGTTTTACACAGCCTTGTGCAAACTACCAGTATGTTTTTAAAGTAAAAAATGTCACATTGCTTTGAAGTTGGATTCTTATCACTGTTTGAGATTAAAACTAAAACCAACTGTAATCCAAAAAATTTAAATGTACTCACGCATGCATGTCATGAAGGAGCTTGACTGTGGGACTAACCAGTTCTAACTGCATTTTGGTTAGTCTCAACTTCCCTTCTCCTATATGATGATGCTGCCAAAGCCAGAATGAGCTACAGGGTTGTACAGCAGGAAGTAGTACGTATGTGATATTTTGACCTGTGCTTCCCCTTGCAGCTCTCCGTGACACCCCTAAGTTCAATCATCCAATGTAGTTCTACTGCTTGACCTTCAGCTCATTATTTTGTCAGATAAAACACTGAAGTGGCATTTATCACACTAACAATTCAGTTTTGTAAGGGAAAAATGAACCGAAATGAATCTTGCTAAGTCTTTTGAATCAATCACCTGAGTAACTGCTAGCTAACATTCTACTTTTAAAATACAATAGCTCTCAAACAGCGTCTTTATTACTAAAACAAATGACATAGCTTGGAATTACTGAAAACAGCAAGGTCATGCAGTATGGCAAGGCCGTCTAGTAAGAATATCCCCAAATATATGGAATAAACAAAAATATTAAAAGATAAAAACTGCTATACAAAGAGCTTGCACTAATGAAATCCAATAAAGGTGTTTTATCATTGTTATTTTTGTTTAATGTTTAACTACAAACCAGTTTTGTGCTATTAAGCCCAGGAGGTACAATGATCATCCTTGAGTGACGTAGCTTCTAAGCCAAACTTGCCATTAGTTCAGAGAGGTCTCCTTGATGCTGCCATTTAAAACTCAGCTATTCAAACTGTTCCTTGCAAATGTGGCATTAGAGGGCCCAGACCTTTCCTCTTTCAACTACTCCAAATAAGACACAGCTCCATCAGGTTCTCTATGACTATATTGCTCTAAAACTTAGGCAACTTAAAGGAGAATTCAGTTATCAAGTCCCACCAAGCCTAGTTGCCACCCCTAACAGAAGATGCAACACCACATGGTCAAGAGTATTCCATTCAGACTGGAGACTTCATCCTTTCAGCTTGATCATAGAGGATGTATGTATGTATGGCTAGGCTTCGCAAACGAAGATCCAGGGAGGGCTCCATCCACGCTCCTCATCAGCGCCTTTTACAAGCGTGCCATAGAGGATGAAGCCTCTGTGAAACAAAAGAAGAGACCCACAAGGCTGAAAACAGCCTCCTCACTACAAAGGCAACCCCCAAGTGGAAAAGGTAGTGTCATTTCCCAGACAACTGTATCCCGCATGTGCATATGGCACAAAGTGTTCTAGGTATCTTTCCTTTGGAAGACCACCACTGTCCCTTGCTTAGCTCCTTTAACGATTCCACTCTATTCGTCCTGCCTGAATGACTACTGAGAGTATAAGCAAAAAGAGAACATGGTAGATTACAAAGAAATCATTTGAACTGGGGAAACCTGACCTATACAGAGATAATTTACTATCAGTTAGATTTCATTGGAAGAGATTCCTCTGTAAACAAACACTGCCTATTGTTTTCTCTCCAGATAAAACCAAGCTTCTGCCAGTTGAGAGCTTACTCCTTGGGGAACACTGATAGCAGTTTTAATCACAACTGGAAGCTTTGGAGAACTTTTATTTCAGCTAAGCAGCACAAACCATAGTATGCCAGTACAGCTGACTATGACATACTTCCACAACTTGGAAAAAGCCTCATGATCTGCAGATTTCTCTGTAATTTCTTAGTCTTTGGTCAAAACTACTACATGAGATCAGAAGGTACAACCTCTAAGAAAGTTTATGGTTTCCATTTTGAGATAGTTGCAGATGTCAGAAAACTATTTCAATATTTTGTTTACTTTCAGTAAAGTGTAGTTTACTAAGAGTAGCTGAAATATAAACACTGTAATTTATACAAATATATTGTAGTGTGCGGTTTTTACCCATGAAAAAGTACTCCAAACATAACCTGACAAATTCTCACTCTCATCTTAAAAAAGGGCGGTTTTATGTGAAGTCAATGCTGAATGACTGCTGGAAGTCCTGGGATAGCAATTCAAATCATTAATGGGATTACACTTCAAAGATTATAAAAACCTCATGAGATTCAACGAGACCAAGTGCAGGGTCCTACACCTGGGTTGGAACAATCCCCACTATCAATACAGGCTAGGGGATGAGAAGATAGAGAGCAGCCCTGCAGAAAAGGACAGTTATGAAAGGACAAGAGGCAATGGTTTTAAATTAGAGAAGAGTAGATTTAAACTGGATATTAGAAAGAAGTTCCTCACCATGAGGGTGGTGGAACACTGGAACAGGTTGCCCAGGGAGGTGGTTGGGGCCCCATCCCTGGAGGCATTGAAGGTGAGGCTTGACAGGGCTCTGGGCAACCTGATCTAGTTGGAGATGTCCCTTCCCACTGCAAGGGTGGTTGGACTAGATGACCTCCAGAGGTCCCTTCCAACCCAAACCATTCTATGATNGGCTTGACAGGGCTCTGGGCAACCTGATCTAGTTGGGGATGCCTACTGCAGGGAGGTTGGACTAGATGACCTCTGGAGGTCCCTTCCAACCAAAATGATTCTATGCTTCTATGATATCAAAATATTAATTAATACATATACTCCTGAAATTTCTTCCTGCTCTGAGAGAGATCTTTGATCCTTTCAATCTTGCTCCTTCACAGGTCAATAACCAACCAAGGAAGTCCAATTTGGCAGGGTTAAAACTTTACTGACTTGAAGGTATTTATATCCCAGTACCTGAGTCAGAGCACCAAGAATTCCCACAAAACATGTGTGGCACCCACCCACCACAGTTTTTATGACTGTAACTAGGTAGGTGGAGGATTATGCTGACATTGAGACATCTGACCTGATGTTAAGGTAGATTTTCCTACCAAAAAACCTTCTCATATTAAAGATGGAATAGGAGAAAACACCACCAAACTATCAAATTTACATGAGCTTCTCTAGCAGCGTCTTTTATAATCTGTGTTCCACATGTTCTAAAAAATCAAATGTTGCTCCTATCAAAAAGCTTTACAAAAGAGAATCTGATTACTAGGCTACTTCCAAGTGTCTAGGCTATTCACCAGCTTTTTTAACGACAGATGAGATTGCTGGTTAGAGAGGAGAGGCTTTGCTTGGAAATGTATAAACATAAAGGCATTAAAGTATCAGATTTCTTGATGGGCCTAGGTTGAAAACACCAGCACTGGAGATGCAAAAAACTTTTGAGATCACTTGTTTGCAAACATCCTGCTCTCAAAGCTGTACAGTGCAAATTGCATGTGTGGCTTTGTGGGCAGATCTTAGATGTTTATTTTTACACACTGCTAAATACAAATGCTCACACATCAGTACATTACATCTACTCCAAAGTGCATTTTGGAAACATTAGTAATTTTTTCCCCTTTGTGTCTCCATGTAGAAAGGACTTCCAGACACAAATACATTTCAGTGAAAAACAACTGTGATTGTTAGAATTTGAAACTAGAAAACGCTTAAATAATTCACATTTATTAGAATGTGTCAGCAAACAATTTACACCTTCTACAACCTTAGGAATAAATGTGTTTTATTTCACATACAGTTACCAGCTTACAGGAGACTGTCCACATACTTCAGCAACCACCCTGGAATTTGATATAGACTTTGCTTCAGATGAGGGAGAAAGACCTGAATTACACTGCCTCAAGAATCAATTTACACTTCACTCTTCTGTTGACTTCAGTGACAGTGTCATGTACAGAACAATACTGAAGCAGACACAGATACTCATTTTCCATTTGGAGCAGACACGGATACTCATTTTCCATTTATGAGTAACCAGAATGAAGTTTCATTCATTTTGGACTTAAGCCAGTAGAAAGTAGCCTCTCCAGTTGTTCACCCACTGAATCCTAATAGACCTTCTGGCTTGTAGGTCAACAGTACTAAGCCAAATTGTATGATTACAACTTGCCTGATTACCTTAAATAGCAATTCATGACAATGATGGCGATTGTCAGATGGGGTAGAAGGGAAGAGCTCAGGGATTGTAAGCAAGTATACATATTAGAGAAGCAGCAGACTCTTCCCTGAATGACCAATTGACCAGAGAAGTCTCAGCTGAGGTATGAGAAAAGAAGTCCAAGCCACAGAAGGTCATTCTCCTCAACTAAAAGAAGTAATTAAAAAGTCCCACTTCTGTCACAGAAGCCCAGTTCCAGCATGCAGTTAGTCAGAGAAAAGCACTGCAATACCCTATGTAATTAATACCTTTGCAACATATTGATCTCAGTAAGCCACAGAGCATACCCCACTGTGGTGAGAATAAGCAGCACAGCAAAGCTCACCTGTCCCACAAAAGGCGTTTCCAGTAAGAGGCAGTTGTGAAAACTAGCAACTATCTACATGGATTTTACACAGCAATTCATATAATTGCCTGCTGAGCAGATGAAATGATTTTGCTGGCTTCTCTGAGTCATGGAGCCAATCCTTACCATCTCCTGAAGCTCACTTGGCTAGATGATTTATGTCCTGATCCTATAATCAAACCAACAGGGAAAAAAGGGCCTGTCCTCAGGATCAAGGATGATCAAGGCTGTAGAATAAGGGTGGAGCAAACCTGAGAGTGCTTATTATAGGAAGAGCTGGCAACAATGCTTTGTAATAAGGTCATCTTATGCTTTGTCAAGAAATAAGGGTAATAATCTCTTAAGACTCTAAACGTCCAAACTTGCAACCGTCGCATCTTTTACTTACACCCCACTGAACTTGGGTTAACTGTTAAGAGATTTACAGAATCGATTTGGCTTGCTCTTAAAACATCTATAACCATCTATAAACAGGAGGCTACACAGATGACAGGGAAACAAGGTCTTTGAAAACTAAGTGCAGACAAAGTTTTGAATTGGAAGTTTAAAGAAAAGTACTATTTCATGTGAATTAATAAACTAATCTTCCCAATCTGTATATTCTGTGGCCACAAAATATGTTTACATTAGTATGTTCCTTCTGAAAAAGGAACATTTATGGTCTAAATAAAATCGTTATCCTCTCAGGACCACAAGACACACTGTATCCCCTCAAAATACAACACAGGTATCAGAGATAAGGACCTTTACAGCTGTAACACCCTGAATAATTCCTATGTAGCTACACCTCCTAAACAGTTGACTTCCACAGTCTGAAGAGCAGAACCTGCAAAAGCAAGTTCAAGTTTCCGGGCAAAAAACCACATTCTTACTCAGCGCCCTAGAATCCTGCAGTGACCTTACATCAAACACGCACCAAGCAAGGTGTTACATATGCAGTACCAATTAACACCAAAAGCTATATTTTGAAGTACCTAGCAGGAAACGTTTAGCTGAGGTGAGAGCTTTAGCAAGGCAAGTGCTCTGGTCTCTGCCTGTGTACCACGTGAGCCGAGGGAAGTTGTCCGGACACAAAGTAGCAGCTGTGCTAACTATGCTCTGAACCAAGGCCCTGACCTGCACACTCCACTGCCTGCAGCAGAAGCCCCCTGGGGCTCAGGAAAACTTCATAAAGGTTAGCCCACTGCCAGAAGAAAATGGCACCCAGGCCCGGCTAAGCAGGGCAGGAAAAAGCAGAAGTGGCAGAACCCAGATCCCCCGACGGCACCTTTCCCTCGCATGTTGGACCGGGTAGCAGTGACTCTCGCCCTACACCAACGAGCCGCCACACCACACGCCCAAGCGCTGGTCCGCAAGCGCTAACCCAGACTTGCAACCTCCCGTGGACTGACCCCAGCCAAATGCACACCTCCCGAACCACAGCTTCCACCGCCGCGCAAGCGCACCGGCGAGAACGAGCCAGGGTGACATCCGGGCATTGCACCCCTCCCCACCGGGCAGACTCGGCGCCGCGCGCACGCTGAGCCCCTTGCTCCGCCCTCTCGGCAGTGCCGGAGGGGGCCCGCGCCCGCCGCCCCGCCCCTCGTGCTCGCTTCCTCTGGAGCGCGCGCCCGTGGGGGGCGCGGCTGGCAGCGAGGCCGCGCGGGAGCCCGGTGGTGAGGCGAGGCCGGGAGAGGCGAAGCGAGGGGAAGCGAAGCGGGCGCAGCGGTGGTGAGAGCCTGGCGGTGGCAAGTGTGAGGCACAGTGTAGTCTCCCGCGCCTGTTCCGCGCTCTCCTGCCTGTCGAGCGACGGGGACGGGTGAGCCGCAGCTGTCTGCGACCTGCGGGGCGTGCCGAGGCCTTCCTGCGCCCCCAGCGGGGCTGAGTCCTGCTCCTGGCTAGTGGCGGCTGCCTGGCAGCCGGGTGGTAAACAAATGGCGACCCGGCGGGGGCGAGCTCCCGGGGTCGCAGCGGGAAGGGGGTGGCAGGGGCTTAGCTCCAGCACGGTCGTGGCTCTATGCTATCACTGACAGGTCCCGGCCAAGAGGCAGAGGCGGCGCTGCCCGCAGCCCCCGGAGGAGGCCGCAGGGGTTTGGCGTGCGTGCTTCGCCGGTGTCCCTTCCTCTGCCCCACTTCCATCCCGGCTTCCCCAGGACCCAAAGTGCTGAGTATGTGCCAGTGGTAACGTTCCATGTAGGGTGGCCACCGAAAGCCCCGCGCCTGGCCCCTCTGTAAGGCCCGCGGGTGGTGGAGGCGGCGGCGGAGCGGACCCTACCGCTTCCTCTTACCCGCAGTGCTGCCAGCGCTACCCGGGGTGTCGCGATAGCACGTGGGAAGGGGTAGGGCCCAGGAGTCTGTACTGGTGCTGTCGAGGCTGCAGTCGGAAAGTCTCCTCCTTGCATGGAATAGAGCAAAAATCCAGAGGTATTGCTGAAATCCCCTAATGCTCGGTGTTCGTGTATTTCGGGTAGCTCTGCTCACATCACGCAAGAAGTGGTATTTCGTCTCTCTGTTCCTTTTTTGATGGCTGATGTTTTTTCCTCCTTTGTGAAAGTAAAGAAGGTTGCATAGCTGTATTCCTGTAACCCTACAGGTTGGCAATCAAGTATACAGGGAGATGACAGCAGCTTGTTGAACGGCACACACATTGAAGCAGTCGTGTGGCCTCACTTCCAAAAGTTCTAGCGCTGCTGCTGTTTGCAGCAGGTCTTCTGAATTCTCCAGGGAAAAACCCGTGGGCTGGAGAGATGACTTTCTTTTGTTCTGCAAAGTTCTCGGATTTGGCTGAGGAGCTTTTCATTATCCCTTGTTTCCCTTTTGCTGATTGTGTTGTTAGTAAACCAAAACCAGTGCTGTTGTAGCAACAGCACCTTGCTTGTGCTAGGACTTAAGGCAAGACTTCTCTCTCTGCTTTCTCTACAATCGATGTGTAGCATTTGATGGTTAAATCTTTTCCCTTGTCAGTCAGAGCCTTCTGCTGCATGTTAATGCCGTACACCTTAACTTGTGCTGTGATCTGGAGGGTTAAGTTTCATACATCCCTGCTGATGAGGATGTCACTTAGGTTTATATATGATCTTCCCCTCTCCATTCCTCTCCCAAAAGTATAAAAATGCTACTAAAAGAACTTAAGTTAGTAAGCAAGTTAAATATCTGGAAGACTGACAAATACACTGGCAAATTTAATAGGTCTTCCACTCTATATGCATGTTAATACCTGTGCATAATTCCTCCATAGTGGTCAGATGTCTTCCAGAGAAGAAATAGATTCAGAGAGTAAATTTGGCTTGTATTGCAAGCTGAGTCTTTTTGTGGGGTCTCAGTCTTACTCTTGTTTCAAAGTTGGATGTTAGAGAACAAGTCAATCCCATCAGAATGAGCAAAGGCTATGCAAAAGCAGTTCTTCTATTTTGCTTCTTGCATGTTCTTTCTTTTGCACTAAATTCTTCTTTTACTCAAATAACTTCTTAAATATCAATTTTATTTCCCTTGCTTCCTACTTTGATATTAGAAGTCTATATAAGTGCTAAGTTTAGCAATACATGGTTGGAAACTTTCTGGGCAAGAATTCTGCATGTTTTTAGACAACTAAGTTTTTGACCTGTATCCTAAAGAGTGTCTTATAAGTACTTTGTGAAGAAGAAAGCATATGGTTATCAGTCTTCAAGTGTAGATTTCAGCTTTGTAACAAACCTATACTTTGTACTCAATCCAGTTGGAACTAATAACAACAACATTTCCTTCATATTCATAGACCTGTTTCTTTGATGAGCTCTGTCTCAACTGAGGCAAATACTGTTTTCCTCTGCCAGTGAGATCCAGTGGAATAGAGATGGGAGCAGGGAATCATTTGTCTTGTCTAATGATCATTGTACTGGAGACAGTTCGCTTTCAGTTTCCTTATCTGCAAAATAAGAATAAAGATAACTAGAGTACTTGTTGGTGAGATGGTTAGGTTGTATATGGAGTAAGTACTCCTGAATATAACTACTTGTTTATTCGTGTTCTTTCTTGAGTGTAACAGAGAAATCCTGTGTGAGCTGTCCTAAGTGTCTGGATACTATCTAGGCTCAATATTGAATGAAGGAAAAAGACTGAAAAATCTTGTAATATAAGGTCGTTTAGAACAGGCCAAAATAACTGAAATTGCAGGGGAGCTCTAGATTCTGACTGACTCTGCAAGTTGCTGTTTTTAATAGCCTCTGAGGTGACACTTGATGTTTTGTTTTAATTTGATTGTTAACTGTTAATGCTGCTTGAAGCTACAATACCCTGCAAACCCTTACAGTCTGTAGCACATCTGTTTGAGGAATTTTGCTGTTGCTTACCAAATGCCAAACATTGATCTACGGTCTTACTCTGAAATCATGATGAAAACCTGATAGGTTTGAACTTAAGGCATGAGAACTAAAGGCACAGGGAGGTAAAATTCTATTTGGTATGGCTACCGCTCTTCGTATGAAACTTAAGGTAATGGTTCAGGCTGGTCATTGAATAGTGATACCTGGTTCAGACTTGGTTACATAGGTGCTGGAAGGTGGATGGTGTTTTGTTTGTTTGTTGACGTTTAAGCTTTGTATTCATCTATTTAGAAGCATCTCTACTAGAAACTGTAGTTTTTCACAAGTCCTGTATGAGAACTTTGTTGGAGTGACAGGTTCATTGCAAATAGCATCTCTTTAGCAGTGTGCTTTATTGACATAGCTGTAATGCTCTTACAAAACCTTGTTATAGCTGAGTCACTACTGTCATTGGCTATGGAATGTGTTTGGATGGGAATATTTAGCTGGAGTCTTTGGGGAAAAAGTAATAGCATTAAGCCAGTTAACATTTGGAAAAGGCAGTCGAAAAGATGTTAGAGATCAGAAATCGATGACTCATTGTACATCCTAAAAACCTGCACAAACTTCTAGTGCAGGTCTTTGTGTTTTCCAGTTCTTCATTCAACTTAAAACAATATTGAAAGAGCTAGTATGACATGTTCATTATGAGATAAATTCCCAGTTCCCTGTCATCAGTTATTTAAGACAGATAAGTTTTTGTTTAGAAAATAGATTTTTTTAGAACTGGTTATTTTTTACAGTTTCCACTAGTTTTAAAACCAAGCAGCTTGGAAGGGGAAAAAGCCTAACATGTACTGGAGAAAAAGACCTTTTTTTTTTTTTTTTTAATAAGAAAATGAAATACCTGAAAACAGAATAGGTTAAAGTTGTTAATACTGTCTGGGTTCTTCTCCTGTTCTTTTAGTTCTAATTTTTCAAATTATTTTAGGACTAGCTCCATCTTTTCTAATATTGTCTGGTGCAGTGCATGGGAGGGAGTCTCTTAAATTTTTTTCTATACTATCTACTTTTGCTGTACAGTGGCCAGGCCATTGTCTACTAACAAGGGTGTATTTTTAATAGGAAAATAACCTTACATATACAGAGTACATGACATCTGCATTTCAGTCTGGGATCCTGGAGAAAAGCTGTGTTCACGTTCCATTTACTTCAAAGGTGTTTTCTTGTTTTGCTATGGGAACTGGTTAAACTTGTGTATTAAAGCCTGAAACAGTATATTAACAGGATTTTTGGCCTGATCTCTGTAAATACACAGAGGCCAAGAATTCTGTGGCAACATGTATGAATTAAAATACTATGTAAAAAGAAGGATTTGTTTTGCATTTCTTTTGGGCAACTAAAACTATCTACTGTAATATAGAGGGCTTTATTTTTTTTCCAGTAGCTCTGATTTCTGAGAAATAGCTTATTTTATTTTCTGTTTTTCTGAAGGATTTGAGAGATATCTGAGGATAAGGTTATCATTGTTCCTTTGGGTGTATCGCCACTGTTCCATCTCTGTGAAGTTTCTAATCCATGGGTATAAACACATGGAAGAAGCATCTTGTTATAGTAAAGAGCTTTTTAATATTAAGTAACTTGGTTCCCTTATTTGAAAACTGAAGCTAGACAAATTTTAACTGGAGTAAAATGCAGTTTGTGAACAATTGAAACTTTTAAATGTATTTATATTTTTTAGTTCTCCAGCTGTTTTTAGTTCTCCAGCTGTTACAATCTTGTAATTCAAGTTTGGGGTTTTTTTCTTAAGTGCTTACTGGTGGGCCAAACTAAAGAAGTGAAGTAGATCAGAATAATAACTTTTAGTAATCTCTTCTAGCCTTGAATATAAATAGGTAACCATCTAGTGTGACTAACAGGTAGCAGTAACCTGTAATGACAGAACTTGGTTGCGCTTGCAAAGTCTGTTAAAAACTTGTTTATTTTTCCATAAAACATGCAATGTCTTTCAACATTTGTAGCTCCAGGTAGTGTAAGCACATGACCTTTTCAGAGGATTGTACATATAGAATGCAATCTGTGCACCTGAACTGAAACTTTACATCTGATCTCATTTCTTGCAGAGCCTGCAGCAATCAAGGAGTCACACAGAGTTCAAGTTCAGAAGTGCTTTACACATGAAATCTTCTGGCTCTCTAGCTGATTCTGCCCTGTCACCATCTCAACAGGTAGAGTGCTTTTGTGCCTGAGCCATGCAGCAAGCATAGCTGTTCTGGTGGTGTTGTCCTGTGTCAGTGTGTGGCCATAGGCAAATTGAAGCCTTTGGGTTTCTTCTTTAGGGTATGTATCAAGGAGACAAGGATGCATGGCATATCTGTCACAAAAGTACTCTAAGGAAAAGCCTAGTAGTTGTGGTTTATTTTTAAAACTCAGCGTTTAATAGTGATAGAAGAAAGTGTCCTATCATCCATCCAGGCTTATGTTCTTAAATGGGAGAAAGCCAGACACATGGGGCATCAGTGGAGGGTTCACTTCACTCAAAACAGTGTTTTGCTTTGGGCTATTTTCCCCTTGAATTCTACTTTTTTTTTTTTGATTGCAGTGATTAATGAAGAAATATCTCACTGAATTCTCTGAATGGGAGAAAGATGGTTTGCCATGAGGGAGAAAGGAACTCCTAAAGTGTTGCTCAAAAGAGTACATAATGCATATCAGCTTCTATAATTGGATGTCAGGAGTAGCCAAGGAAAAGCTTTTCTTTATAAGGTCCATGTAAAAGAATTGCACTTGTAATTCTAATGCTCACTAATTTTACTGTATTTAGAAGTTTCTTTTTTGTTTTGATCTGGTTTGTTTTTGAGGTAGATGGATAAATTTAATTTATACTTCAAAAAAAAAAGCAGTCAGTACATACTCATTCCATGCTAGATTACTGATAAAGCTAGAATCTTTCCTGAAATATGTATCCCCCTAAGGTTTTTTCCTTGCAGTAAGAAACCATATTTTGAGCCTGACCTTTTTCTACCTATTTTGTGTAATACATATAAATTGCTGTAGACTATGATAACAATGCTAGAAGTAGTGTACTACTTGTGTAGTAGTTTGAGCTTTAATAATTGAAGCTTCTTCTTATGTGTTCAGTGATTAACAAAAAAATGACGTAGTCTCATCCTAGTATGTCAAAGGCTGGGAAGATGTATGCGTAGGCTGGGAAGATGCTCTTTTTGCTGTGGATGAATTTGTTTGAGAACATAGTGAAAACTCATCTATCCAAATGTTCTGAATGTTGTTTTAACTTCTCTGATCTGTCTAGTAGTAACAGAACCCAGGGTTGTTGTGATGAACCTGGAGGTGTGGGGCACTAATTTGTATCCCATAGGGTTGAGATTTTAGGTGCAGTGTCTTCCTAAAAATATGTCTGATGTGAACTAGTTTGAAGAAATAGAAAGCTTCCCAAAGTTCCTGTCAGGAGCTTCTTTCAAACCAGAAAAATTGTTTAGGAAAGAACAGTTGCCTAGTATATAAGATATTAAAATACGATTACAAGTACTACTCTATTACCTGTGCAACTGAAGTACCTACCATTACATTTGTCACCTCTTAGTCATGTTATTTCATGTTAATAACTAGCAGTTTGTAATGTTGTTTATTGTCTTTTGAATTTATCATTTGAAAGAGTAGTCTGAAATAAGTGTAGCATTAGATTGACTTCGCTGTATGTCCCTGTCTCCTGCCTTTCTAGTGCTGTGGAGAGACATTTAAGCAGGATTTGAGGTACCCAGCTCCCTAATATGAGGACAGTGGCTACACTGGCTTTGGGAAGCCTCAGGATGGGACTATTTAACCTTAGACCTTGTGGAGTCTCGAGGAGACTCCTTAGCCAGAGGTGGCAACTAGTGGTGGCACTTGCCATTCCCCAATAGAAATGGTATAAAAGCCATCTTCCTGAGCTTCCAGTTCATTTTTTTCATTGGTTATTTGAAACTCAAGGAATCCAAAAAGACTTTAAACCAACCAAACAAAACACTATCACCCCCAAACGCAGAAGGGGAGCATTACATAGAAAGTTAATGTGGCCATGCTATGGTAGTAATAGACTGAGGTGCTGGGTTTTAGATAGAAAGATTGTTATACTTTTTGTGTAGGATAGGATGACAAGAATGAAAAGCTTACCTTCTGGAAGTCTACAAAGCTTGTTTAATAATGCTGCTCTCTTAACTCTTGCCTTGTAAATTTCCTTACACCTTTTTTTAACCCACCTGTCATTTAAATCTTTCACTCGGCCATTTCTTCTCTGAAAGTTTCTGCTACTCTTTAGGCAGACCTAGGTAAAAGATGGAAGAGTCAGAAATATGGTAGTCTTTTCTACAATTTCCAGAACAAAAGGGAATTTTTTAGAATGGTTTGCATACATTTGCCTGCTTGTGGGTGGATTTAGTTGCTCCTGGGAGTTTAAACCTGTAGTACTACTTGTGTCTCTCTGTTCTACTTCCTTGAACTAATAATTAAGAACCTGTTGGCCTATTTAGTCAAATTTGATATAGGGAAGAGTCTCAAATTTAGTTGAGTTTATAGGTTTGGTGAATAAAAAGTGTCTGAGTAATGGAGGGTTCCAATAGAAGTTGCTGTGGTTTCCTTTCTTACTGGTACCAAAGAATTTGTGTAGGGAAGAGTAATCAGACTGAGTTTGATAATACTAAGTACAGCTCCTTGTACTTTGTGGCGTAGAAGCAAGTGAGAGCTCTCACTTGCAGCTGAGGTAGTATTGTGTGGTGACTGAAACTCTTACTATTCTATTTTAATGTTTGTGTTACAACAGCAACTGAAAATCATGTGGCTGTACCGACTGGAATTTTAATCCTTTTAATTATGACAGATTTTCAAAGCATGTTGTGGCTGATTTGGTCAGCTGACTGTATAGTATGTACAATAACATCAAGGGATTGCACAAATTCTGAGAGCAGTGGTCACCTCACTGGAACGGGATGTATTTTTAGGTTTCTCTGCTAGTAACAGTCAAGTGTGTGTACTTAAGCATCTCGTATGAACTGAAGCTAGTTGCTGACACTACACTATCAGAAAAGGACAGCTGTTCATTCTTGCTATAGTCATCGATCTGACACTTCTCACCAAAATGTGGCAAGGAACACGACAGGCTACAAACACTGCAAATATTATTGGTACATGTTTTAATGACAAGTATTTTTCTTCAGGTCAGCAATGACACTCTTTGCTAGCTCTTTCAATTTTCTGTATCAAAGGAAGTAAAAGCACTTTGTTACCTCCAGCAAGAATTTTCTTTATCTCCCTTTTACCCAACATTTTTTCCTTTACAAGGCAATGTTTGGGAAGAGGGTGGTTCTTCTTCTCAGTGTAGTACTAGTGATATTGGTTATGTTTCTTCAAAGGAAAATGATTCATATGTGGATGCTCTTAGTCAGTGAATCAAAAAGGTGCTAAGTTCTAGCATTTACAAAGTTAGCTTAGAAAATGGAGTGAGTTGTGAGCATTTGTTGATTAATGAACATACTAATTCTTGAGGTCTTATCCATTTATTTCACCATCTTGATAGGGTCATTTGTTTTTTTGCTTTTGGACTTAATTTGCAATTTGATAACTGAATTATATCAAAGGCCTCAACAAGTTTAAGCAGTCCAGGATCTCATGACTGCCCAAAACAGCTGCTGAGTTGGAAGCCTAGGTATTGAAATTAAAAACGCAAAAAAGGACATTTAATATATATAAAAGGACTTTGTAGTAGGCTATAAACAAAATGTGACATTCAGACTAAATTCAAGTTCTGCAACAGGTGCTGTGAAGTTAAGGTTTGTTAGCAGGACACAGAATTTTAGTGAATGTCCTGCTGATGTCTACTGATGTCCAAAGAGATTTTAAATTACGTATTTAGTTAAGAAGCCAAAGGATTTGAAATTTAAGAGAAGTGGCAACTAATATCAAGCCTCTTAGTGACTAATAAAATTCTTACTTATGGAAACTGAGATAATAGGTTACTTCAGCTATTTAATTGATTGCATGTGTAAGTGCTTCTCTATTAAAACCGTTGCAGGCATCTGTTATAAACCTAAATTAGCATGTACCTATTGGTAAAACATGGTATATTAGTGTCTGCTCTGGCTTTCGTATACCATCTGCTAATGATATTTTGATGTTTTCACCAGGTTTTGTCTCCTTCTTACACACTGCAAAATTTCATTTATTTGTATAAAATCATTCGTTTGATGAGTATTAGCTTATGTGTGAAAGGAGTCCAGGAGCCTGAGAAAATCCAGTATCATCATGCCACTAGGGTTTCACAACCTGACTTGTAAAGACTAAGATAGCATGCTATGGAGGAGGATGTTTTACTGTCTTAATAGAGTGTTATTCCAGGCACAGTCTGAAAAATCACTTGGGGTCTCCTGTGGCCCCTGGTGCCATAACTGTGCCGACAGCAGAGGGAGCATTAAACTCATTGCCCATGGTAAAGTGTGGGGAGTGATACCCATGTTCCTATAATCCTTGTATGGGTAGGATGAGCTCATTAGCCTTCTGGCAGTCATCCTAGGAGAAGGACAACTCTGACTCCAAACCCGGGCAGATGGAGCTTGTTTAGCCCTTTAAGGCCTTCCATCTAAGAGATTAAAGCTCCGTCCTAAGGACTTCGGTGCCAGCGTCCTAGCTTGCTAGGCCCTGGCAGATCAGCCTTAGGACTAAAGGGTGGGTCCAGCTCTGCGCATGCTGTGTCTCACCTAAAAAAAACCCATAGCGCAGGCTCGAGGGTGCTATCTGCTATCCTCTTTCTATCAGCGCGCTTGGAAAAGGCGCTGATGAGGAGCATGGATGGAGCCCTCCCTGGATCTTAGTTCGCGAAGCCTAGCCACGACGACGGGAGTGTTATTCTCTGTAAGCTCACATAGGCTATTTAAAGATAGTATTTAATGATGGTTGACTAATTTAGGGTATGTCTACACAAATGGTGCAGGCAAACACAAGCTCAGTTTGACTGTGTTCTGAGCTGTCTTTGTGTGGGCCAGCTTTAGCCTAGAAGCAATAGAACAGTGCTAGCTAGCACAGCAGCATTTGCTAGCTACCACACCTGCCTTCTGCTTCAGAAGTGGCTCACGTCTGGCCATCTTAAAGTGAGCAGGGTGCAATGAGCTTTATGATAAACAACTTTTTTGAAACATAATTGTGGGTAACTTATTTAATTAAGCCATGCTGCTACCAGACTGCTTGTTTTTTGAGAGCAGGACTGTTTACATACATGAAGCAAGAGCTGGGCTCTCTGAGGGCTCTTGCTCTGTAAACTAGCAATTACATTTTGTAGGGCTGTTTCCATTTTGTCTTAAGTGCTTTAAAATACACACATAACCTGAGAGCTTCCTTTAGATCTCTGCTCACATGTTGATTGGGAAAAAACTAGAGTTTGGTTTCAGTATTGATACAAAACTCTGAAATTTTGTTTTGGTCTAGCAACAGGCAGGCTGCTGTATTTGGGAGGAATTACTTGGCCCTTTGCTGGAGAAACTGAAAATATCTTGGAGAAATCAAATAATTTCTCTCTTTCATTCTTTACTGAACGTGTTTCAGCTCTTTTCAGTAGATGCTATCTGACTTAATATGCAAGTTGAAAACAGGTTGTGTGCCAGAGGTTTGCTAAAATGTTTGGCAAGTCAGTCAGTCACTGAACTCAGTGACTGATGCACTTGACACATCAAAACTTACTCGTTACTCAGTATATAAATACTAAGGTATGGTGGGAAAAATTCATATGTGTTTTGTCTGCTAAGTATTGCACATATGCTTCTTTGTTAGAAGTGTTTAGGAGAGTGGGTGGCTAAAATATTTGAGTTATCCAAATTACAACGGATGAGGGGGTTGAACAGTGATTGCTGCTTAAAGTTGGCATGAATTTCAAAGCATTAAAAGAATAGAGAAAGTGTTACATAGATTTCTATTTAAATGTTTTATAATATTTAAAGTGGAGTATCTAAAAAGGCAGTTTTGTTTCCTTTTACCTTCAGCTTGAACAAAAGGAATAATACTAAGCAGTTCTATTTTTATAGTTTAGAGTATTTTTGATTTAAGATGTTATGCATTAAAACTGATTGTGTATATTCTGAAGACAATGCACTTATTAGCTAGTAGAATAAGGTACCATTTCTATTAATTTTAAATTCTCTAAGCATTTTTATATTTCAGGAATATTGCTAGGGGGTGTGGAGTGAGGAAGAGATGGAACTAAGCAATGTATTTTTGATAGTATTTTGATATTTGGCCCTGTGCAAGTCATTCTCTGGTATCTCTGTAGTGCCTAGTGGTATCACTTCTAAGAGGGAATTTGTTAGAGCATGAGGGAGAACTTGGTTGTTTGCATGGGCCTGCACTGCAGCTAGCAAGCTGTTCCAGAGCTTCTCAAAGTACGGTACAAAGTTAACTCTCTTCTTCCTTTCCCCCTTCCTTCCTTCCTTTCCCCCTTCCTTCCTTCCTTTCCCCCTTCCTTCCTTCCTTTCCCCTCTTCCTTTCCCCTCTTCCTTTCCCCTCTTCCTTTCCCCTCTTCCTTTCCCCTCTTCCTTTCCCCTCTTCCTTTCCCCTCTTCCTTTCCCCTCTTCCTTTCCCCTCTTCCTTTCCCCTCTTCCTTTCCCCTCTTCCTTTCCCCTCACCACAACAAAGAATCACAAAGTTTTACGTAAAAGTTTTCAATGAAATAAACAGATTTATTGTTTAATATGTAATTTAATTGCTTCCCTTGTTCAACAACTACTATAAAAATAAGGTAGGAGCAAAGGCTATAGATGAATTAAAGATGAGTGAAGGGTAATTGTAAAAAGATTGCTGCCTGTCAGATGTACAGACAGTAGGAGAATGGGACATGACAGGATTGAGACACACGCTGAGGATTGAGGTTCATCTTAAACAGAACTGCAAGAAGAGAGTGTTAGAAGCTTAGGTGGTGGCACATAGCCCAGGGAATAGGTTGCCTTTGTTCATTTTGGAGAATGGGAGATGAGTATGAATCTGCTTCCTTTATTTTGTCTCCCTATTTTGTAGAGTTGTATCCTTTATGGTTTTAGGTAGTAGGCCTTAGTCAATGATCATGCTTTGTTTTTCATTGAATGGTCTATTAGCAGTGGGTGGGGGAACAGAGCTATTCCAGAGGTAAGGATTATACAACATTTTTTCCGAAGCTGCGTATATTATACCTGATGAATGAATGCATAGACTTGGTCTTGAATTCTGATACAAATGTATGTCTTCTAATTTTCAGGTGAACTTCTGGACACCATTCCTTTGAGATAAAATGTCACATACTTATTCTCTTTAAATGGCTACTGATCAGTTCACATTGTGTTAACACATATCTCTCTGTACACATACAGGATGCAAACCTGCAAGTTATAGTAAATGTTAACAGTATTGAGTTAATACTCTATGCTTTTGTCTCCTTTCTCTTCACTCAGAAGTGGATCTACAGTCATGGAGGAGCATCAACAACATTTACACTGTGTGAACTGTGTCAGTCGACGTTGTATGACCAGACCAGAGCCTGGCATTTCCTGTGATTTGATTGGCTGCCCGATGGTTTGTGGAGCAGTTTTTCACTTGTGTAAAGCTGAGGAACATCGCATGTTATGTCCACTTGAAAGAGTGCCTTGTTTGAATAGTGGCTTTGGATGTCCCTTCATAGTAGCCCGAAATAAAATTGCTGATCATCTAGAAGTTTGTCCTGCAAGTGTGGTATGTTGTACCATGGAGTGGAATAGATGGCCAGTCAGTTATGCAGACCGAAAATCTTACGAAAATCTGAGTAAAGATGTTGATGAAGTGGAGCAGCTAGATATGGCTTTAGCCCTTCAAGATCAGCGCATGTTATTAGAATCACTTAAAGTAGCAACTATGATGTCAAAAACAGGTGATCAAATACCAGAATCCAGAGAGCAAACCTCTATCAAATCAAGAGCTCCAGATACAGTGCATTCAAATGGTTTGATGCCTGTAGACGAAGAGTCCTATGGTGCACTTTATCAAGCTACTGTAGAAACCACGAGGAGTTTGGCTGCTGCCCTTGATATCCTGAACACTGCTACAAGGGACATTAATATGTTAAGTTCCAGGCGGTGCATTTCACCACATGAAATGAAAGAAGATACTGAGATTAAAGAACAAGCTTCTAATGGCATTATTCAGGATAAAAATTCTGACCATGAATATTCAGATGAAGATAACATGGGAGCAGTTGGAGGAATTAACTTTGATAGCCTGAGTCAGAATTCACAAATGGAGCAAAATGGTTCTAGTGATATCTGTTGTGATGTAGTGGGGGAACATGACTTAAATCTAAACCTCAGTAACTCCTCACTTTTGTGTAATGGCTTTCATGCAGAAAATGAAAGTTCAAAGGAGCTGGACCACAATGAAGATCTTGATGTATGTAATTCAAAACCATCCAGTGTAGCAAATGGTGAATGTACTGGAACTCATGATGATGAAGCATTACACTCTTGCAGTTCCTCCCCTGTAACAGCACAACTTAAGGACGTAGCATCAGGTGATCACTTAGTTAATGGCAATGTTAATCATGTGCAACTTACCCATCATGCTAATGAAGAAGAAATGTTGGAGAGGCAAGCAGAACAAGAAAGACTGAGAAACGTAGATGCATTTTCACTTTTACGGCATCGATCGTACAAATTCCTTGTTAACCACTATTGGTCTACACCAAAAGAAGACAAAGCTGTTGATACATCAGATTTGGAGATAACAGAAGATCCTATGGGGCTTCAGGGGATTGATCTAATCACTGCAGCTCTTTTGTTTTGCCTGGGAGACTCTCCCGGAGGTAGGGGGATATCAGAAAGTCGCACTGTTGATGTGTATCATGTTGACTTTGGGACCCAAACTTTTTCTCTCCCATCTGCTATATTGGCCACAAATACAATGGTGGGGGAAATAGCTTCAGCTTCTGCATGTGATCATGCCAATCCACAGCTCTCAAATCCAAGTCCATTTCAGACCCTTGGACTGGATTTGGTATTGGAGTATGTGGCTAGATACCAAACAAAACAGCGTTCAATGTTTACATTTGTTTGTGGACAATTGTTCAGGAGGAATGAATTTTCATCACATTTTAAGAATGTGCATGGTGACATTCATGCTGGCCTTAATGGCTGGATGGAGCAAAGGTGTCCTTTGGCATATTATGGGTGCACGTATTCTCAACGAAGGTTTTGTCCTTCGACACAAGGGGCAAAAATTATTCATGACCGCCACTTACGGTCATTTGGAGTTCAGCCTTGTATATCCACAGCATTAGTAGAACCAGCAAAAAGCTGCTTAATTGGACTACACAATGACCATCTGAGTAGTCTACCTTTTGAGGTTCTGCAGCACATTGCTAGTTTTCTAGATGGCTTTAGTTTATGTCAGCTTTCAAGAGTGTCACGTTTAATGAGAGATGTATGTGGAAGCTTGCTTCAAGCACGTGGAATGGTGATACTGCTTTGGGAGAAGAGAAGGTACTCAGATGGAAGTTCTTCTTGGCAGATAAAAGAAAAGGTAAGTTATTTTTGATTTTAAAGGTGAAAGGGCAAGTATTAAACTGGTCATGTCTCTGCTTTTGCTCTTAATATTTTCCCTGATCACTTTGTATTACTGATTTTTGGTATAACATCCCTTCAAGCGACAGATTGCTGTACAGAACAACAATTAGTGAAAATTGTTAACAGGTCAGTTTAATCTACTCCACACTTGAAGTTGCTTAAGTAGTGTCTTTCTAGTTTTCACTTGATCTAAATAAATTAACCTCTGTTTCCCTAAGGTTTTAAGGAATCAAATGTTTACTTCATGATTTTCTTTAATATGACTATTTCATGTAAGTGGGGAAAGTTGCCTACAAAGTTTGCTTTCCTTGCCTTTATACTGTTCACAGCAATTTGAATTTTTGCTAACCTATGAGATGCTATCCATTGCCATGATATTGAGTGCCTTAACTGTGTAAATAATTCTTGAACTTTTGGGTCACCTTTGTATAGTACAGTTTTTGCCATTTCTTAACCCCACAGAACTGCAGAGTATCTGCAGCAATCATTTGAAATTGCAGAAGTTCATCATTTCAGAAATGGATTGTTGGACTGGTCATATAATACTTTGTCATTTAACTTCTGAATACATCTACTTTGTAGATGCAAAAAATATTACACCTGCTTTGTAGATGCAAAAAATATTGCTTGTCTTTATTCATAGTGTTTAGAGTTGAATTGGATTCTGAATCAGCCTGGGACTGACCTATACAAAATCTAGTGTTGTATGCTTTTGTCATATTGATCTTTAGTGTGACTTGTAGTATATGCACAAAACATTGCCTGAGAGTATTATAGCACAAACATTTAATTTCCTGCTCTGAGTTTAAGTATCTTAAAACATTTTGAGCCTAAGTGCAACTTGTTTTCTAGGTTTGGCGCTTCAGTACAGCCTTCTGTACTGTGAATGAGTGGAAGTTTGCTGACATTGTAAGCATGGCTGACCACTTGAAGAAATGTAGCTATAATGCTGTTGAGAGAAGAGAGGAGGCTGTTCCGCTGCCATGTATGTGTGTAACACGAGAACTCACTAAAGAAGGACGTTCACTGCGCTCTGTTTTGAAACCAGTACTTTAAATATTGCAACCACTCCAATTGCACATACACTCAAGCACCTGATATAACCTCGGTAATATTGCGTGACACTTTATTAATGTACTAAAGATACTTTCTAGCTAAATCTACTCTGTCACTGTGTATATAAGGTTTGAAGTGACATTTATTTTTTATAATACTGTTTAGCTGGAAAGTAATGAAAGTTGCCTTAACGTATGAAAAATTCGGAACTTGCTGGACAGGGTAGTTTTATCTAACTTATGTAATTTAAGAACAAAATCCTAAGGTGTGTTTTCTGATTCACTGGTGCCCATGTTGCTGTTGACTGAAAACATTTCAAAAGTGGTCTCTAAATGATATTTAGAGACATTTAGATAAGAAACACTGAATTGTAGTGAGACAAAATCCTGACCAAATGTACTTTCTGTATTTGGTCTATTTTTTTAAACAAATTATACTCCAAATGAGGAAGAATTCAAAACTTTATAGTAGATGTCTCAAACACAGCTTTTAAGCACATCTTGTCTCATGAAATCAGTGTTCTAGTGCTCTTCCTAGTTAACAGGTAATCTAGGATCAACTTTTTTTTTTTTTTTTAAATTTGTAGGAATGATCTAAGTGAACTTGGATTTACAGCAGCTTAATTTTAAAATACAACTTTCTTTTGACATGTCAACAATGATTATTTTTCTTCTGAACTATTAACAGTTATTTCATTTTGGGAGCAAAACTTCTAGAGCTAAAAACATGGAATACTAGTTTTTACTCTCACACCTACAATGTTTTTCCTTGTCCTGCAATTGGCTGAGGGTTAAATTGCTTGAGCCATCAGAAATTCAAAGTATGTGATGAACAGTTATGAATTTATAATGCAGCTAATGAAAGGGCTTTACTTGTTCTATGGTATTGTGAGATGTATTGTCTCTTTTTCTGTTGTCTATGAAAATGCTACTTTTTTGAGGAGCATTTTAAACTACTGGTATGTATAGCAAATGTATCATCTTCATAAGATGAGACATGGTTTGTTAACTGCATAAGATATATCAGAAATGTATGTTCAATCACATTTGTTAAAGGAACAACTCCCAATTTGCTTCCAGTCTTTCACAATAAAAAGTCATACAAACAATTTATGAACAGAATATATGCTATGAAAAATGGCCTGGTATAGCAAAGCTGTAATAACTTGAACTGCCTTTCCAACTTGTTTGTATTAATGTTGGTGTCTCTAGCCTGTTGCACTTAGCAACTGTGCCACAAAGCTGAAACAGAAACAGACTAGGCTTGGAACAATGAAATACAGTATGTATTTCCATGATAGGAAAAAAATACAAGAATATTAAGGAGGAGATGTTTACAAAAATGGCTAAATTTATTACTCATGATTTCTGTACTGGACACTTGTTTATGGTTAGTCTGGCTGCAGTTCACAACTTCAGTGGCTGTGCATTTCCCATTCTGGGTCCAGTCCAACTAAACATTCACTGCCATTTTCTATCCAGATTGCTACACATGCCCAGAAAAAAAATAAATCTAGTTATTCAGTGCCATGATTTGAAATTGTAAGAGCTGAAACAGAAATTCTGCCTGAATCTTCAAACTACATGTTCTCTTTCTGCACTTTCTTTTTTGTTTGTTTGTTTGTTGTTTTTTTTTTTGTTTGGAGAGAAGAAAGGAGTAAACCCTCTACAGAAGTTAGCAGTATTTGCAGTAATTCTTAACTGTTACAGTTATCTGGAAAGGAGAATCTAGGTTCATGTACAAATCTGACTATACCAACTGGGTTTAGGTGGGCATTTTAAACCCCTGTTCTTTGAGTGCATCAAAATGCTCATTACCCACAAATTATTCAGTACAAGGCAGGAGATGCATTCAGCACTTTTTGTCTTTTAGCTCTAATGCTCCTTGCTGCTGCTCTCCAGTGTTTAAAAGTAGTTGTGTGAATGGAAGGTTCCTGAACGTTGAGGAGTTTATGACTAAATTTACTTTAAACCATTCATCTTGGTTTACTGGTATTATTTAGTCAGCAATGTGGTGGTTTTGGTACTCAGCATTCTTTGTAAACTATCCAGAACCCTGATAAATATGGTAGGCAGGCACCTTTCTTGGTTGCCTAAGAAAAGAGGGTGTTCAGTTAGAAGAGCTGGTGTTGGTAGACTCTTGCTTGTAGCACATTGCAGATCAACATCTAAAGTATCAAAAGTTGTTGATCTATTAAAATGAACTTCTTAAGTACTTGGTGTTCTTTTTAAGAAATAACACTATTTCTCAAAACATGCACTTTTATTTTCAAATGTAGATACAGGCTTTTTTGTTAAAGTAGTTTATTTTTTATGAGAATCCAGAGCTATTAAAATATCAATGTTGTAAACAAAATCTCTGCCTTGTAAACTGCTCCAAATGCAGGAATACAAAATAGTTAGGATAAAAAAATTGTTTACACTGCTATGCAGTTTGTAAAACATCTATGGTGTATAGTCAGTCTATCAAAATGTGACTTGCTCACATTTGCCCTTGAATTTTAAAAATGTTGTATCCCCTTCCTGGTACATTTTCCTTACAGCAAATATAGACAGCTGTTGCAGTCTTTCTTTTACTTGATATCACATTGCTACTTTGTTTAAAATATTATGTTTTCAATCATTATGCAATTTTTTTTTTTTTTGCAATGTCTGTTGAAATCCTAATAAAACTTTTGGAGTTTCTCTTTTAGTATGGTTGTACTTTTTTTAAAGCTTATCACCAGCCTTCTGGTGTTCAAACATGGTGCTCAGTGTCTGCCTACGGGATTCCAGTAAGTACTCAAAAATTGAAGTTACATAAAGGCTTCTATTTACAAGCATTTAAACACTGCATAATTTGAAGTGATTATGTATTCACATTCACTTCAGTGTGAAGATTGGTCCTTCCTTGTTAGACTCTACACCCATTTTTATGGCTTTGGTGTATTAGTCATTACAGATTGTCTTCCACAATTGAAAATTTAACTACATAACACTGAAGATTCATATCATACCATGTAGGTTTGATTTGATTGGTTTTTTTCCAAGTAGTATATTGGTAAGATTATCTGATCAGTATGATGCACGTGCTACTGGTTTGCAAAGAACATATCAGTGTATTGTCTCATGAGTCATTTGCTGTAGAAAATTGTTGCTTAAAATGGTACAGAAGCAAATATTTAGCATAGTTCTGTTTGTGGGATGGCAAAACATAAACCAAAATACTCACTGAAGTAAAAGATTGCCCAGAAATTTACCTTTTGCCCTGCCATTTGCTGATAATGCTAAATCTTTACAAACAAAAAACTGTATCTATACTACATAAATCTGATAATAAATTAATCTAAACTCTGTCGAGTAACTTGGTGTGACTCATGGTTTAATTTCAGCTGTTACAAACTTGTGTCTGTTTTACTTTTTAGGCAGACTGCCTTTTGGTTGTCTTTCCATAAGCAGATTAGATATTCTATGTAAGGAAATACTTGCTGTCTCACATTAACTTTCTTTAAATGCTTAAAGTATTCTAGAGGATTTGCCTATGTGCTTTAGCATGTTTTTCTCAGAATGCTGCTGCTAAAACTATCTTCATAGTCTCTTATCTGCTGAGTGTACTTTTCTATAATGAGATTTAAGTTCAGTGGAAAATTTGATGCTTGCTGTAATATCAGGAAGTAGATTTAAATTCTTTCAGTCAGTCTGTTCAGGCATCTTTTGATCATCTTCAGATGAGCAAAATCTAGTGGTTGTTTACAACACTGATGGAAAAATAGCATTCAGATTGTGTTTATATGGCAAGTAAAGCAGAAACAGTTTGAAGAATGAAATTCTCATACTGTGACTGTTGGGGATGTGGTGAATATTGTAGTAGTAATCCAAACTGGAGAGGAACACTGAATGGAGAAGTAGGCTTAAAATAACAAAAGCATCCAGTCCCAGCATAGAGACTCTTCTGAGGGACTGTGTTTGTGAGAGTGTGGGGAGTTTCTGACTAAACATACTGCAGCTGTGTTTTACTGATAATTTATCAGTCTTTCCATGATAGCAGGAGTTACCCTGCTGCTACTTGAGCTCTAGTGTGTCTCTCAGGTGCTGCTTGTGTTCCTGAATTCAAATATTAGTTGAATGTGGTCCTTTCTGCTGAAAGGATGGTGTGTATTCGGTGTAGATTCTACCTCCTGGTGGTATCAGAAGCTGTATTTGGTAAGAATAATAGAAAAATAAGAGCTTTCAGATATGGAGGATTCATCTTCTTGGTTTCTACCAGTGCCTGCCAGAAAAAAGAAACAAAATTGTGCATGGAATATGAGGAGCAAAGTAAGAAGACGTAGTATTTACTATATCTTGCTAACAGCCTAGTAGTCAAGAAAACATTATTAATCATATTCAGATACACTACGAAGTGTGACAGCAGAAGTCCATACCTCTCATTTCGACAAACCAAATTCTGCAGCACATACAGTAGTAGGTATGAAGACTGGTTATAGCCTCAGGTAGTAGAAAATTTTATACAAAATAAGCATGTAGGATTTTAACAGCAAAATTTAGGAAAACTAGAGTTTCATGAAGTATGAATTCACATAGGGCTAGATTTGTAGAATCAATCAGAAAAATGTAATTTCTGCCTTGAAGATATTTCAGTGTTCTGATGCTCAGTTTTATCCTAAACTGCTGAGATTTATTTATTTTAAATAATAATATGAATGATCTGCACAAAAATAGTGGTAGGAAAAGTTACAGTGACCATACAGAATTATTTTGGTGTGAGAGTGTCATAATGTAGCATTGAACTGAGAATTCTGCAATTTAAAAAAAAAAAAAAAGGAACACAAGAAATAGATTGTAATATATGCTTTTCATTTAAGATTTGCCTTGTTTTGGTATGTATTCAAACATGTAACAAAAGAGCTAACTTCAAGCCTATTGTAATTTAAATGGAGAGGGTTCTGTTAGCAAGATGAAAGTGGGGTTGTGTTAGTATTTTCACTTGAACATAGCAACAAAGTGCTAGGCTGCAAAACAAAACTAATCTTATTATGTGAGTGGCTACCAAGTGAACCATCAACAACGTGGCACGAATATGTATTGGACTTTGCTCAGAAGTGTTAATGTTTGATCCTTATGTGTTGTATAATTGTCTGAATATTGTGTACCCTTTAGTATTGTAATTATATAGTTCCGATCCACATGTAATTCTGGAGGCCTTTACAGCAAAGAGGAAATAATGTGGCACTTAATGAGATGTGGTCCTTGGTTAAATACGACTGTTAGGAACTGTGGCAGCTGTTCCTGAGCATCAGCTGTCTGGAGTTTCCTGTCATTGTGTAAGGGATGGGTAGAAGCCTTGTTGCATAAGAAAGGAGCCTTTACTTGTAAGTAAGAAGATTTTATATGGTATCTCACTGTGCACTTGGGTTTCAATATGCAGATGAGTAGGATATTCTGGAATTAATGCAGTAAGACTAACTTCTCAGCAGGTGCGATCGCAAAGAACACAAATTTGCTTCTCTATTTTGTGATAAAACAGGTTCAGTCTGTGACTTGGACTTCCAGTTAGCTGCAGTTGCAACTTGTAGTCATTTTTCAGCTGAAGCCATTTTGGATAAGCACAGGCTTATTAAAGGTTAAAAACCAAACCAAACAAACCGGAAAAAAATCCCTAAACAAACACCAAAAAACCCCACTGTAACAACTAGAAAAATTCTCAACAGTGGATTTCTGTCCTGTTTCTATATAGAAGCAGTGTTCATTAATGTTTGTTAGGAGAACCTGACAAATAATTAGAAAACTCAATTTATATTTTGTTCATCAAGTGAAATTGACTGCATATAAATAAGAAGTTCCATCATTTTAATGAAAAAATAAATCAAAATTCATTTCCAAAAGCTGTGTGATTGGCAGTGTCACCTTTTTACTGTCCTTTTGAACTTCAAGTGAAGTTTAAATGATAGCAGATTAGCTAATTTTATCACCCAGATGTTTTTTATTCTCTTTAACTAGTCCAAGTATGTAAATAACTGAAAGAAAATAATCTCAGGGCTTTTACAGGTGTTTAATGGACTGAGACAGTTTCAAGTACAAGATTCCACCATTGATCTTTGTAATGAACGTACGGTTGCAGATCTGGTGGTTATTGTATACCTCAGATGCAATGAGATGATGTTTTCAACCCTGTATTGAAGATCAGGGAGAAGGGCAATTCTCATATAGGTATGATCCTCCATACCATCTTGAAACTCTTCAGTTTTCTAGAAGTCATATTGAACCTAAAAGAGTCTCACCTCATGTCAGTGCTTATCTATTTAATGTTTTGCACTTCATGCCTTTTTATTTCATGTACTGTCCAGGTTTCATAGGAAAAACTGATTTTTTACTTAGCAGGGAAGTTGACACAAAAAACCCCAGAACAGTTGATTATCTCTATACTTGAGTGTTCACATTTCTGGTAGTTTGGAATGCGTGTCAGATGAGTATCACAAACTAGTGTTAACCAATATTGAAATCATTATCTTTACCATCCAAGGTGGGATAAATTTCTGGATTATTAAATTTGTCCCTGATGGTTTGATTAGGTTACCTGAAGAAAGTCCATTTTTTCACAGTGGTAGGGGTTCTCATTCTGGTTGAGGAAGAGTTTAGTAAAGGTGCATTTAATAGCCCTTTACACACCAGTAAGGGCCATTTGTGTTTTTTTGCAGTCAGGTCACAGGAAAATTTATTCAAGCACTTAGTGTGTGACTTCTGCTTGCAAACTCTGTTCGTTATCACCAGCTAATCTGATCTTGTCTCTTCATGAGGACATTCTTTGGGTGTGTGACCATCTGCTTCCTCCTTTTGGTGCTAACAGCATTATTGGTGGCTGTGATTTCCTCTGAATGATTTTAGAAAATGCAGCCTTTATGGCAGATTCTGTTTATGCAAGGTACCTTCCTTCCCCCAAGTAAATGTTGCCCTGTGTACTTCAAATTCTTCCCTGGGGTATTGTCTTGCTGCCAGTGACTCTACCTGATTCGCCCTAAGGTAAATGTATGCAGGATTGAGGCCTTCCTCTTGAGGGTGTCAGCCATACTTTATCTTGAACAGGACTCTACTCACCACTGGCCAGAGCTGAACCCATCAATGAAACTAATAGTGCCTCTGTGAAAACATATTTAAGATAGGGTAAAAAACTGTGTAGCAGCTGTGAGAGAAGAGTGACAAAAACGTGAAACAGCCCTGCAGATGCTAAAAGTCAGTGAAGGAAGAGAGAGAGCAGGTGCTTCATGCACCAGAGCAGAGATTGCCCTGCAATCTGTAGAGAAGACCATGGTGATTCAGGTTATCTCTCTGCAGCCCATGGAGGGCCCTGTGACAGAGCAGGTAGATGTTCCTTGAGGAAGGCTGCAGCCTGTGGAGAGCCCACGCAGGAGCAGGCAGTTGCTGTGGCCCATGTAAAGGAGTCCACACAGGAGCAGGATTTCTGGCAGGACTTGTGGCCCTGTGTAAGAACCATGCTGGAGCAGTCCATTCCTGAAGGACTGTACCCCATGGAAAAGGCTCATGGCAGAGCAGGTCTTGAAGAACTGTAGCCCATGGGAAGGATTCATGTTAGAGCAGCTTGTGAAGGACTGCATCCTGTGAGAGGAATCCCACTCTAGGGCAGGGGAAAAGTGCAAAGAGGAAAGAGAAGCAGGGAGGAGCTGTTATTATCTGAGCACAACACCTGTTCTCCATCCTCCTGTGCTGTTTTGGAGAGAAAGGAGACAGAGTCAAGAGTGCAGTTGAGTCTGGGAAGAGGAGAAGGAAAAGGTGTCTTCAGTTTTGTCTTCGTTTCTCACTATCCTACTCCTATTTTTTGTCAAATTTATTTTTCCCCAAGTTAATTCATTTTTGCCTGTGACAGTAATTGCCTGAGTGATCTCTCTGTCCTTATCTCAACCTACAAGCTTTTCCATCTTATTTTCTCCATATGCTGTTGAAAAAGAGTGAAGAGTGGCCTGGTGGGTGCCTGGAGCCAGCCAAGATCAAACCCAAGGACAAAACGCATTAGAAAGCACTTCACCATTTTTTGTCTCTGTGGCAGTTTGTTTCTTGTGTGTGATTGTCTCCACTCAAAAGACATAAACATGTATGTATGTAGGAAAAGGACTGTTCTGTAGTCCCTGGAAGGCTACTTGAGATATTTTGTCCATATGTGTGTTTATACCATTTCTGATGAGGCTTGGAAGCAGGAAGGGACATGGAAGGGCTTGGGAGGCTGAGATACAAGGCAGACTGTTGATTTGCACCATATGAGAAGATGCACTCCTCTGACTCAGGGGTGAGAAGCACCCCTGCTACGTGTGAGGGAAGGGCCTCACCATGTCGTGAAGGGCCTAGCTCAGACTAAAAGGTGCTTGTTTTAAGTTATTGAATGCATATGTACTCACTGTTTGAGTTAGCAACTATAGCACCACTGAAAAGATTGTGCTTCCTAATAGCCAACTTTCTTGTTTGCTCTTACTCAAGTGGCTGAACAGTTTTGACTCACGGTTTCAATCCAGAGTAGGTGTTGAAGACTTAAGACTTAGATTTGTCATCAAGGTTGCAGTGTTAATGATGGAGTAAAATGGGTTGTGTGCTTTAGTGTCACCCAGTACCATTCAGTTGCAAAGCTGTAATTCTGTTTTGCAGAAAGAAGTAGTTTTTTATCTGTATTTTCCTTCTAATTTGGAATAAACCAATTTTTGGTATGCTTCATGCCAAGAAAGCAAGCAAGATACAGATGTTCAGAGTAACAGTTGAATGGTTAGGGCACTTCATATGTGGATGGATGATCCAGTTTGTCTTGTCTCCAGATCAAGCAGAGGAGGAACATTCACTAATGAGGCACTGTTTTTCACATCATAATCACTGTGGAAGTTGCTTCTGAGTTCTTTTTTGGTTTCACTTTTCTGCTTTAAAGAATCAACAATGTTAAATTATTCCACTACATTAAATAGTCCCAGAATAACACAGGGAAACCTATATGAAATAGTTACCTTATATATTTGCATGTTAAACAAGGTGGGATAGAACATCCATAGGTAGAATGAAATGCTGGTAAGAAGACTTCATAATAGGTGGAGAATATGGGATAATTTATGCTTTGACAATTAATCAAGATAAATTGTAACTAGTCTTTAATTTTTCTCTGACTACAGGTATGCTCTCAACAAAAGTAGGTTTGAGAAGCACCATTGGAGAGAGTTGGAGCACAGCCTGCCTTTGGAATATTCTGTCTGAACTTTAAGCCACTTTTAATTGACAGAAATTGGATGAACAATTTAGTGGTAATTACAGTATTTACCAAGACCTACATACGAAGTGGTTGAGTATTCCCTGGCACTTTTGGTGACCAAACAAGAGTATTGAGAAAAGTTAACAAGTGGCCAACCAAAGCATGCTGTGCTACTTTGGATCTTGAGCAAGTACCTGATAGTTATGTGAAAATCATATGAGAATGTTTTTCTTCAGAGTTTGATGCAGCTCATCAGATTAGAGTGCCTCTTTGCATCCATGGAGGTAAAATTTTAGATTTGCGCTGAAATTAACCTAAGCAGAGACTGAAGAAAGTAGTAAGAATATTAGTAGCTGCACACCATTATCTAGGGACTCTTCCATGATAGGGGAGTTACCTGCTCCCAGACACGTGCCCACATAGCTTATAATTGCAAGGTACTGCAATATAACGAGTTACCAATTAATCAGCAGGGACATCATGGTAGTATTAGCAGATGTGATCAACTTTGCAGCTGGAGCATATTGAGGGAATCTGTGTGGTTATTTGTCACAACTCGGCTAATAATGCATTACTCCACAAATAATTTGATTGAGGAGTTGCCATGGGATAAGCTAGGAGCCAAAATCTAGTCTGAACTATTAGTGATCCCATCATTACCAAGTGCACTCTCTCAGCTCTCACTTCTGTTTCGCTCTGGTATTAAATGCTAGTCTGTTGGGGTTTTACATCAGTCTAAGTAGGATTAACAATGGAAGTGATAGGGGTTTTGTATATTTTTTTCCAAAACACTCTTTTTCACTGATATTAGAGGTGTTTTAAATTGTTGTTAGGCTTCAAGGGGATGATCTGACAAACTCATCCATAATGCAACTTGGACGAGGAAAACAAATCGCTTTATTGCTCCCTATGGATCATATAGATGTAATCACATTGAAATGAAGTGAGCTACTAAAGCTATGACTACAGTAATTCTGTGAAATTCATGCAGAGTTAATTTTTTGCATAGTTGGATCAATTTATCAAACGTTGGCTTCTATTTCCTTCAATATGCAGGTAGTAATGTTTGAACAAAGATATGCTACAGCAAAACAAATATTAATAAATAGAGAATAATAGGTGTAATACAAAACCACTCATTCTCTAGCAGTATTGACAGAAACCTTTAACCTTTAACTTGTTTACTTAGAAAAAGACTGCCAGCTACTTGCTTATCTGACTTAAAACCACTTGAGTGAAAACTGATGCCAGCTGGATTTGTTATGTAAATATAGTTTTTAACAGATTTGTTTGTATTTTTGGTCTCAGTAGAACAGTCTTGTTACCTACAGGGATACACGTGCTGTACATGTACATATTCATGTTCTGGCATACAATAACACTGTTACCAAATTTACATAAAAGAATTGTTTCTGGGGAAATGAGTGGATTCAGTTGACTTCCATGCAATTTTCAGACTGTTCTAATCCAGGTTGTACTGGTTGCTGCTTAAAATATGTCTCAATTCTAGAACAAAGTATTAGTTCTCCAACTCTGAAATAAGATCTTCTGGGTGATAATGTGCAATTCATCCATCACTCTAGGCAGCTGCCAAGTAACAATTCAGTAGCTTTCCCTTTACAGTTCTCTGGTTGATGACATGTCCCTGATGGAAAAGTTGTTACATTTGCAAGAATTTCTGAAAGGCAGAGCAGAATTGCAATGTTCAAAAAAATTTATATAATATCCATACCAGTAGCTGAAGTTTAATTAGCCCCTTTAAATTTTGAGCTGATTGTATTGTAGTTCAGATGTTGAACACTTTATTTGCACTATTCTCTTTTTTTCTTAATCTGTTTTTTTCCTTGCATTGTTCTTAAAATGGTATCTCCCTGGCTGTCCCTAGTGAGACCCCTAATTTGCATCCTAGCCTAAATTACATATGTAAAGACCTTTATTTAATAGTTCTATGAACAGCAATTATTTTCATAAGGTCTTAAATTGAAATTTGCACGAATGATAAATAATCAAATATATGGCTTAAAAGCAAAGAAAATGAAAAGTATATTTCCAGAAAGACTTAATCTTTTATGTACTGATAAAATCAACAGAGGGTACTGGTTTATCTGCTACGTCTAATAAAGTCAGTTTTAGGCTTCCAAATTGGAATGCATTTACTAGAATCACTTTGAGTCTTTCTACTAGTAAGTTAAGACACCAACAGTCAATGTTTTTTTATTTTTCACGTTTTGAATACAAAGAAACACCTACCTTCTAACGTTTAGTGTTTAAAAATGTCAGAGAACCTCATGTAACACAGGTCAGTTTAACTTTCCCTACGAAAGCATGAAGACAAGAATTATATAACTACTGATATATGCTCTCCTTACAAACATTAAAAGGAAAATCATTAGAAGATAAATCTAATAACAGAATATGCCACTTCAGTTACCTTGGCAGGCAAAAACGATGGGTCCAGCTTTTGCAGTTTTGAGTCTAAAAAGATTTAATTCTTGTGCTTAGTTGATATAGTTTCTTTCTGGAGTAAAATAATACTGAAGTTGTTCTTGTGTGTGAATGTGGGTAGGTCTGTTATTGCCTTGCAGTTCTTGGCTTTGAGCATGCTGTAGAGCATGGGTTATTCAGCTGGTTGCACATGGCAACAGGCTTTGTTTTTTTAAAGGTATTGACTTTGGTAATTTTGCCAGACTGTTTACTTCCATCTCACAGCAGGATGGTAGACATAGACAAATGAGTATCTGTAGTTACTAAGGGAAGAGACAGATCAGTAATGCAAATACTAAATGTGGCTTTCACGTGCATAATCACTTCTTAAAAACACAGTTGAAGTAAACCCTGTCAAGTATTGCAGTTTATTATTATATATTGATAGAATCTACATAGTTTGAAAGAAATGGGTGTATAGCTGAAAATGACATAATTCAGAAAACAAAGGTTTAAAATGATTGGTCTGTCATACGTGAAATGCAGTCAGTACCTCACTTAATATACTGTTCTTCCTGGAGAGGAACAACTGCGCAATGCTGAAGGTTGCAGTTTATGTGCCATTTAATGCAATCAGGGTAGTGAATACTTACAGTATCATTGATCACAAAGGTAAAAAAAGTTGCATATTTATACTTACAGTAGAACTGAAAATACAGAACTTAATTATTGTTTTCAGTTAAAGACATTTGAAATGTGGCTGCTTATAAAGGAAGCTCCAGTGCTTGAGTGCTTCCCTGTGCTTCCCCTGTCAGTACAGACTGGCCATTAGGCCAGTTTAATAGCTGTACTCACTTTCCCTTTTCCTCCTTAAAAATATTTTAACCACTAGGATAGCTGTATTCAGTAATAAATTAAAAATACTCATAAACTTACACAGTGTAAAGAACTGTTTTTTAAACAAGATTAAGCTCTTGAGAACTTGAAATACATATTCAACTACATGTGTTTATTATGATTTACTACATTGTACAAAGAATGGTTGATTGGCTAGCAGGAAGGCAAAGAGGGCTTCCAACAACTCATATATAAATATATATTTTTTTAAACTCCATTTTATTCTGCTATGAGTAGGAACCTGACAAGTGAGCGATGAGATCAAGATTTATTCTACAAGTTTCCCAGACAAGGAATTTGCTATTAAGCCAAAACTAATTATGATGATTTAAGAAAATAATTGCACTTACCTGGAATTTGAGCTCATGAGTGCCTTACTCAAGAACTGTTCAATTTTGGCCAAATTAATGCCTGTTACTAATTATGAATTTTTCTGTTTAGGTTTATCTGAGAATAGGAAAGGCTTTTGGCAACAATATTTTCTATAACATTTAGCCTTCCATAATGATCTTGGCTTGAGAATATTGTGCCTATGTAAGTGTGCAGGTGACTTAATGTATACAAGTAAACCAAAATGGAATCTGTAAGTAGGACAATTAGATCTTTTTCAGTAAACTTAAAAAAAACCACACTGGGGAGAGAAGACATAAGAAGTTTCAGACAGCTTGTTTAATTGTATTTTCATGCAGTAAGGAGAAAAAAGAGAAAGATACTGTCATTTGAAAATGGAAGCATGCTCGTAGCTGTCCAAGACAGTGCAATATGTATGTGTAATAAAAATGTAACTCTACAAGGAGACTATTTGAAGTACATACTGCACTTCAAAAGCTATTGTAATACTGTTCATTAATATGACCCATTCTATTTTCTGGCTGAT
The DNA here is from genome assembly GCA_013396975.1 of Bucco capensis. Taxonomy (NCBI): domain Eukaryota; kingdom Metazoa; phylum Chordata; class Aves; order Piciformes; family Bucconidae; genus Bucco; species Bucco capensis. The sequence goes on from VWZO01013056.1 coordinate 130,816, forward strand.
CTCCAAACCCTGTTATTCCTTCAAAACAGGTGAAGCACAAAACACAACAAGTGGTCATCTGGTGACTTAGACCCCAGGTACAGCTCTTGAGTAGCCAGCTGTGGCTTCCATGGAATCAAGGGATTACCTTGAGGGACTGACTGTGCTAATCTATGGGAGAACTCGAGCTCAAGTGGAAACAGGTCACTATGGTACACAGCAACATACACACACCAAATTAAGTAGTAGGAGTCCTGTCTATGATCTACTCTCCAAAGTATGTCATTCTGGCTCTTGGCTGTGAGCTGTTGCCATGACCTGTGGAAGGTTGCTAAGCTGCAAGCTGTTTACACACTCATTCTAGACTGTAATTCCTATTTTCAAGTGTTTCTTTATGGCTGCATGTTCTTTGAGCAAGGATTATTTGTGTGTCAGGTAAGTGAATTCAGTAAAGCTTGCCAAATCAGCTCAAATAAAGTTTCTTTAAAGTAAAGAAATAAGAAATGTATAGTTGAAAAATTGATAATAAAATTGATAATAAATACATGAAACCAAGAAGATGAGGAAGCAGCAGACGTGTTGGATTGATACAGTGATACAGCAACATATACAAGGAAACAGGATAACAGTACACTAAAATGCACTTGAGAATTAAATCTTCTTTATTAGATTTTGTTGATGATACAACCTCTTACTTTTTGTGTGTGGTTGTGTGACTGTCAGGTAGGAAGCAGGGTGGTTTCTGGATTTCTTTTTTTTTTTTTGCTTTCTGCTGCCACTTTACCTAGACCTTGCATATAATATGTTTATTCAAAAATAACTTATGGATTACTTTTGATCCAGTTTCAGTCTATGAAAACAGCTTTTAAGTTACTGGTTTTTAATGTTATTGGGGAAAGAAATGGATTGGTAAGATTTCTTGTATTATGACAAGCATATAATAACCACTGAGAACTGTATACTTAAATGAATAATCATATCTACGTTTCATTCTCTGTTCCCTTTTATGTTACACAAGTTGTGACTTGAGGGATAGCATCCCTCAGTTTATCTTAATTTTTTTTTAAACAGTAAAGGGAACAAAGCTTTTCAATTATTATACAATGAAATGGTTCTATTTCTAACTTCCTTAAATTGTAGTCAGAAGTTTTTTAATGGTGTACGCTAAGTTCTACTCAGCATTAGAGCTAGAAATTTATTCCTTAAGAGCATATTGAAAAGAAACATTTCTTGTTGAACTTTCTTTTCCATGGTTGCTTCACCAAGTAACAAGTGCATTCTCTCACCTTTTACACAACAGCAACTGGATTTTTATTTTTCCTGAATTCAAGATCAATAATTTACTAATTTCTATTCTGAAGATAGAAAATTATGCATCACTTATAATACTTATGTGAGGCTATGATCTAAAAGACTGTAATGCTGTGTGTGACCTTCTGAAATACTGTTGGTCATACACAAAACACTTGCAAGAAAAAAATCTGCATAATGAAAACTGAACAATAGCTTTTTCTTAAAGTGGTGAGAGGTGTATGACATACAGGAACTTTCTCTCAATGGATAATTCGTTGGGGGGGGCCTAAAATCACTGAAACCACGTTCAATTATAGATGGTGCATTAGACTAGGGTACAGTTGCTAGGGTCTGTGTGCATCTGCTTTTGAAGTGGAAAGGTTATGTAAGGCTGCACAAAAAAAAGCACATTCCTGTACTTAAGAAATTGTCTGTAATATTGCACATCAATTTTGGGTCAGATTGCACTCTCCTAACTCATGTAATGAAGTTTTGCTATTCCTTATGGTCAAGTGTTTGGGTTTACACTGTGCCTTGTTTCAAAAGGGCTGAAATACTTTTCCAAGAGGTAGTTATTTTAATGAGAAACCTGGTACACCATTGGCAGTAGAAGTCTTATTTCAAACAATGTCCCTTATAATGAGTTGGCATTGTAACAATTTAGTATTATATACTATTTTTCGCTCAAGAAGCTCAAGATACTTTCCAATCATCAAATCTTTACCCTCCTGCAGGAGTTTACACAAGCCCTCTGAGTAAATTGTTGGCCCATCTTCTCTCCCTTTGTGACAGAAGAGCTGTGTTGCTGTTAGGGCTACAAGAACTCCAGGTCTGCTTAGGGATGTATTACCCTGCTGGAGACACTCCACAGATACGTGAGGCTGATCTGGAGCATCCCTCCAAGAACTGTGTGGGTCACTTGGAAGCAGGAAAGGAGCTGTATGCTGGGCTTGTCTGTGATGTTTGCTGATGTCTGGGCATTGATGAGGCTGATGTATGGCTAGGCTTTGTGAATGAAGATCCAGGGANCTGATACAGCATTCTGAAAGGGCCCTCTGCTAAAATATATTGGGACTTTCTCCAGCTCCCAAAACATTTGAGGCTGAGAAGGCTGCAGTGGTGGTTTTATATTTTTATTGGATTTTGAAAAAAACTTCTCAGAACAGTTATTCTTGTATGTTTTCTTGTAATGTTAACTGTAATATTGCATATTTATGCCATCTAGTTACTTCTAAAAATAAAAAAAAACTATTTTTTTTTAGGAAATACGCTATACAAAACCCTGTGCAAAAATAAAAATAATCTCTTGTAGTGTCTTACCTATTACTATAACATAATTTTTCAACACAATTCCTAAAATGGTCAGTCATGCCAGAACTTACGTAGCTTAGTCTGCATAAAAGGCTGCTACTATGCAGCTGAAACAGTTCATGCAGTTATCACTGCTGTGACACAGCACTGAAAACTATAAAATAACAGCAGCAGGTTCTTAAACTACTTAGTCTCCTTTCAGTCTTCAGACTATAAAGGTAAATTCTCAGCTTTTCTTTTCTTAGCTGCTGTACTGTCAAATTCTTACAAACAGAAAGCATTAGTTCATACTTCTATCAGAATTACCACAAGGAGGACAGTTAATTTTTTATGGGTAGTTAATCTTACCCAAATCATTAATTCCAAATAATATGTTTTCCCTTTTACAAGCAAGACTGTACAATGTGCTGCCTTTCTATTTTCTATAATTAGCATGAACATTTAGAAATTGCAGTAACACTTTCTCCATGTCTTTACAAGAAAGAAAATGACCTAAAAAGGGAATAAAGGCTAGTCTAGGAAGGAGCACAGTTAATCTAAATATCACCCACAATTTGCAATCAGAGACATGCCCCTCCTCCACTTTTCTCCAAACAGATCCTTTTAGTATTTGTGTTTTGGTTTTGTTTTTCAAACTGTCTTCACTACAGATTTCCCTACTTGGAAATACTACCCTTTGATATCACTGTGCAGCAACAAGAGATAAAGCTCTGCCAAGCAGCAAACTGGCCCATGGTGTAAAAGTTTGTGATTTGTAAAAGAAAAGGTATGCTACAGACACAAACTACTGCAACATGGAAGTTAAGTTCATCTATCATTTTAGTAGTGTTCACGTTGATCAGATAATTCTATACCTAGTAGACACTTCTCAGAGAATAAGAGAATTGTGAAGAAAAATGTCACTTTCCACTTGAAAAGTTGAATTTTGGACTTCTCTATACTGTTAAGATCCTTAATTAGTGTCTTTATTATCATTTCAGCCAGTAAGACTTTGTCCAAGATTCCTGAATGTAACAAACAACTCAAAACTCTGAGTTTACAAAAATACCAGAATAAACTTTATGCCAGGAAGAGACTGTGCAAGAAATCAGAGGGACTTCTGTTGCATAAGAAAACCATTTGCTAGTCTTTCCTGACTGGTTTATCATCCACAGCAATGGAGTTCGTATGAACACAAAATCTCAGCATTAGTATCTCAGTAGGGCCCTATGGAGAAAGTTAGATTTGTGATTCTGCAGAAGTTTAGTGTGAAGCAACACAAAAGGCTTACATGTATGTAAATACATCACAGCTCCAACTTCTGGACTTTCAGACTTTTCCTTATAACCCTTTTAGCTGCAGCAGTTAGGCTGAAACTGAAGATGTGCTGATGCAGCCTTGGTGATTCCTTCTGTGAAATCTCCACCATCTGCACAAGTTTTGGATAATAAACCAGAAATAAAGGCTAATTAGCTGGAAAATACGTGATGCTAGACCTATCAGTACAATATAGTAGATATGCCACAAAGCAATTGATTCTTGCAGAGACTGCAATCTCTAGAGCTCCTTCTTGGATACTACTACTGTGGGAAAAAAAGAATCTGTCTGTTTCATATAATTCTTCCCATTTAGGCAGTTAAAATCACAGTGAGCATTGGCAAACACCTGGCATGGTACCAGTAACAATCAATGGAAGGCTTTAAAACAAATTTGGCAATAAGTATCACTGTTGCTAGTTTACTGTTAGATTTGAGGTAAATCGAGGCTTCCACTCAAGTAGATGCTGTAGATTAAGTATATTGTTAGATCCTAAATGGCTGTTAAGGACACAAAAGCACAACATTTATTATTACAGTTTAGACAGACCATTAAGAAGCCAGTATGTTCCCACAGGAATGAATGGATTACAATAGTTTCTGCAACAGTTGACAGCAACTTGATTAATTATTAGAGGTTTAAGTTTTAAGGAAGACTCAATATATGGAAAAAAAAAAAAGAAAGGAAATGGTCATGTTTAATTTTGTGGCTGTAAATTTTATGTTTGAGAATAGTGTTGAGGACTGCAGGGGAAGAGCACTGGTCAGGCAGTACTAGGATAAGGGCTCATTTTGGCAAAGGAAATTAGTTTATTGTTAATTCCTTGGGAGTCTTAAGGTACCAATTAAATCTAAATTTAGGGTTATGGCAACGGCCCAGCAGCCAACTCCTGCAATCCCAAACAATAACAGTAAATGTAACACCCCACTCACTGCCTTTACTCAAGCTACATTTCTAGTTTATGAGATGACAAATCCATAGAACATGCAAACCTAGCAACGGAAAAAACATGCATTTGCCTTTGCTTCTCAGCTTAAATCCAAACTTTACGGCACTTATAGCTCACCAGCCTCAGATCTAACAATAATCCATTGTATCTTGTCTACTGAGCTGTCATTCAGTCCACAATTTCATTAATAAAAATTGCTCCCCTATTTGCACTATACTGCAGCCATGGGACTTCTGAGTCTCAAGCCAATCTCCAGTTCTAGTTTCTAATCCCAGTCTTGCTGGATCCAGCAATAAATCCAGGTTTTCAGCCTTTCTTGTTTGATCTCTCAACGCTAACCCTAATCCTAACTATGATAAGGGAGGAAAGAGTAGGAAGTCAAGCTTGTCATTTTCTGTCATCTTTAACCTTAAATCTAACAGCCAATATTAGCAGGCACAAAATGGATTAAGGCAGAACCTTGAGAAGAAATGGATCAAATTCTTATTAAAGCTAGTATTTGGCATATTGGAGTCTGAAGAACATTCTTTTATTGTTTCACATGGCTCACAGGTCAAAGAGAACTCAGTATTTACAGGGACAAAGATGTTAAGGTTTGTCTAAAGGTACATGTGTTACTGGTTTCTCTTTACATGAAGGCTTAGACAACAGCCAGGAACTAAACTATTAATCAAATGTATTGTTGGAGCCTGTGGTTTCTCAGCTGGGACTGTGACTGGAATGAACAGAAAGCATACAATTTTACATAGATGTGGGGTGCTTTTAGGGGTACTGTCAAGCTTATACTTTTGGATTTAACTCTGTCAAGGGTTAGGGCTGGGCTGGCCACTCAACAAGTGACAGATGGTCTCTACTAACCCCTCTCCCTTCCCAAAGGGGAAGAGAAAGGGAATAAGGTGGACTTAGAGATTGGAAAACTAAACCAGCTTTAATGAAAATAATAACAACAGAATGAAATACATACAAATATACAGAAAACCACTATTCAGCCCACCCACGCCCATCAGGCAATTACATCACTGTCACCACTGATGCTGTGGGCAAACACTGGGGAAGTCCCAGACTGGACTCAGCAACAGATGGGAACTGGATTCAGCAGTTGGATTCTGGAACTGGATCACGATCAAAAGCACAACAGCCAAGAGTACTCCTTGGATAATGGCCATTGAAGAAGAGAGCTTGATCCTCATGATCCCTCAGCTTTATACTGAATATGACATACATGAAATGGAATACCTTGTTGGTCAGTTTAGGGTCACCTGTCCTGTTTGTGCCTTCCCACAGGAGCACCTCCCTTTTACTCTGCACCTCCACACAGTACATAAGATTTAGCAGTGACCTTGGTTGGCATAGCAATCCTTGGCACTAACTATAAACATCAAGTGCTATCACTTCTAGAAGAAGACACTGTCTGAGAAAATATGCTTTTAACTTCAGAAAGTGCAGTTACTTAAAAGACTAGAGCTGGAAAGTAAAATCACTGAACAGAATTAGTTCTGTTCTAACTCAGGACAAACACCAAGTTCACTGTTACATTCTGCATTGCCCATAATATTAAAATGAAGGTGTATGGTAAAGGGGTAGACATTTGAAAAACAATTATTAGATTATGGTAACCTGACTGTAAGGTTTAGCAAAACCAAAGATTAAAATGCAGTTCCACAAAGGCAGCACTGCTTCAGACAAGGCTGGTGCCACTAGAAATTTATGGAGGACAGCCAGAATTCCCTTAGCCTTGGTTATGTCTGGAAAAGTGGTGCCATATCACTTACAGAAGTTCAATGAGGATCAGTAAAAATAAGCTAAAGCACTTTCAAAATAAATTTGGCAGTACATACACTTCAGTGTGTCATCACCCCTGAACACAGGAAACAAGCAGCCATCTTTTGATGCAGAATTTCTTTTGACTCATTGAAAGACCTTCATCCTGTTCCCAGAACTTGACCTAAAAAAAGTGACCACTGCTCTGTTTCTGTCCTTAAATGCTCCTGAAATCGGTGTATTCAGACAAGGACAGCCTTATAAATGGTTGGCCTGCATCCTTTTTCTCTGTTGTTCTTTACAAGCCCTGAATATTGCTCATGTAGGAACTGCCAAGTTACAGCCAGAAGGGCAAAAGAGAATGCATGCAGTTGGGAGCTACAGAATTTTTTAGAAGCTTTATAACCTCCCCTAATATTTCACACTGTGGTCTCACCACGACTGGCTGCCTGTCTGCAGGGAAGTCATAAACATCATGGGCACTTAAGTGTTATCTGATGCTAAACCTTGTTTGTAATGCTGCACATATGGCAGTTATTTAATGATGTGTTTGCTGCGCTAAATTAAGTCTGGGCTCTCAGGAGTAATTGCAGTAGCTTCATTTAATGAAGTTGTAATACTAATTTACTCAAGTCAGTATACATAACATGTAGACTTTCACAACCTGGCAACCTGGTATTTAGCTGCAGAGATAATTCTCCATGCCAGTCCTAAATTTCAGGAGGCTCTCCGGGATAGGCATTGTTTGAACTCCCAACTGATATTTTGGGAGGGGAAGTGCCCTCAGGTACCCAAACGCACCTAAAAAACCCACCCGGGCAAATCCCTGACAGAACAAGTCGCTGCCCGCCCTCCGTCAAGCCTGGCCGCTACCACCGCACCGGGAAGCCAGGACCCGTGGGGGGCGGTGTCCTGGGCACCGTGTCCTGCCCCGACCCCGGCCGGAAGTGCGGGCCCTAGCCGGTAGGGGGCTACCGGCGCCGCGGCCTAACGTACAAGGTTCCCCTCGGACGGACGCCACCGGCCGCCACGTCCCGTACCGCTGCTCGCTATGCTTTTCCGTTTCGGTGTGGTGCTGCCGGCCCGGATGACGGAGGGCGGCGGCGTGCTCTTGCTGGCCGGCTCGCGGTCGGAGTTGGGCCAGTGGGACCCGCAGCGCGCTGTGCCCATGAAGCCGGCGCGGCCGACAGCGGCGCTGCCATCTCAGGAGCCCGCGCTGTGGCTCGCAGAGGTTGCGCTACAGGACGAGGACATCTTCAGTCCCTTCTGGTACAAGTTCCTTCGGCGGCAGGGCAGTGACCTTCTCTGGGAAGGTAACGGACAGGCGCGCTGCCCACTCCACCCCGCTTCGCCCCGCCCTTTCGCGTTCTTCATCCCCTCCCCAGCTCCTGGGCTGCGAAGACGTTTCCTGCGCTGCCCTGGCCGCGCGCTGGCGGCTGGGAGGGGCAAAGGCACGGAACGAGACGGGACGGAGAGTGGGAGGTGGGGCTTTGGGCCTGGAGCCTGGGAACTGGAGGCGGCGTAGAGGGGCACCTTTGTGGGGGCAGAGCAGTGGTGGGACCTCTCTTACTTGAGGGATCGCTTGCCTTGCTGGCGGGTCCGACAGATTCGTCTCTTGTCCCGTGCCCTGGAGCATCGCCTAGGCACCGGGAGGGGGTGTCCCTGTCAAACGCGCCGTACCTTCAACTTGATGTTGCCGAGTGGCGGCGTCGGCCACCTCCTGTCTAGGGAGGGCCTGAATCATCTAGGCTGTAGCGACATGACTTGAACACTCGCTAACAAAAACATTTTTTAACTGTGTGATGGAGGAGATTTAATGCAGAAGGAAACTGCACTTGTAGGTTGGTAAAAGTTCTGTGAAGCAGTTTCATTATTTTCTCCTTGCTTTAGGCATCTGTTTTCCTTATGTTTTGTTTTCTGCCTTTCACCGCAAGTAAAAATCTCAGAATTTTCTACTAACACGTTAAGATATGACTTTTTTACTCTTATTTCAGTAAGCTGAAATGTCTTGATGGCATTTTCAGGCTGGTAAGTTTTGCCATTGGAATTTGTGGGAAAAAAAAAGAAGGGGGTTCTATCATAGCTTTTCCAGTCGTCTTCTGTTTCAGTAGTACTTCCAATATGATTTTCTCCTGTTCAGTGTTGTCAAGTGTTGAATGACTTTAATCAATTTCCGTATGCTGTTCTAGTCTATTTAGTTTAAGTATCTTGAAAGGGAACAGTCATATAATTGTATGCTGAGTCAAATAAAGCTCTAAATATGCCACTTGTCCCTGAGGAGTGGATGGAACTTGGTGAAAGGAAGACAGATGACTAGGTAACTGGTGAGGGTTTTTTTTAACTTATAAAATAGTTTTATAATCCATATACTGAAATAACACATTGTAGAGCAGTTGCTCGTTACCCATTTTAAGAACACATCACACTTTTAAACTGCTATCATACAGACTAAAACATGCATGTTGTCATAACTGTTGCATTTATTTGTTCTTTATACTAATGAAAGAGTACACATTAATAGTACATTCACAGAAGTTTACATCATGAACTACTATTTGAACCATGTAATTGTTGTTTGTTTAGAATCTAAAATAGGTAGTATATCCTGCTTGTTTTAACCATATTTTTCTTTTGCAGAAATGCAGGGAAAATGAATTTATGGAATAAAAATTTTGCATCTGTCCAAGGAAGAGGAATTTGGTCTCTTTTGAAGGTGCCAGGTCATACATAATATATCAGAGCTATTGGTGTATATAGAGGTCCTCACCACAGATTATAAAAATGTAATACAGTGTTCCAGTCTGTAGAGCATGTGCAGTTGAAAGGCGATGCTTACTTTCGAGTTTGTAAGTAATGATATCTCAAAGAATTTGTCCATACCTGGGAATGCAAATGTAGCCTCTTGCGTTGTAAACATATTCTGTGTTGGCAGTAATGCTACGGATGCAGTTTTAGGATTAACCTTTCTTGGATTTGGTTCATTATTATGAATGCTCCACAACTTTAGGTTATTGCTTAGCTAGAAGCATAGAAATAAAATAGGCATATCATCCAAATTCAGAGGGTTTTTTTAATCAGATATTTGTATCAACTATTTTGTTCTAACTTATTTACAGGAAGGAACTAAATTTGCTTAAACTTTGAAATTTATTGTTCATGTAGGGAGCTTAAGAATGTTTTTCTGTTGAATAATTAAGCAATATCTTGCAGCCTTTTTTATGTCATTTGATTTATTTTTTTCAACTGTAGATTAACTGTTTAGTCTTGTAAAAATCTCAGTTTGAAAAGACAACTATCTTTTTAAAAAAAGAACAAAACTTTTTTTCTATGATAAATAAATGCTGTGCTTTGGCTCTTTAGTGTCCTCTGTGTTTAGAATTCAAATGTGCTTTGAGAGATGTTTAGCAGTTAGAGAACACCTGCAGTTTTGAAGATGTGGTTAAGAGGAATAGAGGAAAGTGCAGAATGATACTTGCTCTAAGTTTATGAGTTGAGGCATCTGTAACCAGAGAAGTTCCTGTCCAGCTATGGATGCCAAATATTTACATATATTGGATATGAAATAATGTGCCACATTTAAGAAAATTATTCTCAGGGATTTTATTAGTATACTTTGTTTAAGAATGCCACTGGTCATGCGGATTATTTTTTATAATACTAAAGTACATGTTACATCATATGTTTTGAGTATGAATTTAGTTCATCCTTGCAGCTATTTCAATGCAATACAGAAAATGAAAGTTAAGGTGAGAGTATTTGTTTCTCTGGACTAGAAGAGTCAAAGTCACAGTGTTCTATGGTTCTGCTATGTGGTCTGGTAGGAAGCCTTCTGGCAAATCTTTGCCTGCGGGAGGGCTGCTGGCTTGTTATTTGTGTCTGGAGGGAACTAGTTCCCCTCTTTAGGAGGATGTGATGGGAGAGAATGCTTTGGTGCTCCTGAAGGGTTAAATGCTGTCCCAGGGTGACATTGCTGGCCTGTATCCAGGCCTGCCACTTAAAGCCATTAGGCTTTTCTGGCTCAAAGCACATGATTTCTGCATGTGCTCTGGCCCAAGTGAGGTTTGTTCAGGGTTGGTACTTTGCTTACTTGCTGGAGCTCAGTTGAAAGACGTGTTACCCAGCAGAGTTTTCAACTGTGCTACAGTATCTGTTTGGTTATGTTGAGCTTTAGAATCTAGGAATAAGTTTACCCATTAGAAAAAAAATAAATTAATGTATATATTCTTTTTTTTCTTTTTCTTTTTTTTCCAACTGTATTCTATGTGTCTTTCTGTGTACTTTGTTTTTGATGTAGATTTTTCAGAACTGTGTTTATGTCTCTCAGCTTGGAAAGTAAAAGTTTGTTGTACCTGCTGTCAAAACTAAATAAATACAATATGAAACTTATGCTTGATTTTGGTTTTGTGAATTTGACTGAACACTCATCTATGCCTTTATTCCCTTTACTCTGGTCTAAGTAAACTGTAGGTTTATAAGATAACATGTTCAATAAAAAGACAGGAGTTACTAAGGATATGCCCCAAACTGTATTTTGAGATGATGGATTACATTTTGTTGACTTTTGAGAAGGGGAAATATATATATAAAATACATATATATATATATATATAAATATGTATATATCTAATTAAAAGATAAACTTAAGTTCTGAAGTGCTGATCTGTTTTCACATAACCATTGGTCTTATGTAGTTGGTGCTTGCTTGAAGCTTGACAGATACAGTAATAGCAGTTAAAGCTGAAAAGCATGGCCAACCTACATTGTAGTAATTTGTACAGGAGAGCATGACCTTATTCCTTAAAAAAAAACCCAAACATCTCTAGTTTTGGGTGGAAAGAAAAGGAGGTGTCTTGTTTGTACTTACCTGCTGCTGTAGTTCTTTGTGTGTTCTTGGGTGCCCAAAACAAGACAACAGTTTAGTTTGGAAACAGGTTACTCACCCTGTGGCTTGGTATGTTGGCTGCCCAACATTTCCAGTTTGTGCTCCTGTGAGCTTGTTATTTACAGTTTAAGCAATCTGATGGATGACAAACACTTGTGATAGTTCAACAAGACTAGTACTTCTATGGAGTGATAAAGGTTTTCATAATATTGTAATATAAATAATGAACATATCAGAAGTAAAATTTGCTTATAGCTTTCAAGGGTCAAGCATTTGATTGGTTGAAAACACTGGTGATAGTAAGGCATATTAAAATTTCATTCTTAAAGTGGCAGTGTGTTTAACCCTGTAATAGTCTCACTTCACGGCTTTAAGTCTGTGGAACAAAGTAGCTATAATTTCTTATTTTAAAAGGGGAAATTCTTTAAAGGCTGTATGGGAAGTTAATACCTAGTTGCCATTTGCATTGGAGAGACTGTAATAGAATAAAAAAATATTTGGGGCTAAGCCATAGCAGGATGAAGCCAAATAAAAACTCTTTGAGACTGTTCTGGAGAAGTACAGTTTGATGTGTTATTATTCTGTAACTGAGATATATTTCTTTTTCTTTGTTTCTTTACCAAAGCTAATCTAAAGATCTCCAAATTAGATTTTTATTTTAAAAAAGGAAATAAATCAAAACAGCCTGGAGAGAGTAACATTTCTTCCTGCCTCTTTTAATGCAGATATTTTATGTGGTGTTCCCACTGGGTGTCGCCGTTTTACCTGTGTACTGCCAGCGACTGCCTAGTTTCTTGCCTCTATTGCACATTTCATCCATATTTACGGTAGTCTTTTCTGCTTTTGAAAATAATCCAGGGCTTTACTTGCTTGCCCCATCCAAGTCTAATCATTCAATAGGTAATGACTAGGAAGAAACATAATGTGCAGTTAGACGTTGGTGGTTGAATAATTGTGCATAGCATGCATTTTGTTTGTGCAAGGATATTTCTTCCTGGACACTGCTAGATGCCTTAACACCGTTCAGATGTGAGCAACTTTGTGAGTAAAATAACTCACATAACTGAGGATAACTGTGATATCTACTACCCAATATTTATTTAATGAATAGAAACTTTTGTTTATGAAGTGCAATAGCTCTTGGTGATTTGTTCTCCAGCCACTTCAAGGCATATACTTAGCATGGATTATGGTATAATTAATTAGTAGCAAGTTTTCTATTACTTCCTGACTGTGTGTCAGCAGTAACCAACGTATACTGAGCAGACTGCTGGAGATAAAATAAAACAACGGAGAGTTGCCCATGACCCTGCAAAATTAGAAGAATAAAAATAAGCATGCACACATGCATTCCTCTGGATTTAGCAATTATGTGTCATTTTCTGCAATGCTCCCCACCTGCCTCAAAGAATCAGGGACCAGCTCTGGGTGTTGTGTGAGCCTAGTTAAAGCATTCGTGGTTATAATGGTAAAGTTACAATAAATGCATCGTTTGTGCAAATACTTCATTTATTTACTATTTTTCCCATCCCTCACTTCACTTCCTGCCCTCACTTTCAAGTGACAGCAGCATGCAATATGGACCGAGAATTTATGTTCTATGGCAAGAAACACTGAGAAGTGATAAGTCACTGGGATGATAACTTAAGATTTTGCCATGGTCACTGTTTTGTTGTAGCTTGTGTATAGTTCAGGAGTCTTTTCTGGTATGATAGAAGGTAAGCATCAGTAATATACAGTACAATGCCATAGAGATTTTCAAAACAGTTAGGAAGCCTGTATTACTTTATACATTTTGTTGCTATCAGCCATTATTCTATCAACTGCGTTTCCTTTATTCTTATTTCCACCATCTGTCCGAGAACCTAATTTTTACATGAGCTGAATTCTCTTGTAGTTGCTTTCTCTGCTTAATCTACATTATTAAACTAGGCATTTGGTTAAAAACTCTTGATATGGTAGCAGCTCACACTGAGAAAAACCTGTGCCTAGGCAGGCCTAAAGAGAGAAATAAAACACAAGTTTTTGAAAATTGTCTTTGAAAATTCTTTTTTTCTCATCTCTTATTTAAAAAGAAAATAAACAACAAAACCCCTTGTTGATTAACAGTATTAACTGCTGAGGAGGGCTTTCTTGTAAACCATTTAGTTCTAATTCTAGCATAATTAAAAAATCCATAAAAGGAATTCTCTTAGGAGTAGAGTGATAGGCTAAAAAAATCTCAAATTCAACCTGAATTTTAATACATTTAAAACTTGTTTCTCTGATTATATTTATCAGCACTACCAATTGAGAAGTTGAAACAGTCTGCTTTAAGTTTGGTAGAAAACATGCAGTGTATAATGATTTTTAGATACCTCTTTTGGGCTGGCAAATGCAAGGAAACATTTCTGAAAATCAAACCAGTCTTGGATAAGGAGTTAGAGAACTAAGTGTGGCAAATGAACAATTTGGTCTTATAGTAATATTAAGTATTTCAGTAATACAATAAATTAAATCTACTGTTTTCAGAATCTGAAGGGAAGACAGTTTATTGGCAGCAGAAAAAGTAGCATTAAAAAGCAGTGTATACTTTTATTAAGCATACAAGTAAGGGTTAGTACATGACATACAGAATTCAAATGTGTTATTTGGCACTATTTGCCAGAGGTGTAAAAACAAAGGGCAGCTATTCAGGGCCTTTGAGACTTCAGAAAGGGAGACTCCAAACTAAGAGCCTGTGGCAGACAAACTGCCCAAATATCTGACCTCAGTCATTTCCAGTGAGGGAAATTCAGCCTCCCCTACCTCTGTATTTTAACAATCGAGACAGATCCTATTTCAAGACATCAGAGACTGAGTTTTGCTCAGATAGCTAGGCAGCAGGAAGACTTACATGACAGATTATCGTGTAAAGGGTAAGTAAATTTGAGTATTTTAAGTATATTGAAGGAAATTCAATTAGAGTAATGTCTGATAATGACACTGTGCAGTAGCACATTCAGATAACTGTGAGAATTGTGTCCAAAATATAACTTGAGGCTTTTCTGTGCTGTAATGTTGATATGAAAGATAAGGAAACTAGTGGATACTTAGTTTTTTAACTCCTGCTTTTCAGAGATTTTTTCCCCCATGTGTTTCCTTTAGTTCCTATTGTTCTATTACTTTTAAAGAAAAAAAAAAATCTATTCCTCAACGCCACCCCATTCCTCTCCCCCAGAATGTTGATAGTCCTTTGATGTTATTAAAGGTCCTCTGGGAAATTTCTAAGCATTACCTCAATATGTTTACTTACCTTGTTAAAAGACCTTGTTTAATGTTTTAAATGTGATTACTTACGATGTGTAGACATCCTTAAGATTTTTACTAGACATGTAAAGCCTGCTGGCTCATGCAATTTTTATGATAAAGATTTTAAAAGTACATCTTTGCTTTTACTGATTTGTAAGTAGGTGATCTGAAAATTGCCTGGCTGCTTGCTGTTTGGATTTCTGAGTTGCAACTGAAGTGAGTGTGCTTATATAAGGTCATCTAAGTAGCCCTGTGTTTTTTCAAAGGTAGCAGTGAACTGAGAAACATGCTGACTTTGCTGGGCTTTGGAGGTTTGGAAGTCTGTGGTATAGGGTCTAGCTAAGGCAGGGATCAGATACACAGCACCTCTACAGCCAACGCTGTGCCATGGAGTTTCTACATACCTTCCCTCATAGGAAAAGCTGGAAAAAAATTATAACTTCCAGCAATGTATGCAATAAGCCAGTATTTGGGAGAGCTGTGGCTGCGCAGTATGCTAAGTGGCTTTGCTGCAAAGAACCCTGCAATCTTCTTTTTTTTTTTAATCATTCATGGTTTTTTTGTTCACCACACTTCATGGTGCTCAGAAATTTCATTGACCCAGATTTTGCTCATTATCTTTTAAGATCAAGCTGATAATTTCACCAGTGTGACTCTTCCAGAACATTATGCAATCTGTGTGCAGTTGTCCTCTGCATGAAGATGAGTCTGTGCTGTTGGCAGACTGTTGGATTATACTTTTTTGTTCCCCGCTGTACAGCTGTAATGAAGTAGTAACTTCATTGCATCATTAGTGTATGTGATTCAACGAAATTTCAGAAGATCCTATTCTGATCCCTGCTTATCATCTTCCACTCCTTGATCTTTGGACCTCTTTTTCTTACTTACTGTGTCTTCATCTGTTTTTCCTTTTTCCTTTGTTTTGTTCTTGCCTTCCTCTTTTGGCAGTGCCATTTATCACTTACTTGGACATCTTCGGGTTTAATTCTTTTTTTTGTTTGTGCAGCCAGCTTCCTTCATATGCCACTTTGATCATCCTTCATATACCACTTTGATCATTCTTCATATGCATTAAACCAGGAGCCATATGTGCAGTCATGCAGGTTTTGAAAGCGCTCCCCCTGAGGCCTGAGCTGTAACAGGGCTGCTGCTTGCTTTGTTCTCCAGCGGTTCCCAACCTGCATCAGTTGATTCCACTGTGCAACTATCTGCAATAGAGAGAGCATCAGGTGGCTCACAAAAGCAGTGAGAAACATTGTATTTAATACCTAGAAATTTATTTTTAAATTTCTCTTTCAGATAAGCATTTTTGCTGTGATTCACAAAGAGGGAGTTTAAATAAAATCATTCTGGACCTTATTGAGGGAAAAGGAATGCTACCCTATCGCATAAACTGGCACCTGTATCATCTAATAAACTCTTCCAAACTCCTTTCATTCTTTAATTAGGAATGTCCACATGATCAGTTAGCAAGAGGATAAGTACTGTTCAGATATTTAATTACACTTTTTCATGGTTGACTTTTACATGTTTTCAAACAACTGTGTATTTGCCTTCTGAAAATAAACTAATGTTTTGCCACTTGGAACAATATGAATAAAAACAAGATTAAGAAAAATATTAATTTAGAATTGGTTTGGGTTGTAAATACATGTGTTTCCTGTTGTGTATTACCCTTTCTCAAAGGGCGTTTGTGCTTGTTTTCTTTTCTGCAAAGATGAACAGCGAGTAGAAAACAGATATAATTTTCTTTGCTTTGTTACTGGCTCTAGGAACAGAAAAGTTGACATGCTGTTAAAATGCCCCTACTTCTTTGAAGTTGCACAGTGTTTTTTGCTATATATATATTTTTTTTTTTTAAATTAAAATTTCACCCAAGCAGTTGTTTATTTGCATGGCCTATTGTGATTACGGACAATAAATGTTTCCCTTAATGTGCCAAATTTTTATCTTACCTCTGAAAGCTATTTATTTCTTGGCATGAGCTCTTCCAGTGCTTGTTGGAAGTGTTGGGCTGGCTCACCAGAGTCTGACCAAGTCACGTAACTGCTGCAGATCAGAGGCAACACATCTGCTCCATCGGCAGAGCTAAGGTGGCTAAGATGAAACTAAGGCATGGTTTGCCTGGACATAGCCATACTGTGAGGTTGATGCTCCTTACTTCAGAGAGACGAAACTTATAGGGAGAGATTTAAAATGACAGGGTGGAAAAGGAAGAATTGAGGCCTATACAGCTAGTGATTTCTGCTTGTGACCCTAGCTGTACCCATTTTTCTAGCTGTATCATTCTGCAAATATATAATTGAACATGTAAGTTACATAATCCATTACCTTAAACAAAAGCTGTTGGCTGACTTTTATTTTTGTATTAAACATCTCTGGAAGATAAAAGTTGAGAGAATTCAATCTTTAGCCCTTTTATAGCAGCTCTAAATTATCAATGAGGTCTACATTACTCCTCCAAACTTGTCACCTGGCTCTACTTCTGAAACTGTTTCCTTCCATTGTTGTTTTATGGCATCCAAAATATTATAAGATTTTCTTGTGACAAACTTTTCTAGCAGGAGCATGATGTGAATGGAGACAACAATTTTCTCTTTGTTTAGTTTTCAAACATATTTATTAAATATGTCTTGTGAAGCAAACTGTGGTGAGAAGCACTTGTGTGTATCATTTGGGTATTACCTAGCTAGTGAGATAGAGATCATTTGTGGTAATTGCCTTCTTTCGTAACTCTTGCAAGGGGAATAGAGAATTCAGCATCCTGAACACGGTTTAGTGTGATCATACTGTTCCCTAAATTAGTGTTTCTTGGAGATGGTAGCACTCTCCCCTTCCTACCTTAAATCATCACTGTATTTGTTGAATATATATTCAACGTATATATATCTCTATCATATATCAACAAATACATATATATATATATATATATATACAGAGATTAACATATATTGTTGAAGGTATATTCATATATGTTCTGTTGCACAAACATTTCAATAAGAGTGTTTGTAGAGCAGTATATAATGTAAGTAGTAGTAAAGGGCTTTGCAATTTTCATGAAAAATGTTGCAAATGCAAGCTGTTATTTACCTGAGTATTACAATCAAATGGAAGTGTATTTTTGAGATTCCTGTTTGACTGTAGACCACAGCAGGAAGGTGAAGATGAGTGGTGCAGAAAAATCAACAGCAGTAAATAACAATTAGAGAAGGAATCTTTTCAGAATGAGATGTGACAAAACCTGCTTGAGGGAACAAATGAAACAAATGTGTTGTGGCAGTTTGCTCTTGGCCCTGCTCTCGTGTGGCTAGGTAAGGGAATGAATGATGGTGAAGGTGAAAAGGTTATAAGGCAAAGAGGCTACTGCCATTTAAGAAGGCAGATGATAGTGAAGAAAAGGAATAAAAAGAGCTAAAAATTAGAACTGTAGGAGAAGGAAGATGGACAGTAAAACCAGAAAATGACAGAAGTACATGCACCTCAAGCACTAGCAATTGAAAATGGAAAAGTAGGAAGTGTGTAGTGGTGCAGTTGAGATCATGAAGAGAAAGAAGAGTGAGGCTTTGTTGTCTTGTAGGACATACTACCACCTTGAAAAAAGAAAGCAAGCAGGAAGGAGAGATCATAGATTGTGATTGCAAAAATTCATGCAGAAACCCTGGTGAAAGAGGAAGAACACCTGTGAGCAATGTAAATAGCAGTCATGAGGGAACTAGAGTGGGCACAAAGGTTCTGGCATATGAGGAAAAATAGGGTTTGGAGTAGCAGAAGAACTAGAGATCCTGCGAACATGGTTCAAAACTGCCAGGATGCAGGGAGGGCTGGTGGTTCCTTTGGGGCTGGGGGGGTGCTTCAGGGGCACCCTGCCAGGCTGGCAGCCAGGAGCAGGGCAGCTGGAGGCACTGGGGCAGTTGCAGCCCCTGGCATCAGGCACCTCCCTGGGAATGTTGCTGAGGCTGGGACAGGACATCTGCTTGTGGGTGGAGATCGGGATCAAACACAGTCTTGTGATGGCAGAACAGGGCCATGGTGATGTGCATTGCTACAGACAGTTGTCAGAGGGTAAAATGGGGAAGGCAAGATGTATTATTTGTGCTTATAAAGATTTTGCTGAATACATGACATTGTGTCAAAAACATCCATGGGTTTTGTTACACTGTTGTATTTGTTGATGTGTACTTCTGTCTTCAAGTATTGTTTAAAAGTGGTAAGAATGTGTAAACAATTAGAAATGTGAGATAAAAATATAGTAAGATTTGTAGCTTCAGGAGCTATTGTGATCTTGGTCACCTTATTTATCAAAAGCTGTGTATTACCATTGCATATGATACATAAGGGTTCAGCAAGAAAGAGAAAATAGTTTTCTGACTAGTATTTGGTAAATTATAATATTTCACAATTACAATAAAATGTACTGCATGTCATCTGGAAATAAGGAGATTGTTTGAGCTTTAGTAGGAAATGTTAGTCTTATTCTCTAATCACTGCATTAATACATCTACCAAAATGGTCTTTCTTTAGCAAAGTTCCCTAAATATGGTGCTTGGAAGCTGGTTGTGCATTTATGCGCAGTGTGTAGTTTTACTCAGAAATGTTCTAACATCATTAATAATGTATAAGTGCAACAGGCTTACATTAAAAGAAACCATAGAGTAGGACACTTTTAATCTGCACAATAATTCCTACATGGCAATTAGTATTACAATAAGTATGCAAAAATGGGGGTAGGGGCAGAACACACATCTACTGAATTTTTGGAGGCTAAATTTTGCTTATGACACAACCTGGTTTAATTCAAGTTGCTTACTCTGGCATGATATTAAAAATCGGTTTTCTATACTAAAGCTCACACTTGCTGTAAGAGAAGAAGGGGTAATGGATATTAGATAGTGAAAAACTTTATGAAAATTTTTACTTTAGACAAGGCTGTTTTAGGTAATTGCGATTTCTTGTCATTGCATATGTGACTGTCTTTTGGGTCACTTAGGGTAACTTCTACTGTATATGAACAGACTCTGTAAGCTAGACATGTGCATCTGAAGAGTACAAAACAATTGTTTATCAGTTAGCCAACATAAAAGACAGGTAGGATTTAATGAGCTCTGAGGCTAGGCATTTTTATGTGTCCTATCCGTGGCAGGGCACCTGAAGAGACTTTGCTGGCCAGGCAGCTCTGAATGAGGTGGAGGAAGACCACCCTTGTCTGCTCCCTGAAACAGGTCTTGATTGCTGCCAAATTGCTATCTGCCACCTGCTTGCTTTTCTTTTTCAGGATTTGATGCCTTTTCCTGTTGGTGTTTTTTCTCTTGAATCTGTAAGCTGGTAACAAATCCAGTGTCACTAGTCCTACCCTTGTTTGTGGTTTTACCTTTCTAGTCTTGCACAGCTATGCTCTGTGTTTTCTCTGAGGTCTTACAGCTTGGCAATTTCCTTAGAAGTCAGCCTGAGACGAGGTGATGCTGCTGTGCCATGTCAGAGATAGACCTTGGGCCACAGGAAGTTGGAACCCAAACTTCCTGTGAGAGGTCACTGTGAGAGGTCACACAGGAGAAATATTAAATGCTGAGGTCACATATTTTCACACATCAAATGAGGAACTTAAATGAAATTAATTATTCTTGAAATTCTAAGTGCCATGGTTGATGATTTGGGAGGCGTATACAGCTTAAATATTTTTAAAAAATAATTTGCAAAAAATTATTTCAATGCTGAACATTTGCTCTGTAGTGATGCTCCTGTTAGAACTGTTTCAGGGGATTATAATGTGTTCCAAGAAATGCAGTTTGAACGGGCAGCAAATGCCACTCCTCGCCTTAAATACTCACTTCACATCTCCTGGAAATCTTTTGGAAGATTTTCCAGATAGACAGCCTGGAATTGTCCTTTCCTCTGTTCTAGGTAATGGGCCCCATCATGATCGAGATTGTGTTTACAACCAGAGCAACATAGTAGATGGAGTTTACTGCCTCCCAATAGCTCACTGGATTGAAGTCTCTGGACATACTGATGAGATGAAGCATACAACTGACTTCTACTTTAATATAGCAGGACATCAAGCTATCCATTACTCCAGGTAAAAGAAAAATGCAGAGCTTGGCTGGTGTCAAGTATTCAAACAGAAAATATGTACTGACACAATGTCAGTAAACTTTGGAGTGGTGAATGGTTGTATGTGTACAACAGTAAAGTTTAACAAAGGTTCAATACCTCTTTGCAATTAAAAGTCACTTCTGGCAGTAAAAAGGAGAGATCTTGAGTTCAAGGATACTTGTGGCCTGTAGAAGTATGTTAAGTTGCATCACATCTGAAAATGACTAGTGGTAACTTATGGATAAATTTATGAGGAACTGTCATTTTCAAATGTTTGTCCACATATATATGTAAATATGCATGTATGTAATGTGTTTGGTTTGGGGTTATTTTGCTGAAGAACCTCTGCTGGGAAACAAAATATGTTCCAGCACCAGAACTTTAGGGTGTCATGTTATTGCTCATGTGCAGCAGCAACTGCAATTGGTGACAGCTGTTATAGATGACTTCTGCTTCTGTGCATGCAGTTGAAAAAATACTAAAACTTAGACAAGTCTTAAAATGTTTGTACTTCCATGGTGTTCACTTGAGCCTACGGCCTCACCAGTGAGGAATCCTAGTCTAAATTAGGAGACAGGAAAGCCTGAAAAGGGCATCCACCCTTTAGGGCTCCAGCTAGACCATGGGCTGTATTTACAGCAGCAGCCTTAGCGCTGGTGGTTAACAAAGTGACACTGAGGAATTTGGGACCATTTGTAACTTTTTCCACATCTCTAGTCATGGATGTGGCAGCAAGTTTGTTGATTGCTAATGATTGCATGCTGGCAGCCCTGATACCCCGTGTGCAGCTAGTGTTGGTTACAGAGCAGTTAATGATGCCAAACGGACATGTATTTTTTGAGGAAATCAACCCCCCCCCATACTTTCATTAGGTCTTAGAATTGCTTTAATTTCTTCAGATCACCATTTCAGCTACACCAGCCTCACCTTTCTATTCTTTTGTGTCCACTTTCCCACAGAGTAGGAAAAATTGTCTTATCTCAAAAGTCTCATCAGACTTGCAGTATATGAGGGAAAGATTTCCTTCTCCTAGTATCTTTTGGAATAGTATGGATTCATAACCACTGTTAGGCATATGTAGGTATTTGTGTAGCTTTGTACCTTTTCCTTAAGAACCCTTCAAGCTATATAATATGCCTAACAGACTATACTGTTATCAGTATCTTAAAAATTCGTTTCCAGCATGCTGTCAGAGAAAAAATCTTGTTTATTCCAAAGCACATTTTTGTCAATTAGAAATAATTTTGCTTGGCAGAGGAAGTTGTGAGAAAGAACAGATGTCAGAATGTATCTAAGTACAAAGGCTAACTTATCTTCTTTTCCAGAGATCCATTTAATACTGCCTTATCTGCATGACTATACATTTCCAAAATGACGTAAAAAGCTGCAGATTTCACTAAAGAATATTTAGAGAAAATTTTCTGAGTTGTGTAGCATTTTCTAGGTGAGAATCTTCTCTTCTGTTCCCCTCTCACACACACATACTTCCATTGCAAGGCAATCTTATATGTACATCTTCAGTAAGTACTTCTTACTTCATTTCTTTGAGCTATGTTAAGAGAGCATGACCTATAACAGTCCTGCTGCATAATTATTTTCAGTACTTTGATGATATTCTGCCTCAAATGACTTTTTAATTATTAACAGTTGGAGACAGATTCACCATTCTGGTGGTTATAACAAAGCAATTAAAAAAATAGGGGCTAATTAAGTGTGTGGGGGTTGTTGTTGGGTGGGTGTTTTTTTGTGTTTTTTTTTCTTTTTGTTTTTAGCAGAGCAGCTGAAGTGAGCTGATGAAAATGCCTTTATTTTGTAATGGATTTATTGGTTCAGAAGAGTGTTATAGAGATTAGTATCACCCAAAAGAAAAAAACAAAACACAACACATCACCGCCTCCAAAAAAATTAAACAAACAAAAAACCAAACCCAGAAGCAAAGAGCCAGTCTCTCTCTTTGTGTGATTAAAAGCTCAGTGTATGGTTGGATCGTAGTTATCCGGCTAAGGTTACTGTTTTCCGCACTGTAATGGAGGCAGCAGTACCACAGGGAGCTTTATGAGCACGAGTTCTGAGTCCTGGCACCATCTGCAGGATCTTTACGGAACAGTGGCAGCTGGAAAGAAGTGCTTTATCAATGAAAACTTTTTAAGTGACTCCCTTCTATATGCTGCTCCACTTAATAGGATTGCCATGCATGAATTAGCTGGAGAAGAAAGTTCTGTTCTGTGAAAGTGGTCTCCCACATGAGCCCTTGGACTGATTTTGCTTGTCCTTTATCTAATCACAATTAGAAACAGTTGCTCTGAGCTTCACTAGCACCTTGCTTCTTCATAAAATAAGTACTTCAACTTTAAATGGGCTGCAGCAGGTTGAGAAGAGCCTGCTACCTGCTTTTACCATTCTGAATAATGTAGCAGCTGTTGGTAGTGCTCTGAGGAATCAGGTTCATCTTAGTCAGTGTAGGTGTATCTGCTCACAAATCAGTGAATTTATGTTGAAACTTGCATTTAGAGAACTCACTTTTTGTTGGTCATTCAGATAGAAGAGTATTAAGAATAGCAGGATTTTAATTTTTTTAAAGTATGTAATGGAGCTTGCCTACAGCTGCAGTCTCACGACTGATACCTCCATGGTGTTAGTGTTCATTTGTTTTGGACATGTAATGACATGTTACCAAAATCTGAATCAGAAAAAAATACTGGTCCCTTTCAGTTTCATGTTAGGTATTACTGCAATAAGATGCCTTCAAATTACAGGAGAATTCACCTAGGACGCAGTTGTTTACCAAAGCAACTTAGAGTTATTATAATCTTTTATGGGAGAAGATGACTTCAGAAAATTTGTAAATCTGGGGCATGTTAGCTGTGTTTCAGTTCCATCTGTGAACAGTGGAGCTTCCTAATTCATAGGTCTTATGTCTTATTATTTATGTAAACCCTTCTGCAATTCTTAGAAGAAAGGCATTGCAGAAGAGCAAGAGAGGGAGTGACACCTGAAATTACAAAATCCTTAAAGAATTTTTGGAGACAATGATGCTTGATGGCAGAATTAGGTGCTACGGGAGTGAATATCACTGAGTGGAAAAGCTGTCTAGTTACAGTTTTCTATTTTCAGGCTAATTTTAGGTTCCCAGATGTACCCCTGATAAGTAGTGAGTTCTCATAGTTTTTGCCTACTCCTTTGAATATGATGTATGACTGCCACCTCTTCATTTCAGTGTATATACTTCAATGCCATCTATGATGTCTTCTTAATTTGTGCTTCAAAATTACTGTCTTCATAACTAGTTTTATTAATTGTGTGTGCTTTTTGTTAGTCATATCTCCTAAATTAGATGAACAAAAAATATTTTTTACATGCTTTGCATTTAAAATGCAGTTAAACTGGATTCTGTAAGTGAATTCCTTAGAAACAATGATAATTACAGAATCACAGAATGTTAGGGGTTGGAAGGGACCTAGAAAGATCATCTAGTCCAACCCCTCTGCCACAGCAGGATCACCCAGATGAGGTCGCACAGGAATGCATCCAGGCAGCTCTTGAATATCTCCAGAGAAGGAGACTCCACAGCCCTCCTGGGCAGCCTGTTCCAGTGCTCTGTCACCCTTATTGAAAAGAAGTTTCTCCTCGTGNATCTGAAGTATTGTTATGGCTCTGCTAAACATTTTAAAATAGAATGCACAATCAGTTTTAAATGTAAAAGAATATAATAAGGAAGTCACTACAGGTGAGTAGCTGTGTGTCCTGACAATGGTTCTTTGAGGTACCATTTTTATAGTAGCTTTTTTGCACTTAAATATTAAGGCCATTAAATATTAATATGTCATGCTTATGGAGCACGTGGGATGTTCCTGTAGCTGGATATAATCCCAGAAATTATCAAATTGACAAATGTGTTGCTGTCATCAGTGTTTATGTGCCTAATTTTTTCCATAAGACAAAGTAAAGCAAAACATAAACCAAAAATAAACACTTGTGTTTGGAAATACTTTTTTTGTTTGTTTGTTTGCAAAACCCAAAAATAATAATAAAAAAAATTGATTGCAAATTAAACTTAATTTATGACACTTTGTATCTTGCTAGTAAGACAGCTTCATTCAACCCTGCCATAGTAATGTAGGTTATAACCTAAGTTTAATGTTGTGGATGATCAGAACAGTCACCTAAAATAAGTGCTTCTGATTTGTTCTGAAATATTAATATAGATAAGTGAGTGGATGAGGAATGATACAGGGCAAAATCCAGATGCTTCTTGTTTACCTTCTTGAGGCACTAATGCAGTTTTCTGCTGATGAGCACTGAAATCTCTTTTGTCTGTAGTAGTTCTGTGAAGAAAATGAGCATTAAATTGATTGACACACATCTTTAAGCGAGGCAGAGAACAAGAAGCTAATTAAGTATAGGTTTGCATGAGAATCATTGGAGAAGGGAAATAATGTAGCTTCTGTCAACTTACTAGGTTGTATGAGGTGCAGTTATTGCTATTTGAATGTTAGAACTCTGCTGGGTTTGATATACGTAAAGATATACTTAAAGACATCTATGGTAGGATTCAGCTTGAGATTAAGACAAATTCATACATCTCTATACAGTAATTCAACTCACTGGTGACTAGATGTCTACTTCAGAATGAACTGAAGAATTGAGTTGGTCTCCAAACTCCACTGATGATGCTGATGAGATCTCTGTTGATTTAAAATGAGATGTTAAACATCCTGTCTGGTTGCTTGAAAGCTGATCGCTAGAGTGTTGATGTCTCAGATAGTCTAGAGTTTACTGTCTGGCCTCCAGCTGTGGCACTGCAGGAACAGAGTTTCTCACAGTTCATTGACCATATGTGTAAGCCCCATCCAGATGTTCAGATGCTATAGGATGTCTCAGATGTCAGCAGGAAGCTCTCCCTATGTGATGCATTGAACATTGTTGTGCCTGAAGACACTCATTGGTAAATAATCAGGGCCAGGGGTCTTCATCTTGATATTGTACCCCATCCCTAGCCTATATTAATAAAGAATGTCTATCTCAGTTCAATATGAAATCAGAATTCCATTTGAATTATGCAACTGGAAAAACACAGAGGGAGTGCTTTTATTTAGTTTTACTCTTTAATTTCTTTTCTGACTTAATGGTTTTAAGTGTAATTCTGAATTATTTTTTTATTATTGACTTACAAAAAAAGCTTTAAAGAGGAAGCTAACACACACCAACCCCCCCCCCCCCCAAAACCCTGGAGTGCATTGAACTATGCTACTGTAGTAGAAAGCTGAACTGATACTTCATGCGTACATTATGAATTAAGAGAAGAGGTGATGATGGCTAAGGAGATTAACCATAATTAACATTAAAAGATAAGGGCAAGCTGTCCTCTGTACTTGAAGAATACTTGTGGTAACAATATTAGAGAAACGAGTAAGAAATAATGAGCTTCAGAACAAAAATCTTCAATTGTATTATAATAAAACAATCCTGATTAAGAATACTTAACATCAAAATGAGTTTGACATTTGATTTCAGTACTCTGGGCTCTAACTGCAAAGTTAGCTGGCCATTTTACAAATTAAATAATGTAAATATTCTAAGCCCTATTTTGTGGTATTTTTATCCCATAAACAAGGACATTTGACCACTTTTTTTGGTGTATTACACTGAGCTGTAGAGTTAAACTAGTCTAAATAGGTTCATTGGATCCACTTACCAATGAGAATCACCTTTTGTAGAAGGGTTTAGATATTAATTCTATTTTTTTGTCCTTTTTTTGTCTTCATCTTTTTCTATATCATCCTCAACTGGAGCTGTGAAATGCTTTTACTTATCTCTGCTGTGAAGAAAATGGGTTTCAAATCAGTGTAAGAAATGACTTTTAAGCACTTTTAAATTGAAATTATTGAAAATCAAGAGGGAGTGTGAGGAAATAGAAAGAGTGAGAAGACAAACAAAGTCAGAATTTTATCAATTTGTTAAGTCCTTATTTGTTTACATTTCTTTACTTTGGATGTGTGTCTGTAAAAAAAGTGTTTTTCTTTCCCATTTGTTGCCCATCCAAACAAAAAATTTCTCATTTAATGAACTCCCCACACTGCACCACCCATAACAATGTCTAAAAACTTCAGTAGTGATTCTGCTTTTCCAAATTTTGTGATTTTTACATGGGCAGAAGGCTCTTAGCTGGAACAACCCAAGTCAGGCTGTCAGAGAGTTGGCTATAAATCCCAGTCTTAGGAACTGTGTACACTCAGGAATGTGCCAGTGGTGCAGTTCCAAACTGTGTTACCTGTGTAATACTGTTTATGAACTGGACTGAGGAAACTCACTTTTCACATTTTGTTTTTCTGAGTGTTAGCAAATAGCTGTTGTCAGCACAGCCCTGGTTCCCTCAACATGACCCTCCAGGAGCTTGAAATGGGAACTCCTGGATCTCATTTCTAGTTGCATTTCCTGTGATTGCCATAGTAACAAGCAAAGTCTGGCATTTAAATGGATTATGTGAATTTTGCCAGAGGAAAACTTCTAGAGCTTTTAGACTAAAAATTTCTGCATGGCTATCATTAGTGTTTGAATTGCCAGTATTTACTTCTACCTACAGTGCTTGGTCAGTTAAATCTGATGAATGGCTACAAGCTGTCAGGTTTGTTGTGTATTGTAATGGCTGAAAGACACAAAATAGTGTCTACACTGGGATGACACTGTTGAAATAATGGCTGCTGAATGGTAGGTTATGTCTGTAAATATGATAAAACTGGGGGAGGGAGTGATTTTACTCTGCTCTGGTGAGACCTTATCTGGAATACTGTGGCCAGTTCTGGAGCCCTCAATAGAGAAAGGACATGGATCTGATGGAGCAGGTCCAGAGGAGAGCCACGAGAATGATCAGGGGGCTGGAACACCTCTCCTATGAGGACAGGCTGACGGAGCAGGGATTGTTCAGCCTGGAGAAGAGAAGGCTTCATGGGGACCTACTAGTGACCTCCCCGTACCTAAAATGAACTTAGAAGAAGGCTGGAGAGGGCCTGTTTGCAAAGGCCTGTAATGAAAGGACAAGGGGCAATGGTTTTAAATTGGAGAAGAGTAGATTTAAACTGAACATTAGAAAGAAGTTCCTCACCACGAGGTTGGTGGTATACTGGAACAGGTTGCCCAGGGAGGTGGTTGAGGCTCCATCCCTGGAGGCATTGAAGGTGAGGCTTGACAGGGCTCTGGGCCACCTGATCTAGTTGGGGATGTCCCTGCCCACTGCAGGGGGGTTGGACTAGATGACCTCCAGAGGTCCCTTCCAACCCAAACGATTCTATGATTCTCTTGAGCATTGGAATAGGCTTCTATGATTTTGATAGCAAGCGGGACTAAAAACTAGCAAACTTATGAACTCTTAATATTTTTATGTCAGAGATTTTTCAAATGGCAGGCATCAGTATTTACCAGCTTTTCTGAGTATTTTCTTCTCTTTCTATAAAGCCACAATGTATGTTGTCAGTATTATTGATAAATTAATAATTTTGAATAGTTCATATGTATAGTATAAACAGCACAACATTTTATAAGTGACTTAAGGTGGAATCTTACAATACCTTAAGTAATAGAGTAATTAGAATAATTCTTGATATCCAATAAGGACAAATAACACTGATATGTAGATTTCACTTTTTATGAAAACCAATGTATTTCCATGGTAACACAGAATATTATCACAGTTCATAAATTACTGAATACCCCAGAGTCATGCTTAGCACTCATCTGTGCTAGAAAGAAATGGCTTCCATGGCACCTTTGTTACATCTTGTTTGCCTTTATAATACTCCTCATGAAGGAAAAAAGGGAAGTTCTTTCTGTTTCTTATCCCTGCAAAGAAACAGAAAGGAAATCTTTTGGATGTTGCACATCTGAAAGAGGTTTTTTTTTTTCCTCTAGTCACAGTCTGGATCATACTCAGACATAATGTCAGGGCCTTTCAAACTACTCTGTGGCTCAGCCAAGGAAGAGCCTGTTATTTCCCTAAACTTTGATGGCTAGGGATGTGGTATGGATATGCAATAGCTTCCCTGATGGTATTGCTAAAACCCCTGAACAGTAATGCTGCCTAGGCAAAAGAGAGCTTTTATGTGCACAGCAGTAGGAGGAAGGATGGCACATCTGCAAGAGTTCTGATGTTTGTGACACCACATTGGCAAAAAGCACTGCAGGGTGCCAATTACTAGAGGTGGCATTCCTCTGGAAACCAAATAATTTATATGTATAAATTACACATATAAGGTATATTGAGCATGGCTCAATGCTTCTAGTCAGCTTGGTGAATTTGGTACATTAAAAAAAAAATTTAAAACTTAGTAGGAAATGCATAGCTGAATTGCACCAAGTCTTGTGAGATGGCAGAGGGAAGCTGCAAAAATAGGCTGCTGCTTCATGGAAGCAACTGGCTTCCATTCTCATACCATGAACTTGTGGCTTGCAAGATGCTTTAGAAGAAAACCTAAAATGAAGATTCATGTCAAAAGAGCTAGTAATTTAACCAAGTAATTTCTAAACAGAGATTGGGCAACAGGACATGACAAGCTATGGGAGCTTAGCATGCTGTCTAGATAGTCTTGTGAATTTTATCTGGACTTTTATTTTTTTTTACCATTCTGCCATCCATATGTGGTGTTTGGAATAGGTATTTGATTGAGAATTACTTAGAGGGGTGATTGTCCAGGAATGAGTATTTTCTTAATGAAATGGCAGCAAGTGGAGACTGGCAGCTGATGGAAAGATGAATGCCTTTCACCAGCTAACTGCTGATGATAATATTTGCTTAAAAACACTGTTCTCATGGTTGTGTTGCTGCACAAAATGATTTCCCTACTTTTTAAGAAAAACTCACAGTTCTCTGTCATTCTGGGAACAAAAACCAAAAGGAAGATTGGAAACCCTCCATGAAAAAAACTTGAGGAGTAAACATACTTATATGGTCTGTTATTCTCTGTGGGATATAACAGACAAATGTTGATAGTTTAGTAAATATGAATTTTATGTGGGGTACCACTGTTAGGGAGTGAAAACTATTGTTGCTTCTCATTTCTCTTTCTGTTTTACTGTGTGAAAGAAATGCAGGCTGATTTAGTGTGACTCCCTGTCCCTTGTCTGTATTTCTTCTGGAGGTCTTCAGCCCTTTTTCCTGCCTCTTTACTCTTTTAACATTCAGGCTATCAGCAAGGGAGTAAAGTTCTGTCTCCGTTGGAAAGCAATTTGCCGGTGTTACTGGCTGTGAAAGAAATTGACTGAGATTGTGAAATCCTGGGCAATTTAGCTCACAGCCAGGATGACTGGGAAGGGGCAGCATTGCTCTTTCATCAAAGGTGATGTTCCAGTTGTCTTACAGATACTTATTTCCTCTTAGCTTTTACATGCATTATTAGGTACCCTATAATCGCTGGCATTTCTTAATATAGTTTATCTAAAGATAGCAGGAGCTCTTCTGCAAAAGCAGAGATTGTGTACTCAACCTTATTGCTATTAAGTTTATCAGGAGGGAGTGAATTTAGATGTTTGGTTGTTATTGGAAGAAATTTGCTAAGAGAACTCCATCGCTTACAGCTGGTGAAACTGTTGAACCAGGGACTGATATTTGCAGTGTAGACTCACTCTGCCTACCCTTCCTGTGCTTTTTTTGCAGACACAACTCCTAGGCAGGGTAGTCCAGCCAGCCTGCAGCTGCCTCTTTACAGAAAAAATGCCTCAAAATGAGAGAATTTTCAGTCCCCAAATGCAAAAGGTGACACCATCATTTTATTACCTCCAGCTGGTTTGGTGTTTGTTTGCTCAAATATGTACTATATTTCTGAATCAGTAACGAAAATCTGAAACAACTGCATAGTGGTTTCAATTCAAATTAAATGGGAAAAGTGTAAAAGATACTTCATTTATAACAATAGCAAGCTGAGGCTATTAAGTTATGAATTCTGACTCTCTTCTATAATTTTATAAATGCTGAGAGATACAAATGTGAGTTTCATGCTTAAATGCTCTAGATAGCAATGAGATAATTTTAAAAATGCTTCTTTATGTAAAAATATGGAGAATCCTATTCCAAGGATAAAAAATGTTTAATTAGAAAGGAAATGTATGTGTGCTCCAGTTTCTTTGAAGTTTGTATCAGCAACATAAGTATTTTGTTTCCAAAGTTAAGTAGAAATTATCAAATTTCTGCTGTACTTTCCCATGTATAATTTTCTCTCTGCAAGAAAAAGCAGAAACAAAAAAACCAAAACAATAAACTGTGTTCCTCTTTCCAGGAAACATGTTAAGAGGCTGAACTGGAAATCTTTTGTTACCTCCTTTAGTGCTTGTTCTTTGGGAAATTTATTTTCAGGGAGTCGGGTACATAATCCCTGCTATTTTTCAGAAGCTTAATGTATGTCCTTTTATGAACTGTAATAAAAATTGAGTCAAATGTCATAGTCATTGCCAAGTTATAAGTAATATGGATTTTCTCTTTATCGGTTCAATAGACATCATGGTTTGTAAGTTCAAATGAAATTTCTTTTTCCTTTGATATGAAAAACCCAATAATAGAAAAGATGATTTTCAGCATGCAAGAAGAGGTAAAAGGGGAACTATGCATTTTAGTTTTAATATAGAGACAAGAAAATGTAGAATATAAATAAAATCAGTAATGAAGTAGAACTTTCCCTTTCCATTCCCCTTTCTTTTTAGGGGCTGGATGCTAGGTGCTAGTGCACACATATGGGTGTTGGTGGGCTTCTAGAGCCTTTTTTTATGTTTTATTTTTTAATTTTTTTTTTTTTTTTAGTTTATCTGGCTTCTACCGAACAGCCTTTTCAAAACTCTCCAGAACAGTTATATCCAGTGCCTTCACTTTTCCAAGGTGAAGATATGATAAGGAGCATAAGCAGCTTCCCTAATAAAATAATTTCTTTAATCCAGTCCAGCTGTCAGCTTGAGGGGTTGGCTTTGTGCAGACCATTCCTAAACACAGCATTAACTCCTACTTTCACTGCAGAAGACTGCGTGGCTCAGCTCCCTGTAATACTGAGTTGCTTCAGTTGAGTGAGATAAAAGGAGGAAAAACCTTCTCAGATTTATTTGTGGTCTAGGTAATGAGGCTATCCAGTGTGAGTAATGTTTTACAAATTTACAAAGTCAAGCTTCAGCTGAGAATATAAACACATTTACATAAACTGTAGTAGCAGTAGATCACTTTAATACATTTGTTCAAATGTCTGCAATTTCCATTTCCAAGCAGGTAAAATGATATTGGTAGGAATAGAAAGAGATCTGAAAAAAAACATGGCAGTTAAAAATAAATTAGACAACTTATGGTAATTCTTGTCAATCTTTGGGGTGCAATAAAACCTACAGTACTTCTTGTTCATAAACTATAAGTCAAATGATTTTTTTTTTCCTTTTGACATCCAAGACTTCAAGAGATGCCACTATACTTTGCAGTTCTGCATTAAGAAGACTTACACAGGTCCTTCTGGGGCCTCTCAGTAGTTCCATTACAGTCTCAGCCCCAACCTTTGAGCTTGGCAACTCATCCACCAGGGTCAATAATTTTATATTTATAATCTGGTTACCATGTATGTTAGTTAAGATAAAGGTTTCTGACAACTGCATTATGATAGCACCATGCAGCTGTTGTCCCTTTGATCTGGCTTTGTTGTGGGAACATGTTCCTTCAGATATTTATATAGCTGACTTGTGACTGCTTTAGTTTTTCTCAATATTTCTAAGATGTTGTTGCCCAGCCTGTGATACTGTGTTCCTCTTTGAAATTAATATAAATGAACTGATGCAGGTTTAGAAATTCTGGATAAATATCTTAACTGGAACGAACATGGACAGATACAGAACCCATCAGGACTTGTATTTGGATGGTACAAGGGATGGATGTGCTTCTTCCTCTGACTTGCAGTCCTGAGGAGATTCCAGCATTTTGTCCATGCATTCCTATGCTGCCATATGGATCACTAGGCCACCTTTCAATAAACTGTGCTTTCCAATTAGGTAGTTTTAATGAATATGTGCTTGTTTCTGAAGCATTGGAAAACATTTCCATTGGATCTGAAAAGCTGCATTTTGAAAAGTGGATTCCCCATTTATTTTCTTCACAGTCTAGATTTCTAAGCAGCTGCTAATATGTAAACTCTGAATGACACAAAAGGTATTTTTACCAACGATACCTGAAACTCCTTGAGCACTAATGTAAAGTTCATCTTAGCAGTTTAAGTCAGTTTTGTTAAGATGTTTTAACCTCAAGGTGCCAATAGTGGCATCATTCCCATCACTAAGCGATAATGTTTGAAAATTCTCGTTGTTAATGCCAAAAGATTCAAGGCTCATTTGATCTGGCTTAGTTTAGCAGCCTGTTGTTCTTGTGTTTCTGAGTATTTGTTTTAATTCAAAACAAATGGAAATGTTGGCAACTTAACTGAGACATATGTAGGAAGTAACCATTTGCAACTATAGTTGTATGAGACAAGATTCTATAATTGGAACATTTAAGTAGTAATCCTCAGAAGCCAACAGAGGAGTCCTTTCCAGGGTGTTCAGTACAAGCCTTGGAGCCTGATTCTCTTCTTAGGCTGTTTTTTTATCTTCACAGTACAAATATGTAGTGAAATATAAGCTATCTCACTTTGAATANACCTGATTCTCTTCTTAGGCTGTTTTTTTGTAATTGGCATGTCATTTGCTTCAGATAATGTTTATACAAATGAAAGTAGGAGAAGAGTCATTCCCTACAAAGGCAAATCCTGTTTTCTGCTGCAGGCAGTGTGCTGCTTAGGCATCAGTAGAAACCTTGCATCTGTGTTTGAAAATAAAGTCTTAGACCTATAAAGCTAGATCTGGACAACCTGGCTTATAAGGCATTGGTGTGCTTATGAATTATTTTTTTATCTTCACAGTACAAATACGTAGTGAAATATAAGCTATCTCACTTTGAATACAGGGAAGATAAAGTTTTATTGTCCACTATTTAGTTTTGGAAATATACATAAAGTCTTGTGTGTCCAAGTTATTGTAGTTAGTTAATTTGTTAGTTATTTTAGTTAGTTAGATTATACCTAGAATAGACATAAAATAGTTTATAAAAAAGTTTGAGATTTGAATTCATTGATATTAAGCTTTTTAATGGAGTGAGGTGAATTAGAAAGGGAGAAGAGTTTATAGTGGGTTTTTTACCCTGTCTAGATTCCAATGCACTGCAAGTTTAATGAGACCGATTCAATTGAATTTATTGGAGCATGGACACTTATCCTTGAGACAAAATTAGATAAATTTGATCTGTTATTGTGTAAGAAGAACAAAGATGATTTACAATCCCTTTTGCAATTCCATTTCCCAAGCAGGGACAAGGTTGGAACATGTTGTAGTTCTGGCATGGAAAAGATCAGCAGTATCAAGCTGGTTTACTTGATCTATCAATAACTGACCTTTGAGGTAATGGAGCAGTGCCTGTTAATGGGGTACACTGCCTCTTTTGTGCTGCCTTCTTCACAGGAACTTTGTGATCAGGAGATATCTCACAAAGAGAATCCCTGAGGTTTCTTCTTAGGAGAACTTTACATCCTCATTGCATCATGGGAGGAATGGGAATAGCAAATTTGGTTTTGCAAACCCATTTAAAATATAAAATGATGTAATGGTCTTTTTTGTTTCTGTGTCAGAGGTTCCCTGACATAAAATATGCCTGCATCACAAACCATAATGAAAAGCAGAGATACCTGAGGTAACTGGGAATGAGTGAGGGTATTTTCTGGAGGCTGTGTAGCTTTTATGACACTGGAGTTGGAGCAAAATAATTTGGCTTGCAAGGAACTCTCTGCTGTCATAGCTTGACTAGTTCTGACGTCTGAGATGACAATATAAATGAAGGCTGAGAAAAAGGATGTATTACCATTTGTAAAAGACATTCAGGGATTAGTACAAAGGATGAAAAATTATTGAAATTGAGCCTGCTTTAAGATCAAATGGATATTAATTGCTTCTGAATGAATTTAGAGTGTAAATTAGAACAAGGTTTCTGACATCAAAGGAATGATGCCTGAAATCTGACATGACCTTTCAAATAGGGCAGGGAGGACAAGGAACCTAAATTATTTCAAGATGGAGCTTGATAAATTAATATAGGTAGTGATCCCAGAGATGGAAATTAAAGTTTATGATTATAGGATCATAGATCATAAACTCAAAGAGACATCAAAAAGCATCTAGTCCATTTCCTTGCTCTAACTTAGTCTCAATTACATTTAAATCATTCCAGGTTTATCCAGCCTGATCTTAAATATGCAGGAGACTTGGAGAACAAATTAGTATCCTGCCTCTTTATAGCCATCTCTTACATGCTTGGAAACTCCTGTCCTTTTTCCCAGAATCACAGGGTGATTGAGATTGGAACATCTCACTATTTTCATTTTTATATTAAACTTTGGTTGTTTCAGTCTTTTCTCTGAAAACTTGTCCTCTAGATCTCTGGTTGTGCTTGTACTTTCTGCTGGGCTCTCCACATGTTTTTCTTCCTTCTTCCCATTTCTCCTGTTAACAGTATACTGAGTACAACAGAAGGATTTTTTGGTGAGTTTCAGCCATAGTGTTACTGCCAATTTATCCAAGTGTTATTGTCATTTTTGCAATGTAGGAAGTGATCTACTTCCCAGTCATCTAGGTGTTTTCATCAAGTATGTTCCCTGCTGTGGCAGGGTATAGAATGTTAGAAATTCCCTTGATCCCTGCACCTGTCCTTTTTTTGTGAGTTTCTTCTAATAAAGCTCTTATGCTCCATGTAAGGGAGTGTTTGGGGCTGCTGTCAAAGGAAAAATGGGCCATAAACAAAAGGCTTTGTGGATCCATCTAGACTAAACTTTTCTTATGTGATTGATTGACTTTAATTCAACTCACGTGGATCCTTCTTATCCTGTGTCCCTTGTGCATTCAAAGCTAGGACAATCCATAAAGCAGACATAATATTACAGGCTTCACCAGAGTCAGAAGCCACCAGAAGGTTATGAACGAGGAGGAGAGCAGTGCTATGCTTTGGCATTAGCGTGGTTGCCCTTTGTCTTATAGCCTGAAGAGCGCACCATATCACCTACTATAAATGCACATTGGTGGCTGAACAGGGGAAAACCAAGCACTTTTGTGCCATCAAGCTGATGCTATGGAAGTCTCCTGCTAAGACAGCAGAACTTAGGGCACTGTAGCACTGGAACTGCTTTGTAGCTGAATGCCTTTCTGGGTAACCTTATTTTTCAGTGATCAGATTGATATTATTCTTACCTGTTGTCATTTTGGTGCATTGTCAGTTTGAGGTCAAGTCTTAATGGCTTATTTGCTCTGCATATCAGCAAATGAGGTACTTTGATGCCACATTCATGCATACATTTGTGAACAGGGAATAAATAAGATACTATTAAGCCTAACACTCAGAATTCAAGGGCTTGAGAAACTTTGCATGTTGCTAAACTGACAAAGTGTTGTTCGAAAGTGATAAAAGCAGGTGTTTCTTTTTAGTTGCCAAGTCTGCTCCCATGTGAGAGGCTAGGTAAGTAGTCCAAATTACATCTAAGAAGAAAATTTGCCAAAGCTTAATTACTTTCTATCACAATGCCAAAAAAGAAGAAGAAGAAAAAAAAACAACCCACCTTGGAACTACATTGTAGTCTGTTTAATTCTCCTCATTTAAAGCCTTGAGGTAGAATTCTTAACTTCACAATAAACTGCACTCTTTTAGCAGTAAAGCAGAACAAATGTCTAAGTGATGACTTGTGTTCCTTCTACATTTGGCATTTAGGTTAAAGTAATTTTACGTTCAAAAATTTAAGTAGTTTTACAAGGTCTGCAGCTGTGTTGTTTCAGTAGGGTATAGTTTTATCATTAATCAACACTTTTCTGTGATGACTTCTGCTAAGGTTATGGCTGTTTAATCCATCTTTATTGGTAAGCATGATCTTATTAAGCCTGGATATTAGATCTCGGCGTTCCGTGAGTTAGACCATAGTATCACTAAACCTTGCTCTCCTGCTCTGGCCAGTAGTGCTTGTCTGTGTGCTGGGCAATTGAGTGCATCAGACTGTGTTCAGTCAATCCTACTTAAGTCAAGCTTTTCATCACAAAGCCTCCATCAGCTTGTCTTCTGCAAGGAGACTTTATCAATAAGTCAGCAGGTGAAGGGATTAAGACCACAGCTATTTTCCCACACGCCAGGTACTATGCACAGTGAAGTTTCAATATCATAACCCCTCAGTTCTACATTATTACTTCATTGATAAGGAGGCAGTTTGCTGGCAGGTCTCTCTGTCCTTTATTTAAAGAGAATGTAATGAAACCAGATTTCTTTCACAAGACCAAACCAGTGAGTCCTCTGTCCATATCTGCATATGCTGTCACTATTTGGAGGAAGATGCAAGGATAATAAAATGATTTAAGAAAATCTACAACTTTCCTCATATATTAGTAGTTGCTTCCATAGGTAAAACT
Source organism: Bucco capensis (assembly GCA_013396975.1). Taxonomy (NCBI): domain Eukaryota; kingdom Metazoa; phylum Chordata; class Aves; order Piciformes; family Bucconidae; genus Bucco; species Bucco capensis. The sequence goes on from VWZO01013056.1 coordinate 168,120, forward strand.
GTATACAAGTTGAGATTCTTTACCAGATTTGCCCCTCCCATATATTTTAAGCAGCCATCCAATTCCCTCTTGAATAAGCTAAATTCTTAGTCTGCCTTCATATGGAAGTATTTTCACAAGAAATAGCTGACATCTGTATTTTGAATGTTTTAATTTTCCCATAACAGTTTTGAGACTATAAAACAGTTTATAGAAAGGGATTATTGAATTTTAGAAGCTTACTATAAATTTTCTGTTATTTTCAGTTCACTTCTGTGTACATGCAACTATGACTACTTTGACCTCTCTGTAAAGCAACACTTCTACCAAGCATCACTGCAGGTGTGTGCTGTTTCCCTTCCTAATTGATTATAGTTAACTTAAAGCCCAGTGACTTGTGTGAGTAGCTGAGATTATTTATTCCAAGACATATTTCTGAGATGCATTCCTCAACTTTGAATTTCATCTGCTCCTTTGCTGCATACTCATTTAGTTTTATTTGATACCACTGATGGTTTTAACAAATAAAATCTTAAATAATTCTGTTTTGGGCAGATCTTACTTTCCTTGAGTAGGCCCATCTGTTGTGAGAGATCCTAATGTGCAAACAGAATTCCATGTTGAGTATAGGTCAACAGTGACATGCTGTAAAAGGACAGTCAAGAAATATAAAGAGGTATATAGTCTTTGAGGCACAAGAAGTAACTAATCTTCAATTCTACTCAGAAATTGTGAGACTTCTTTCCAGTACTGGGCATAACATCTTAAGAAAGACATTGACCAGCTGGAGAGTCCAAAGGCAAACAAGAATCATGAAGGGTTTTGAAGACATGACAAGCAAGTGTGTGTATGTGTGAAGAGTACAAGGCTGTGTGGGTGTATGTTAGTATTTTTCAGGTAGGTAAAAGGATTTTGCACAGTGGGAGGAAAAAATCTTTTCTTTGTCTCCATTGCAGAGACAAGAAGATGTCACTGTGACCTGTGTCTGCATACTCAAATTGGACATAAGAAAAATATTTCTGAAGGCAAGGATAGTCATTAGTGTATTTTCTACATATCAAGCAATGTTTGAAAGTGTTCAGATCTTCCACTGGAGAGCAGAATTTGGTCATTTGAAAGTGTTTCTCTGTAAATGCATTTGAGGCCAATAGATAGTAATCCAAGTAACGTTTCTAGATTGCTCTGAAAAAGGTACAAGAACCTCATCTGATTTCTAGCAAGCGTGCTTAGTATATTCACTGTCACAAGTTCAGAAGAAGAGAACAAGGAAGGCCTAGAAGAGAGATGTCTGGTTTAGAACAGGCATGCATGTTTCTAAAAATAAGCTGCTATACGTTGTTAAAAGGGTGCCAATGGCAAAAGAAGGAGCACATATCTGGGTATCACCATTTGAAGTGATGTGCCTTGTCACAAGGCAGAAGGTAGAGAAAAGATGAAAGAGCATCTCAGCTACAGCTGGTAGGATTTCCTATATTCTCATTTTGAATATGCCCAAAGGAATACTTTTTGGAAATCTTTTGTGTCAAATAAGAGGGAAAGAGAGGTAGGAGGTTTTTCCTCCCGTCTTTCTGTCTCTCGTTTTATTTCTCATCAGATATTTTGTCTTTGAACTAGTTTAAATTTGCCTAAAAGTAGAAAGTTTCAATGCAAGCTTTTGGTTCAGACAGATCATCATTTTCCATTAGAAATCCATCTTATAAAAAAATTCTGAACCAGTTCGTTCCTACGTCAGTGCAATCAGGGGAGGAAATAAGAATGCACTGTAATTGGAAGCAGTCTCCAGTAGTTACAGTGCTGCAAAAACTGTGTCTAACTGAGTTATACTTTAGGACTACATTCCCCTTGGGCTGCTTGCTTGTAGTGATGTCAGTGTAATAGCACTACATCAGTAGAAAAACCACTCCATATGCATACGAGCATTACAGAATTCTGGGGCTAAATTGAATTATATATATTCCTCTTCTGGGAATGCAGAGTAAGTTTTGCTGCAAGTTACATGTAGCTGTAGTTGCATGCTACACCTTTAGGAAATAAAAGCCTTAAGGGAGCACACAGTGATTTAATCATTATTTTGTTTGCTGTTGCAGCTAAATGCTATGCCTTTTTATAGGTGTACATTAGTGCTCATCTTGCTGTCAACAGATACTTAGTGAGATCCAAGGAAGACTGGTGCAGACAACTGAAGTGAATTGCAAGCTTTAACATCAGGCTACATCTTGACCTGGCAATGAAGGATGAATCAATCCATCACTTTTCATTTAAAATAATACACTGGACCTTGGTCAAAAATATTAATGATAGAAACAAATGGCATCACTGGTGGATCACTCTGTTGCCAATAACCAATGAAAAATACCTTGGCAAAGTCCTCTTTCTTGATTAAAGCTGGCAACTATAGGGATGAAAGGACATCTGAAATATTGTATCTGATAGATGTTCTGATTAAATGTATTCCCCAAAGTCTTGATTCCTAGCCTTTTCTGTAAGAACTGTGACTCTTTAGAAGAGTTGACTGATTTTAGGAGAAATTGTAAGATTGCCTACTTCTGGTACGCTGATGATTGAACAGATCTGGAAACAACACCTGAGCCATTCCAGCTTACTGCTGAGCATTTTAATGACATTTGAATTTGGTTCCTATTTGCTTTAAACCATTATCAACAAAAGTAACACAGGAGCTGCTTAAGAGGCAGCACAGACATCTGTGTTGTGGAGGAGGGGCTGACCACTTGATAGAGTAACCTGGTATCTTCTAGGGCAGGTTATTCTCCCTGTAAATCAGAACCCTAGAGCTACAGTTGCTGTGTTTTGTACTGTGTGTGGGGTCTAAGATTGAAGGTACAGTGCATAATGTTTGGGAACATAACTCTATCCTGAAAATTACAACCTGCATAATTAAAAAAGTATCTGAATGCTAATCATTCCTTGCATCAGACTCGTTTTCTCCTTAAGGATGGGAAGACTATTTGCCTATGCATTGATTAAACAGAATGTATTTGTTGTTTCAGATGCATTCACAGTGAATTGTTATAATTTAATCTGGGCTGTGCAGGGTCCTGGGGGAAGCAAGCAAATGCAATATATATTTGAATCATTAAATATAATTTAAGTGTGATGACAGCTGGAAAATAACTGTACAAGTGATTTCAGGGTATTCCATATTTATTCCCTAGTAATGATAAATCGTTGGTGGTTTCCTCTGTTTACAGATTAAAAGGCAGGATTTTAACATGTCAGCATTCAGTCTGGGTTCTGTAAATAAAGTAAACAGAGCAAACACCTGCCTAACATTTAGACATTGTTACCACACATTCAACCTTCTCATGTGAATTCATTTAATCCCCCAAAGTCCCTTTGGGGTAGGTAAACATTATCTCCATATTACTGATGGAGAACTGAAGCGTAGGGCAGGCTGAAAGTAACTTTGCAGAAAGTAGCTTTAAAGAAAGGGCTTTTAGACAATCCACAAGTCTTAACCTCAGAAGTTAACTAAATGTTTTTGATGTTGTTCTCCATGATTTTTTCATTGATGAAGTGTCTCTGACTGAATTGACCATGGGACCAAGCATGGTTTACTATCCTTAGTAACATACATAAGGAGTTATCATATACAATGGCGAAGTGCCACTTTTTGTATTAAAACAGAATTCTAAGTAGAATTTTGTTAAAACACCAATTCTGTTGTGTTATTTGGGGAGTATGACGGGGGTTAAGGGCTGAAAAGTTATAAGTTTATTGATCACACATTATCCCTAAATGTTTTGGTGGACGTACGTAGGTGTCATTTAATCTGCTCCTGGAGAACAACTTCATGTGAGCTGGAAGGCAGCAGCTATAGAGAGCTAAGAAAATAAAAGAGGTTTCTTTCCCATGCTGAATACTCTTGTGGCTAAAATCTAGCTACCTACTGAAGTACAGTGGTAACTTAAAGAAGAAAGGCAGCATTGGAAAGGGAAAACTAAAGATCATGTTATTAAGGAAAGAGATGCAAAAATGGAATTACTGCAATCTTTTGTTTAATATGTGCATTTCCTTTGTCCTCAGCTTTCTTAATCCCTCAGTAGGGCTATTAACTCTCCATCAGTTTCTGTACGCGCATATGCACTGACCATTTCATTCTTTCCTTCTCATGTAAGACAAAGTATGAACCAGATAAAGCCAAATTGAAATATGGCTACTATTCAGTGGGATTATCCCAGAACCTTTATATAAATTATCTAATAGGACACCTCTGCAGTCGTGTTTTCTGCATGTACTGCCTTCCTAGTAAAAGGGTGGTTAAACCTTGTCCAGCAAGACCAAGACTTAGCAGTTATATCAAGGTGGGTAAAGAAGGGGCTTGAAGACCCATGTCAAAGTTGTGTCTTCATCCTCTCAAAGGCTAAACTCTAGGACCAGATCTGAGAAATAATTCACAAGAATTGGCTGTCCTAAGTACAGTTTTATGGTCATTCTCTGACTGCCACCACTAGTTTGGTTTATTACAGGGAAAGACAGTGATAAACTATGATAAAAACTTGGTAAACCCATCAGACTTTTCAGTAAATGCAATTATTATTGTGCAATACAGGAGATCTTGTCATGGACAAGATATTAGGCTACAAAAACAAAATAAACAAATGGTGTATATCCCAGTGGTCTTGCAGATAGCAGAGCTGTGATGTTTATCCACTAAATAATCACTGTGGAAAAAAGTATAAGGCATTGAATTATCTGTAAGCAAGAATTATCAAGAATTTTGTTTATCTCAGGAATGCTTTAGTCACTCTTGAATCAATCAAATACTAGAAAACAAACTTTGCTTCCCTGTCAAGTTACTATATTACATACATCTCAAAATATCAAGAGAATTACATATGTATGAGAAAAGTCTTTGAAGGAAGGATACTGATGTTCTTATTCCTGAAAGAATGTCCTCATATTGTCAAAAGTTATTAGTGATACTGCCTTTTTTCTTTCCTGCCTATGGAGTTTGATGAACATTGCTCATCTCCAGCCATTCATCAGCATCTCTGGGCACATTAAGTGGTATTCACCACCTTGAAATACTCTGATCGTTGTGGTGGATTCCTGTGGCAGAAGCCTGACAGCCATCACTCTTGCAGATTAGGATGGAGTTTGCTGTGGGGCTGGCCCGTGGGAAGTGAGGCAGTAAAGCAATTGTAGCAGTAGATGTTCACTAACTCCTCTGGTCAGTGGGAATGCTTGAACTGGTTATGCTAGATTTTGGACAATTTTGAGAAGCTCCCTTGCTGTACCTGTATGTGAGATTGTGCCTTGAACGTAATGGTAATACACAGTTGTGCTTTGTTCCTTTTCCTTCGGGTTGCTGTGAATGCTGCTCCCATATACTGAGATCAAGTGTGTTGTGTCACTGGAACAAGGACTATTAAAGCCAAAGACTGTGTTTCTGTGGCTGGTATTTAACTCACTGTGGATGCAGCTGAAATACAGGAAACAATAGGTGGTTCCTGGATTTGATTTTATTTTTCGGTAGTGATTTAGCAGGGTTTAAGTATTATCAATTACAGGGATTAATTAAATGCTAGTAAGCACCCATTACTCTGATACTGGAATGGAAATAGCTACCTGATGATTTAAGGGCTATTTATAGGAGTTACTACTCCTGAATAAATACAAGACCTTCCTTATTTTTCTTTGAGATTAAAATTGGAAAAGACCATAAGAAATGCATAGCAGACATTTTATTTTTTACGATCTTTTTTGTTGTATATTGCCTTTATTTTTTTGCTGTTAATGTTTTCAAAGTTGCATATTCAACTGCAGAGTGTTTTGTGTAGTTTATGGTTGCATGTTCAAAATAGAAACCTATGCAAACAAAAAAATTGAAGTAGATCACTAATAATTTTTGCATGTGAATAATTCATCGTAGATACCATGAGTTTAATTGCAAGTGCACATTAAAAATCCTTGCTTGAAAAGAAGCCTCTTTAATATCCAATTTATATTTATGTCATTCTATTGAGACATGCAATGCTTTTATGATAATTAACAAACCATAGAAGTCTTGATTTAGTTATTTGATTTAGCTAAGTAACAGAAATATGGATGTTTATCCATCCTATACATATCTCACAAGTTTTCTTTGAAAATTTCTGGCTCTTCGGGTCTTGAGGGAAACTAGACATGTATTGTAATTCTGCATTTGGTTCCCACTAGACTCCACAAGAGCAGAGAAAGATGCGAAGAAAATTACGCATTCATTTTTGAGTTTACTCACAAAAGGGTAGTTTTAAGTTTTGTGGGGTTTTTTCTGTCTACTTACCTCATGGAGGGGTAGCAACAAAGCTAGAACAGTTCTGTATGTTTGACATTACTAAAGTAATTCAGATCTAGATCACATAAGTCTTTTAGGTATCTCTTTTTTTGGTGCAAATTGCATGAATCTTCAGAGTTTTCTTATTCTGATCTGTGATGTTAGTAAGCTTCTACTGTAAGCATAATGATGAATGCCTTGGAGACCTGTGCTACTAATTATGCTCTGAGTTTTTTCTCAGGCTATCTAGCTTTTTGTGGTGGGCTAGGAACTTGGTCCCTAGCATCAAACAGTACCAACTCACCTGTAAAGAGATAAGAAGCTGCTTACTGCATGACATGAAAAGGCTACAATTAGCAGTGCTCTTGTGATGATGCTAAGCAGGTTTGAAGCTGGAACATCACTGAACTTGGCAGTTTCTTTGTTATTTTAATCAATCCCACTGCAATATTTTCTCAATGCTAGAATTCTGCCAAACCTTTGGCTGGGAAGTTGCCCTCGGCAGCTGGAGCATGTGACCATCAAGCTGAAGCATGAGCTGGGTGTTACAGCTGTGATGAACTTCCAGACCGAATGGGACATTGTTCAGAATTCCTGGGGCTGCAACCGCTACCCAGAACCCATGAGCCCCGAAGTCCTCATGAAACTGTATAAAGAGGAAGGTATTGCCTATGTCTGGATGCCAACTCCAGACATGAGCACTGAAGGTAATGCTCAGGCCACTCTTGAAGTCAATTAATAGTAACAAACCCTCTGAGTTACTAATCTGTCACTTTTATGACTAGGGTTTTCTTCCTGGGTAAATTTTGTGTAAAAATATAGCTAACACAGGGTATGATTTCACTGTGTGTTGTCTCTAACAACTTGCTCATATTTACTTGTAGGTGGAGAGGCCACCTAAAGTACTTTGTGTCTGGCAGTATATCTTTATTTGAATTTAAAGCCAACTGACATTGATAACTGCTTGACTGCTTTTGCTTTCAGCTTGAATTCTGCCTGTACAGTGCAAATATGCTGTGTAGGTGGAAGTCTGCAAGCTTGCACAGCAGGACAGCTTGCCATCTTTGCTGGCTAAAAATGGAGTGTGCTGTATGTCAGAGGAGGTTCATGTAGAGCAGGTTGCACAGGGTAGTGTCCAGGCAGGTTTTGAATGTCTCCAGAGATGGAGACTCCATCACCTCTCTAGGCAGCGTGCTCAGTGCTCTATCACTCTCAAAGTGAAGAAGTTCCTTCTTATGTTTAGGCAGAACTTCCTACATTCAAGTTTGTGATTGTTACCCCTTGTCCTCTCATTGGGCATCACTGAAAAAAGACTGGCTTCATCCTCCTGACACCCACCCTTTAAGCATTTGTAAGCATTGATAAGATCCATCCTTAGTATTTTCTAGGCTGAAAACACCCAGCTCCCTCAGCCTCTCCTCATAAGAAAGATATGCTCAGGTACCCTAGTCATTTTTGTAGCCCTTTTCTGTACCCTCTCCAGAAGTTGCTTGTCCTTCTTGAACAGGGAAGACCAGAACTGGACACAATACTACAGATGTGGTCTCACTAGGGCAGAGTGGAGGGGGAAGAGAACCTCCCTTGACCTGCTGGCCACACTCTTCTTGATGCATCCCAGAATGCCATTGGCCTTCTTGGCCACAAGGGCACATTGCTGGCTCATGGTCATCCTGCTGCCCACCCAGACACCCAGATCTTTTTCCACAGATCTGCTTTCCAGCAGATCAGCACCTAACCTGTACCAGTACATGGGGTTATTGGTAGTCAGGTGTATTACCCTTGTTGAACTTCATAAGGTTTTTTCTGCCCAACTTTCCAGCCTCTTCAGGTCATGCTGGATGGCAGCACAGCCTCCTATGCGTCAGCCACTCCTCCCAGTTTTGTGTTATCAGCAAATTGCTGAGGGTACATTCTATTCCTTCATCCAGGTTATTGAAAAATATATTGAACAGGACTGGACCCAGTATGGACCCCTAGGGAACAACATTCATTACATATCTCCAGCTGGACTCTGTGCCTTAATCAATCCTTCATTGATTAATGATGGATTATCCTTCATCCATTTTTCAATTCACCCTAATGTCCATTCATCTAACCCATACCTCCTAAGCTTGCCTATGAGGATGCTGTCAGAGACAGTGTCAAAAGCCTTGCTGAAGTCAAGGTAGACAACATCCACTGCCCTTCCCTCATCTATCCATCCAGCCCTGCCATCATAGAAGGCTATCAGATTAGTCAGACATGACTTCCCCTTGGTGAATCCATGTTGACTACTTCTGATAACCCTCTTTTCCTCTGTGCAGTTTGAGATGATGCCCAGAATGACCTGTTCCGTCATCTTTCCAGTGATAGAGGTGAGGCTGACTGGCCTGTCATTTCCTGGGTCCTCCTTCTTGCCCTTCTTGAAGACTGGAGTGACATAGGCTATCTTCCAGTCCTCAAGCACCTTGCCTGCTCTCCAGGACCTTTCAAAGATGATAGAGAGTCACCCACAGTGACTTCTGCCAGCTCTCTCAGCACTCGCAGTTGTATCCCATCCAGACCCATGGAATTGTGAATATTCAGTTTACTTAACTGACCTCTGACTTGATCCTCCTCAACCAAGAGAAAGTCTTTGTCTACACTTTCTGTGTTACCTCTAAGGTCTGGGACTCATTAAGGCTGACCTCATTTATTATTGACATGATAATGTTTTGGAAAGCAGCACTATGTAGGGAGCTTTGCAAACCTCTGGTACTAAACCATTTCATTTTTTGTTTGCCAACTTTAATGCTATGTAAGATGTGCTGTTTGATGTAATTTGCTGCCTTGTCTCAGTCCATTTGAATATGAATATGCCACACACATCTGCTGCTAATCAAAATGTATATCCAGAGATGACCTGGGGCATTTTTCAGATTTAGTGTGATCTGAATCTATGTTGCAGGAAAAACAAAGTTAAGGTGAAATATTATTTGGAAAAAAAAAAAAAAAAGAAAAAAAAAGAAAAAGCCCCAAACATGTCAGGTTTGCCATTAAGTTTCATAGTTCATCAGGGTGTACAAACATGATCTCAGCTCTGGGCCTCACTTTCTCAAATGCAAATGAACATGCCTTGTTTTTAACCTTAGGAAGAATACAGATGTTGCCACAAGCTGTCTGCCTCTTGCATGGGCTACTGGAGAATGGACACACTGTCTACGTGCATTGCAATGCTGGTGTTGGCAGGTCTACAGCTGCTGTCAGTGGCTGGCTGAAGTATGTGATGGGATGGAGCCTGCGGAAAGTGCAGTACTTTTTGGCTTCCCGGAGACCAGCTGTCTACATAGATGAAGAAGCTCTGAATCGTGCTGAAGATGATTTCTACCAGAAATTTGGACATCTTCGTTCCTCATGCAAAATACAAGAGTAGAAAAACAGAAAAGGAAAAGGAAGAGGAAGAGGAATCCTTACATTTGAACCCTAAAAACTTAGAAATCATGAATTGCATGCCTGCCTCTCCTCTTCAGATTATAAGCTTGTCATAAAAATCATGAGAATTTTGTTTAAAAAGTGCCTTTAACGATTTTTTTTGCTTTAAGTTTATATGATTCATGGCTTCAAGCCTTTTGCTGCAAGTCTGAGACCTAGAGACTGTGCAAAGGTAAACTAAAATTTTCTTTGAACTACTTGCCTACAGGAACGGAGGTTTTGGGGTAGATACTAAATAAGATGTGAGGTGAAATAGTTAGAATTGGCAATGTTTCGGTGACAAGAAAGGGAAGGTGTTCTGAGAAAAACAGGTACCAAGGCTGACAGGATTAAGGTTCAGAGTAGGATGGAGCTGATCATTGTTAAAGCTGCTCAGTCATTTTAAATGATTTGTTTTCTAGTAATTTTGTAGCTAAGTGGTATTAATGAGAAAGACCAGAAAGAAACTGATTTTTTTAGCTCAGTTTCATAAACCAAAATCTAACATCTAATGCAGTGAACAAAAATGTGCTCCCTTTGCCTATCTAGTTAATGTTAAATATTTTGAGTTACAGCTATGTTCTTTTATGACACTGGGGTTATGGTGGTAAATAGCACAAAGAGAGGAAACAGCTCGAATTACTGCAGTCTTACTCTGTTGTGGAGAAATACTGCTGTTTAATACATTATGCTAGGCTGTGAGAGCTCTAAGTCAAAGATATGTTTTGCTCTTCTGATCCATGCAGTGCTGTACAGTTGGCTTCCTAGGTGCCAAGTCAATCTAAGCAGCAACCACCAGTCTAAAACAGGACCTATAGCAACTGTGAGATAAGCCTTTGTGCATGATTGACATCACAGCCTCTGTGCTGTTGACCTAGGTTAAATTCTTTAGCAAAAGTATCTCCTTGTGCAAGCAGTGCGTGGATGTTCACAGATACTCAATTAAGCCAGTTGAGGAAAGTGCTGGACTATCTCTGGGGTGAAAAAAGTGAATACATTCCTCTATAGGAGCAAAGGGCAACTCTGAGGAGGATTTCTCAGGAACTTAGCCTCAGTAGACTAAGTTGGCTTTGTGGATGATCCATAATGTTCTCCAGTGCTGCTTAGTCCCTTAGCTAAACTAAGCAATGCCACCAACAGCTTCCAGCCTTGCTCAGGTAAAACCAATTTACTGTAGGTTAAGTCCAGAAGAGGAGGGAGAGAAAGCATTTCCTAAGATACAGAGGATTAATGATGCATAAACCTTAAGAAACCTTATTTCTACAGATTTATTCTTCAGTGAAATCTCATTTTTTCCAGCCGAATTGTTCCTCTAAAGACCCAGTCAGTGCTGGAGTAGTTTAGTTTATATTTATTATACTTGATGGAAAAACTATTAGATATGAAGGCTTTGTGGAGAATGCCCAGAATAATATGTTTTAATTATCCTATAAGGATAATTTCCTATAATTAAGGATAATTTCCTATAAGGAAAAATATTCATTTAAGTTATTCTATATATGTGGTTTGATCATGACTTTGTTTCTGATTTCTTGTAATAGTACTAACTGTCTAAAAAAAGGATGAGAAAACTTCTCTATTAAATAAAAAAATAATTATAATTCCAGCAGTCCATTTTGTCATGTCTTTGGCTCCCAATTTAATGAGTAGCAAAAAGAATTATGACTAATATTTCTATGTAGAAGTGAGACCATCCACTTTAATGGCAGCAGCCCATTACTTGTGTGCTATACAGTGTCAGTTTTGATGGGCTGTTGAAGAGGAGATCTCAAAAACTAGCACAGCAAAGATATGTAGATGATATGGTACCTCTGGTACCTCCAAAGGCAAAAAAAGGTGGGGGGAAGGTAGGATACTTTTCCTAGTCGAATAATGCAGCGAGCAGAGCGAGTGTGTCAAATGCTGCTGCCTGGCTGTTGGGCTGTTGTGCAAATGTGCAGAGCTACAGCTAATGGCCCAGGAGTTACTTTGTTTTGACTGAGTTTAAAGTAAAAATGGTGAGCTACTGTGTGCCGCTCAAAATCAGGTGCTGAGGGGAGAAGGAGGGCGTAAGAAGTAGCAAGTAGAATTTGCTTAAGCTTTACATTTACGTTGAGATATACTTGAAATCTAAAACTTAAAATATGTTTCCAAGCATCCCTGACAGTCAGCCCTTTCCATCAGATGCAAATTGTGATATGTGTTTGGACGAGTACTTGTGGGTTTCTTTCCTGTTTCACAGCTAATTATGTTCCTCTTTCAGGGCTCTTGGGACTGAACAGTGCCCAACATGGCACAAACAAGCAGGTCTATGACCAACAAAGTATAGCCATGCTGTATCAACTATTTCCTAATTCTGATTTTATCAGCAATGGAAGCAGACTGGTGTTTGAATTTTAGGGAAGAATTCAAATGATACAGAAGCTACAGATTCAAGCAAGCGCTAGAAATGAGTTCTTAATTCACTGTTTATTGTCATTTCAGCAAGGGGTTGCTGGGTCATTGCTTATTCTTATTTCAGTTTGCTTGTCTATTGAATTGTTGAGGGACTATATCATATAGAGATTGCATTAGCTGTTGAACTGCATGAAAACAAGTTGCCAACATCATGCTAACACAGAGTAGAAAGAGATCCCATGGCTTACAGTCCCTTTGCACCCATTTGTGTGTGTATGGCTAGGCTTCGCGAACGTACCCATTTGTAGCATAATTCTTTCCCTCATTTTCACCTTCCTCTTTGAAGTCCACTCTGTTGAGTAGCATTCTTTCAGAGGCTTTCCTAATGCAACTGGGAATTTAAATGCTAAAGAGATCATTGCAAGAAGCTACAGCAACAGGAAAAGCAATCATATGAAAATATTCCATTTCTCCAACTGTATAATTATGTGATAAATCTGCATCTAGAGATTATCTATTAGAATTTCAATTTGTAATATGTTCTTATGCTGATTGGATCATTACCTCTTTCCACAGGCTACCCTCTTGATGCAATTTGTACAAAAGGATGAAGACAGGCCGTTGTTTATATATTTGTGTATTTCCAGGCTACTTTAGCCATAAAAGTGCTACAAAATTTATAAAAGAAAAACTCCAATAAAAAGAATTAGAAACAGGTAAAGAGTAACAGTTATTTTATAGGGGGCCCAAGAAACCAAACTATTACATACACAATAACAGGAAACCAAACAGAAATGTTTTGATAACTAATCACTAAAAAGCATCAGTTGGGGAAAATTGTTTTCTGCTGGTATGAGCATCAGTATTCTCTGCACTGTTATAGCCAGGATTTTACCTCTGTTAAATTAAGGAAGGAAGTAGAATTTGCTGCATGAAATGGGAATATTTATAACTCCAGGTACTTAGAGTATCTTGATGTCATTATTAGACCAAGCAATAGTATATATTCTTTCCCAGGGCTATGTACATGAAGGAGCTAAGCAATCCTAGGTCTTACGAGGGATTTTTTAACAAACAAAATAAAAGGGTTGGGTCAGGCTTTGAGTAGCATAATATAATGATTATTTTTCATTTTGGCATCAGAAAAATACTAACGAGAATCTTCTGTGTGACATTTTTAGGTAGGCAGTGCAGCCTGGTGAAAGGATGGCATGACTGCTTAGTATCTTCCTTTCCCCCTCACTCATTATGTATTGTTTCACACTTTGAACTTTGGTCCCTTTGGCACTTATCTGCTTTAGGTTGTAAGTTTATGGTCTTTCCTCTCAGTTTGTACAGCACCAAGCACAGTGAAGCTCTCCATGTGGCCAGAACTGCAGGTTTTACACCAGGCTGTACTCTGGAGTAGTTGGAAAGTCTTATGCCTGGCAACTCAATTGTGTGTGCTGCATGAAAACGTGCAAAACAGTCTTTGCTTTGGGATAGAATGAAAATTTAAGACTTCCAGCCAAGCCCTTTTGGGCAAAGGTAAAGGAAAAGGATAGGATATAGGCTGTGCAGGAGCAGGTAATAAAATCTCTATTTAAAAAAAGAATGCAAAAAGTCTGACTTACTCCATTACTTAATATGATGCCCTTCTAATTTCTATAATTCACTGACATTACTGTTCTGTAATTGAGGAAAAAAAAGAAGTAGTCAAAGACATTTGCCATGTCTATATTACCCTGTTGCTTCCTTTCTTCATTGTTAAATGAAAGTGAGCACTTTCAAACCAATTATTAAGTAAAAAGAAAAAAAAGGGATTCTTTAAAATAAATACACTGGGACTGTGCAACCAGAAACTATGAAGAAATATTTAGTAGCATAATAGCTACTGCAAAAGCATGTATTTGGCAAACAAGATCTACCTTTTTGAAAGTAATGAACATCAGGCTGCCCTTAGCTGAAATGCAATTGGATTGGTGTATCAGAGGACAGGATGCAGTCAGCTGTCTCCAGCTCTTAACTGTTTACATTCTCAGTTGCAAATCAACACCTCTGCAGTTATTTCTTTAAAAATGTTCTGCTGGGAAAAATTGTTGTTTATTTTCCACATGTATATAGCTTAAAGGGAAGGGAGCTCTTCTGAGGGAGCAGACTATGGAACGGTGGAAGTATAAAGAAATTAATCCTTTTTCTGTTGCTCAGCAACACAATGACATTACCAACAGCAAGACCAAACTATATGACTCCATAACTGATTTTCTTCCTAAATTAACAGAGGAAAGCAATTTTTTTCAAGGGCAATGACATTAGCATAAATTAGCATAATTGCATGGTTGTGATATAAGCAACCAAAATACATGTTGTTGATTCTTCAGTAATGCTAACAGTGAACCTATAGGATGTTCATTCTTAATTAGACATATTTTCCTCTTGCTCTGCCTTTTCACCTCAAGATCATTCATTCCAGTCTTGACTGGTTTAGAAGAGGTTTTGTGGCTAAAAATTGCCATATTTGTAAAGATTAGTAGTAAGTATTAAGTATTTTATTAAATCTTTTTTATATATCAAGGCTTGTCTGGGGATAAGTAAGAACTGCTATACCCTGTAAACCAAGTATGGTAACACTATGAACCTTAGCACTATATAATTCAATCTTTTTGTGTCATATTTGGGAGATTGAATTTATAAAGATTGCAGAATAATGTCTGTGATTTGATAATTACTTCAATGCTGCTGTTATATTTACATCAAGGAAAATAGAAGGCCTGTTTATTCATGAGTCGGTAAAATATTAAATGATACCACATTCTTGATTTAGGTGATGTGATCAAAAAGCATAAAAACCACTGCCAAGAAAAAATTTCTAATGCTGGTCTTTACTTAATGTCATTATAACAAAATTTGTTTTGTGGCAATGCTGTTTCAGCAGGGAAATAATTAACAGTCAGGCCATCATCCAAGGGTAGGAGCCATGCTTAAGTTGGGCAGCCAGCCCAAAGTCACTGCAACAAATCAAATGCTGAAAATGAATCCAATCTTCAAAAATTCAATAAAATGTATAAACACAAAGGTTAAGAAATGAGTATAAAGCTTGTATTTGGAGAAAGGCAAAAATATATTAAGTATAATCCTAGCTCATGTCAAAGGGAAAAATATTTTGTAGTGGGATAGCAAACACCACAACTCACTAACCAATTAAAGGGGTACCACCAAAATATTTAGGCTTAAAATGCAGTTACAATATTTAGCTATATAAAGAAAAAAAAGTGCAAGGTTAAGCTTTGAAGAACACAGATCATTTGGATGCTCTTTCTTGGGGAACCAACTCATGGAATGTACTCAAGCTGGTGAAGCTTTATGAGCACACAAGTGTTTGCTAGTGGACTGTGGTTTAGCAGCTGCATAAACTTCTTGTGTAAAGATATCTTGTTCTGAAATAGGATCAATAAGGCTGTGCTTTAGAAAAACTAATAGGAATGGTACCTCTTAAAATATGCTTAAATGATAGCTCCAAATGGAAATCCAAACAAACATGTCTTGATGGAGTCTTTCTCTTCACCTGTGTCTTGCTGAAACAGTAAAGCCTCTTAGAGGTCTTTTGCCCTACAACATCTGTGCTTACAGCCAGAACACCAGAATGGGAAGCTGTAAGGGTGAGTAGCACTCTGATACCACTTAGAGTCTATAGGTAAAACTGATTTTTTAATCTCTGTTCCTGAGTAATTCTGTTTCTTAACATCACACAAAGGATGCTTAACCTCAGTCCCCTATCAGTAACTGGATGGGACAACTGCTGTTCTCAGTGCCTCCACCCACAGTGGCTATGGGGGTGCCTGTGAGCACTTGGTCAGTACTATTGGAAGTACTTTGCAAGTTCTTGTTAATATGGTCTAAATAAAGGGCTTAAATTTCACTGGGAATAGTTTGCCCATGTCCCCAACATACTTACCTGATATGCGTGTGAGTATTGCAGTTTGATGGCACTACAGGGAACACATGGTCTAACAACAAGAACCAGGACTCTGATCTGACTTTCTTCCCAACTGGGATATCTTACTGATCTGGAAATAAGGATACATGAAGAGATGTTGTCATCTTCAGTCACACGTACTGTAGTTTTCTTGTTGGTTTCCATCCAAGTGCCCTTTTCAGACAATAATGGAAGCAATAATGACAGGGCATTCTCAGCATCACTGAAAATCTCATTAGTGGTAAGGTTTTAGATTTGGGTTTTGTTTGGGTTTTTTTCCTTCTTTTTAATTTAACTTAATTTAAATAGTTATGAACAACTGAAATAGAAAATGCTGCTCTGAATTTTTAACATCTTCCACTCTTCCTAAATGAATTATTCTTCAGTAATTTTCATGAAAAGGACTACAAAACATTTCATAAGGCAATAACTAGATATTCTAGACTACTCAGGAGCAGGAAAATGCATGAAATGCAGAAAGGAGTGGTCTGCTGAGATGAGGCAGAGCAAGTGGTCAGGTGGCCTTCCTTCCAGTAATATTATATCATGTGGAAGGAAGCAGAAGAGAAAGTGAGGGCTTGCAGTGCCCACTGAGGACAGGGAGGGATGGCAGTCCAGGCAGAGCTGTCTGAACCAGGAGTGGCTGGGAAACAGGCAGGAATCAAGGAAAAAGCTGAGAGATGAGGTGTAAGCAGGGCTTGCTCCCTGGGAGCAGTGAAGCGACTGCTGCAGTCACATCATCATTCTCATTTCAGTGCACTTCAAAATATCTCCTTCAGCACTAGCAGACACAAGCACAGGGACTAAGGAAACGCAGCAGTGAGACAAAAATACATCTCATCACCCAGTGATCACCAAAAGCATGTGATAGGCACAGAAACAGCAAAGCCTGGCAAGATACTTAACAAAATCTGCCAAGATCGTTATTTTTTGAGAGGAAAATTTTGATTAGGTGCCTCTTGATTGCTGGGAACATGACTTGAGTATACTTTGGAAAATGCTGAGCTTTGCCATTTGTGTATTTCTGCTTGGAACTAAAATCAATAACTTAATTTTAGCTGTAAGCATGGCTTTATTTTGCTTTCCTGAATAGCAGCAATTTCAAGGTGTTTTTCAATGGCACCCTGATTTAAAATTAAAAAAAAAAAGACAAACTCCAAAGAATCATATCAGAAATTAATATAAATTATAGAAATCTAGGGTAAATTATGTGCTTTTAATGATGATTATCTTGGTTTATTAGGATGTTACTGAGCTTAGAATATGCAATTATCTTCTTTTTACTCAACTACTGTCTTATATTCCAGACTAACATATGCTTGGGTAGCACAAAAAATACAAAAAAGTATTTAGGATTCGAACTGTTTCTGAAACTGTTGTGTTTTTGTGCTACTGTGAAGATCCAGGGTTCACCATGTTAAAATTTGTGTTAAAAACCCCACACTGCAAATACAAACATTGGTGAGAAATGCAGGAATTAATCAGAATGTTTATCCTGCTATTATCTGCTTTTCATTTGACAAGGCAGGAGACAAAATGATTTGGAAAAAGTTGTTAAAGTAAAACAGAAGACATTCTTCCACCCATCAACATACCTTTCCTCCCATTTTGTAGCAGTGAGTTCAGGGAGATGATCGGCTGATTCTCGTTATGCTCTCTAAAAGGCTTTGCTCAGGGGGCACCTCCTTGAAATAGAAACTGATCTAACAAAGCACTTAACTGCTTGTGGAAATTTAAAAACAAGAATAGTCCTGGGGATTTCAAGTTGTAAACTTTAGACTTGGTGCTTAAGTGCTTTGCTGCATTCTCCACCTTGATCTTTGATGAGACGAGTTCTAAATTGGTGCATTGCTGCAACCGAAATGCCCCAGCAAATGCCAAGAGTTCTGAGCCCTTAGAAAAGGATAAGAATATTTGCTTGTTTCATGACTGTGACTCAAACAAGCTATGTGAGGTGGTAAAGTGAAACCCACTTCCTTTTTCAAGGGAATGGGTGAGAATAAGTGTTGGAACTTCATTACAAACACAGTTTCTGACAACTGTGCTGTACATACCATCAGAATTTGAACATCTGTGTTCATGTGCCACACACCTGCCTGGAAAAGAAATAAAATTAAGTGGAAGACTACCAAAGATCAGTTATCAAGACTACAAATTAAATGAATGAATGTGTATGTGTCAGATACATGATCTCTGGAAGTGCAAATGAGCTCTGCAGTGTCTTGGGATAAGCGTGCAGGTTTTTAGCAATATTTCTGTTGTGTTAGGCATGAGAGATTTTCTGTAGTCTGTGTGCATTTCTTTAATCTGTATGCATTTACTTTTGTACTTTTCTGCTTGCTTTCTGCCCCTGCTTCTCCTCTCATTTCAAACAGACTCAAATACTACAGAAATTTTGAGGAAAAGTCTTTAACTTCTGGATTTTTTATTCTCTATGGGCTTTGTTACCCTATTGTGGTAACTGCTCATTCTAGATTTGCCAAATACTAGAGGTACATACTTGTCCTAGTTTTGCTGGGACAGAATCATGGGCCAGCATGGTCTGTAGGTCCTTAGCAGTTTGGAGTCAGCCAGGGCAGCTGACCTGATTTGGCTCACACATGTATCCCAGACCATACATGTCATGCTCAGAATAAAGGGGAAAGTTTGCTGAGGATGGGGGACCTCTTGCTTGGGCTCCTGCTTTTCTTTGTGCTCCCACTTTTCCTTGGTCTCCTCCTGACCCTGCATCTGGGTTGGGGCAATCTATATAGGCTGGGCAGTGACTGGCTTGAGAGCAGCCCTGAGGAAAAGGACTTGGGGGTGCTGGTGGATGGGAAGCTCAACATGAGTCGCCAGTGTGCACTTGCAGCCCAGAAAGCTAACTGTGTCCTGGGGTCCTGGGCTGCTTCAAGAGATGCGTGGCCAGCAGGTCGAGGAATGTGGTTCTCCCCCTCTACTCCACTCTCGTGAGACCCCACCTAAGAGTACTGCATCCAATTCTGGAGCCCCCATTACAAGAAAGTTATGGATGTGCTGGAATGTGTCCAGGGAAGGGCNCTGAACAACCTGATCTAGTGGGAGGTGTCCCTGCCCATGGCAGAGGGGATGGAACTAGGTGATCTTTAAGGTCCCTTCCAACCCTGACAATTCTATGATTCTATGAACAGCTTGAGAGTGCTTTGATTTATTCTAGATGTTTCTGAGGGGTCTGTAAGAATAAGATCTCTTTTTCTGATTTCTAGGGTGATCCTTAGGCCTGCCTTGTTTGCTCAGCTCAAAAGCAAGAGTGGTGTCCTTGGAATATCCTGGAAACAGGGTCTGAGACTTAATCTTGGCTTCTGTATTTCTAAAGCAAGGATAACAGTGTTGTTCTCTCACAGGCCATTGCTGCACAGAGTGCACACTTACAGAGTGGCTGCACAAGGTTGCACTGAGGGTTCACCTAGCCCATCACCCTGACTTGTTTTGTGGCTGCCAGCAGAAGCCAAGTACAGAGTTATACCACGCAAACATAGAGGGTACTGTGCTGCCTCCAGGCTCTGACTATTTGTAGCTCAAGGGATTTCCAGAGCTGGTGTAATTTCTCTGCTTAACAATCTATGATGTATCTCTATCGAAGAGATATCTCTATCTCTTGTGTTGTCTCCTGTGGGCATAAGCTTCAGGCATCACAGTGACCTCTGGCCAGAAACTCCGTAAGTCTGCAACACACTAGAGCAATAACCATATTATTTTGTTTATTTTGCAGTTTACTTCATATCCCCCAGTTTTTGTACCGGTACAATCAGTACCTCAAAAACCTTCTGGTTTATTAAGGTATTAAATAAAGTGTGCATGCCATTCCCACATAGCTTTCATTTCTTTTAACTCTTGTTTACCTCTGATTTCCATATTGCAGGCACCAAATGGTTTTTCTGAGCAATTAAACCACCAAGTGAAACCAATGTAATGACATTAGCTTTACTGTGTGGCTCAACTGGCACTTGCACTACTGTAACTGGTGAATTATTCCATTTATAAAAATCCTGATGCCTATATGCATAGATAAAAGACCTAGAAATAATTGAGGATAACTTAAAGGAATGAGACTCCTCACTTATGTGTCCAAGCATGTTCCTTTCCCTGTTTCCCATCCCTTTCCCCAGATGTTTATTTCTGGGTATGTCACTTGCTGCAGTTATAATATCCCAGCTACAGAGCTGAGAGCAAGAAGTTTCTTAATAAACATTTTTTTATTATCATTACTAGATAAAAACTGAATTAAACCATGTAAGTTATGGGGGCCAGATAAGGATATATTGTCAGATGTCCTAGCCCCCATGTGCTACCTGCATGCTGACTGAGGAGTCAACTGGAGACACCTACTAGAAAGTCAGAGGGCACAGGGAAATCTGACACCTGTCTCTAGCTTGGGAAAATTTCAGGTAAGCATCTCTGCATGCCTGGGACAAGAGGCATAGCATCATCCCTGGAGGAGACATCTCTCCTGTGTAATGAAATTGCTGACTCATCCTTGTCTTTCAGGATTGTAAGGAGGTGGTGATGACTGTAGTAGTCATCATTATTATACAGAGCTTTAAATATTTGCTAGAAATGGGACTCTGGGCTTAATTCAGTCCTCTGCCCACAGTGTTTTAAGACCATGTCTCCTAGACATCACCAGGCTCCTCGTCAGCCATGCACGTTTTGGTCTCCAGATCTCACTATCAACAGCTCCATTGTACTTTCCTTCTCTCTGAGCCAATAAAAGTTCAAATCTGTTCTCATACAACTCTGGCATGAGGCTGGGGGCAAGTGGGTGACTTGATCCCACCATGCTTCATGCCTAGCCTGAAGCTTATTGATAAAGCAGCTTGCAGATGTTATGTTAATTTGCAAAGCAAGTGTTCTTATGAGTAGGCTATTGTGCCAAAGACATCACAATAATCTCTAGTATTTCAAAACAAATGAGAGAAATGGTTGTATATCCTCACATCAGCATTTAAGATACACACAGCCAGTAAGAGATATTTGTGCTCTGAAGCCTAAACTCTCTGAAGTATCTACAGTGCTGCAAATCCTGTCCCTGGTTGCTGATGTATACGAAGTGTGGTGGTACTCTGTGCTGGTGCTTCCAGCCTACACAGAACCTATGGGGGTTTTTGGATTTCAGCTTCTTCTGAGGCTGCCATCTGTTGTGAGAGACAAAATAGCATGTATGTGCAATCCCTGTTTTATTCAATAGCTTGCAAACATTTGCTAGAAAGAAAAAAAAAATAAAGGAGAGGAGAGAATGTTGGATGCTGCCTCACCAAAGGGGAAATGTTTCCTTTCTTCCCATTCTTAGTCAATATAAGATACTCTAATACTGCCAGCAAAAACTTTGTTCAGAATGGAGAAACATTAGAGGTTTATAATGTAAAGAATTGATTTTTCTGTTATCTTTTTCTTCTCTTCCCCAAATGACCGAATCATGTAAATAAAAATATAAAGGGGAGAACTCTCTCTTTAATTGCAGAGCAGTCATAGAAAACACCAGTTTACTGATGGTTTTCTAGAATTGGTTACTATGGGGAAAGAAGACAGGGAAAGAGAAAGGGGACATGCCTTTGCAGCCATTCCTACACTCTTCATCTGTGTCCCTCAAACAGCTTGTGCCACAGTGGGGGAATTCTGAACTAGGCTGATGTCCCTCAGGAAATATATTCATGAAAAACAGGACATACAAAATCATGACCTGAAAGCAGATGTCAAGGTGAGTGATGATTTTTCTGTTGCTGTGGGAGATCATTGCAATCTAGGAGAGCTCTACTGTGCCCAGACAGGCTATGCCCTCCTGGTGGGAAGCACCCATGCTCCAGAGGAGCAGGTTTGAGGGCAGACTCTCAACAGAGACCACCCCCTCACCTCAGAGGTATACACAATCTCTACCTGTCTCGGGCTCAAGCTGGTGGTGTGGGTACTGGTAGCCCAGAGTCCTCACCTGGGACACCTCTTACACTCAGGGAGAAAAGTAGAGCAAAGCCAGTGTAGGGAGCCTCTTGCTCACCATGGCATGCTCCTGCATCTGTCCGTCGGGATTAGTGTTAGGCAGAGTTCCGTGGAATGTCAGCTGCTGCAGCATGGCACAAAATCAGAGAAAGACTCATGCTTAAAAAACCCCACACAAGCTTTCTTATATGAATAAGGTTTTGAGAGTCTCATAAAATGTGTTTGGGCTATTGCAATGAATCCTGCTCAGCCTCCTGCCGGAACATTTTGGAGGGCAGTGGAGAGCGCTGGCCTCCTGCCTGCCTGTCAAGCTGACCCACTGCCCATCTGGGCAGACAGGCAAAGACAAATGCAAAGAAAAATTGCTATTTAATGTTATACAAATGAGATAGCTAGAGAAATCAGCTTGAAAAGGAAATGAGGGACCTGGAAAGTAAGGCAAACCACACCAGGAGAAAAACAAACACCCATGTGCTTGTGTAGCTTAGCAATGCTGCCAAAACGCTCCCAGCACGCTTGAGAAAGCAGGGAAAAAAAGGCTCTGGGTTTACAGATCCTGGTGTTTGTGGGATCCTAAAAGTCTGTCATCCACATACTCATTGAAGTCTGCTGTCCATATATGGGCCCAAACATGAAATACTATTTCTTGTGGGGGTTTTTCATATTTTGTTCTATATCTTGCCAAATGAAAAACATACATGATATAGGGGAAATGCAAGAAATCCACAGATGCTCCTTTTTTAACACAACCTTCTGCAGTGATTAGTTTGCCTTTGCCATGGACTTGTTCTTCTATACTGTGTCATAATGGTTTTGCACTTGGCAAAAAGCAGCCATTTACCCTGCAAGTAGCCATAATGTAAGTGGCAAATTTCCTTAAATTCAGATATGTTCTCCTCTACTTTCCCCTGAAATATTCCTTAGGGAATAATTCATTCTCGTGTAGTATTTCTCATAATAACATCTGTTGGCTGCTACAGAAGGGAGGCAGGATGAACATCCCCTACAGTTGACCTCATTTCTCATATAATTTCTGTGATTAACTCTCCAATGGGGAGATCTTGATAAGAAAGCCCAAGGATCTCCAGTAGCATTTTGCAGGGAAAACATTTCACTGTGGAAAGGGTAAGTTACTGCAAGACCTACCTAAAAGTGCCTTCGTCTTGATGTCACTTGACTTGAGCAGACTATGCCAGGGCTCCACGTCCCCAGGGCACCACGTGGTTTGAAAGCAGATTTCCTCCATCCTTGCTAACCCTCTTTCCCTGGACATTTCAGGTCACTGACCTCAGCAACACAGGAGGTTTTTCCTTTGTTTCTTTTACCTCTTTGAAACGGGGTTAAAAAATGTCCCTGCAGAAACTCAGATTTCTTTGTATGGTTCTGGGCAAGAACGATTTTTTCAAGTCTCTGTCTATGGGGCAGCCAACACAATGAGCTCTGGCTCATTGGCAGCTGTTAGGACTGGATGGAATGTCTGTAAAGCAGGTGGGGATGTTGGGGAAGCAAATGCTGAGTATGTCTTACGTGCTTATGGAAAAATCCAAGCAAGCTCCTCATAATCTGAAATACTCTGTTTCAGTCAATATTCACCATGCTGGAATTGGCCATTCCTGTGCATACTGCCCTTTATCGGTATCATTTCATAGTCAATTCATAGAATAGTGTCAAGCTGGCTGACTGGAAATCTTTGGTGTAATATAAACACAAAGGGCATATCTGTAAACCTGACAGGGGAGCAGATTTTTACACGATTCATTGCTTCTGGCTTGGCTATAATTGGCAAGGTGAAGAGTTGCTTACCACTGGGACCAGGGAATTCATACCCTGCCACAGGTGTTTGCTTTGCTCAGGATCATAAAGACTAACACATGGAAGCATAATTATATCCTGCTTTGTAGTTCAGATTAAAAGTTTCATTGATCTCACAGGACTTAGCACTGCTTTGGGTGTGCAACATCTGGCCTATAAGAAACAGGAACACAGGCTTATGAAACATACAGTGTAAAAAGTGAGAAGTAAAGGATAAAGATAACAGCAATGCTTCGCCAAAAGTGTTATTCTTTTGTTACTAATGTACAAAACTAGAAAATCAAGAACTGTCATAACAGCATTAGTATCTTTTTCTTAAAGCATATTCCAAATGAACTTGACTTCATCTCTGTCTGCCCTCTCTCCTTCCTTTCTCAAGTGTTCCCTTGCTATGCATTTATTGAATTTTTAAGTCACTGCGGTTTCTATTGGTCTTTAAGAAAAAAAATATGCAGCACCCAAATAGGAATTTGAACAGCCTGACTCATAGGGCTTGATTTTTTAAGTATGTAAGTGAAAGTTTTAAAGAGTTTTACTTATGGGGCTGTTGAAGACTTTTTTTCTACCTTCATAAGAATGTTCTTCTTTTCATGTTTTTAAAATGGAATTTTCATTTCCCTTTTCATTTCTATTGCTTGAGGAAAGTGAAATTGAGCACCAGGGAAGGTGACTTTCCTCATTTAGATTAGATTGGTACACTTCCTCATAAAAAAAAAAAAAGGATAAAAAAGATGAAGTACTTGACAGTGCACCCATATCAGTCTTCCCAGATCTTAATTTTTGGGAGGACAAGGGGTTTCTGAGTGTCTTTCATCAGACTGTCAGGTCATTATTTTCCCCTGTAAACAATAGATTCTGTTTGCATTTCTGTGGCATCTTCAATCCCAAAGAACTGATAGCACTTCACCTTGTATCCATCTGGTCTGTCTTCACCCTCTATTGAAGTACAGCTGCCACAGTCACAGGAGCACAAATTGGAAATGTGTTTAATTGTGTATAACAACACTGTCCCACAGTGAAGGACAGAAGCAAAGCAGAATCCAGCAGATATAGCAGGGGAACTTCAGACAAAAGTGTAGCTAAAAAAGAATATTCAGCTAATATAATTTTCTGAAAATAAGCCTCACTCCATCTCACCCCAACATGTTTTAAGCTTATTTGTACTACAAGTATCATGGGGAAGGTATCTGGTGTATCTGTCACACCCTACAGCTAGTATTTTGATCAAAATCCACTAACTCCTAGTTGCTTCTGAATTTACATAGGTAAGATTTGCTAAATGAGTCTCAGAGCTGCTCATATCTTTGCTGAAAATCGATAGATCCTGATGGATCCCAGCTTATATACTCATCCCACCAAAACAAAGGCTTACTAAATAGCCCAAGTCAGAAATGTCAAATGAATGCTTGTTCCAGAAAATGTTGATCATAACAGTAGTACACTGCTAATGCGCAATGGACACATCAGAAAATTGGTCAGGATCATAACAGTCTATTCTAGCTAGTAGAGTAGTCCAGGACCTGAGATATACGTGAACATGTTGGAGTGGATCCAGAAGAAGGCCACAAAAATAGTTGGGGTTGCTCAGCCTGGAGAAGAGAAGGCTCTAGGTAGACCTTATTGCAGCCTTCCAGTACTTAAAGGAGGGACCATAGGAAAGGTAAGGACAGCAAGGCATGTTGCAACAGGACAAGAGGTAATGTTTTTAAACTAAAAAAGGGTAGATTTAGACTGGATATAAGGAAGAAATTTTTTAGAGTGAAGGTGATGAAATGCTGGAACAGGTGGCCCAGAGAGGTGGTAGGTGGAAAACTTCAAGGTCAGGTTGGACAGGGGTCTGAGCAACATAATCTAGCTGAAGATATCCCTGCTTACTGCAGGGGGATTGGACTAGAAAACCTTCAAAGGTCCCTTCCCACCCAAAGGATTCTATGATTCTGTGATTCTATGATAACCACAGGCATTCAGGGTTCACAGCTGCTATAAATGATGGCATTTCTAATGGATTAACAGCAATAGTACTCTGAGACTTTAATTCAGCATCTGGGTAGTCAGTGATATAATTTTGTGTAGCTTCTGCATTGCTGTCTTCAAGAAAACAGGGCAGCAAGCACAGCATATCAGAACACACCTTCAGTGTGCTTGCATTTCTCAGTTGGAAGCTATTCTAGTCATGATGGGAAGAAAACAGAGCAGCGATGTGCTGACAACCATGGGCAGGGTTTCTTGGCAAACAACCCTCAGAATAAATGGCTTGTTACACAGAAAGATTTCAACACCAGTTAGCTGAAATTGTAGGGAAGAATGTTAATCTAGTAAAAAGAAGAGTTCAAAGGACAGTAATTTGAAGTCAGTGAAATGTTAAGGCAAATGAAAGTAGTAAGGTCATTCTTGTAGATAGATTTTCACTAAGTTTATTCTGATTTAATAACATCCAACATCTCCATGCTGAGGCCATGTGTGTAGCAGTATGTGCTCTAGAGTCATCTTTAGCATTGGCCATTTTTGTAGTAGTTACTAAATATGATTTGTAGGTGAGCCAGTCTGCTGAGGAGATTTGATATTCATCATAGTAGCAATCTCATTCCCTACCTTTCAGTCATCTCAAAAGACTCATTTGATGATGTCTATCACATGCAATTATGTTGGAACACCATTAATTAATTAATATTAGTTGGTAACGGTTATGCAATTAATTGCATTTGGGAGAATATAAAATTGAGTAAATAACTTCAAAGTGTTGAGTCCTATTTGGCAAGCTAATACAGATCATCCTGCCCAATTACACTGATAAGATTTTAAACTAATTGAGCTCACACTGTGCCTCTCCATTACCTGACATTCAGCAGCACATAGAAAAGATTAAAGGGATTCAGGGGATGGTGTGCTTGTAAAACTAGGAATAGTCACTCCTGGTTCTCATTTAATGATAAATACATATTAATTCACAACTGAACAACATTTTATATACAGGTTGTCATAGAGATGCACATTTTAGAGAAGGTTGGGGCTTTTTCTGGAATTTCAGGTTAAAAATAATGACCCAGGTTACTCAGAACTTCATTACACAATGGCAGGTGCATATCCTGCAATCCAACTGGTTGATCACTATGGCACCACAGGAGCAGAGGGCTTGCTATACAGGATTAAATAATTTGTTCATCTAACTTGACATTTTGCCTTCTGCACTGATATTCTTGAGGAAGGTGGAAGGCTCCCACAATGCCTATTACCTACACAATTATGCTATGTGGTGTACAGGGAAGAAACAGCCTCTCAGAGCCCTGCAGGCAATTAGCTTACACCCAGAACCATGATATCCAATTACGCTTATTATTTCAGCACTCCAGGCAGCAAGAGGTGGTTAATGATTGCATGAAATTATCCAGATTTTTAGAAAAATCTGCTCAAAGTTACCAGAACCTTACATCACAAGGCAGCAAAATTGATATGAGGCCTACTAGCAGCAGTAAAACTGAGGGAAGGCAAGTGACAGCTTATTCACTTGCATGGCAAAATTTGTCATTTTGAGCCTCATGTTTACACCCACGGAATGAGTCCTGAGGGATATTTTACAGGATGATAATGTTCAGCCAGAAGCAAATCTATTACTCTCCCCTGTTGAAGTTCTTGGTTTCTTGTTTGCTGTATAGAACTGGCTGTTTTTCAGAGAATGTTTCTGGCTGCTGAACTCTCAGCTTCGGCTGCAGCACTTTGTATTCAGAAGTTGCTGGTGACCATATCCATGGTATGCTGACATCTTGTGCCAGTCACCAGAGTTCCAGAAAAGCACCACATAATAATGGAGAGGATCTGATAAAATTCTTCAGTGTCGTGAAGAAATACTTTTGAAGGATTAATTATTTTTCACTGAGTAAGAACGGGTGGCTGAACTAATTAAGAGATTAACTCCTTGGAGAAGAAAACTAAAGTTCCTTAGGCAGAACAAACTAAACATTGAAAACTGAATTATTTTTCAACAACTCTCTTTAAATAAAAAACACCCATCTTTGCACTTGAACAGGTATTTTGATGATACAAAACTAGGAGGAGTAGCTGACACACTGGAAGGCTGTGCTGCATTCAGTGTGACCTGGACAGACTGGAGAGTTGGATGGAGAAGAACCTTATGAAATTCAACATGGGCAAGTGTAGGGTAATGCACCTAGGGAGGAATAACCCCATGCACCAATACAGGTAAGGGACTGATCTGCTGGAAAGGAGCTCTGCAGAGAAGGTCCTGGGAGTCCTGGTGGACAGCAAGATGACCATGAGCCAGCAATGTGCCCTTGTGGCCAAGAAGGCCAATGGCATTCTGGGGTGCATCAAGAAGAGTGTGGCCAGCAGGTCAAGGGAGGTTCTCCTCCCCATCCACTCTGCCCTAGTGAGGCCACATCTGTAGTATTGTGTCTAGTTCTGGTCTTTCCTGTTCAAGACAGACTGAGAACTACTGGAGAGAGTCCAACAGAGGGTTACAAAGATGATTAGGGGACTGAAGCATCTCTTTTATTAGGAAAGGCTGAGGACATCTGGTGCTCTTTAGCCTGGAGAAGACTGAGAGAGGATCTTATGAATGCCTATAAATATCTAAGGGGTGGCTGTCAAAGAGCCATTCTCTTTTCAGTTGTGCCCAGTGATAGGACAAGGAGCAATGGACACGAATGGAACACAGGAAGTTCCACCTAAACATAAGGAAAAGCTTCTTTTCTTTTTGAGGGTAACAGAGCACTGGAAGAGGTTGCTCAGTAATGTTGTGGAGTCTCCCTCTCTAGAGACTTTCAAAACTCACCTAGACATGTCCTGTGAAACATGCTGTAGGTGAACCTGCTTTAGCAGGGGAGTTGGACTAGATGATCTCTAGAGGTCCCTTCAAACCCCTACCATTCTGTGATTTTGTAATTTCTATTGTCACGGAAATATGAGGCCAAGCTCCATGTGAATTATAGAGGAAGAAAATATAAAAATGTACCCATTGATCAACAATGACTGAGTACCATAACAGATGATACAAGAAAAGAGGTAGTAAATAATGAGTATAACTGCTGTGAGAGATTATACATGTGTTACCTATTTAAATCAGACATATACCTGGGCTAGTAACTTTATGTCCTTTAGACAAAGCATAAGGGAGGTGATGACGAAATGAGTCTGCGTTTCTGATGGTACCAAACAAGTGCTGAGCTTCATCAAACTGACTTTACAAATGGGCTGCAGGTGAAACTTCATAAGACCTTTAGTCTCTGAAGGACATATACTTTGATTAAGATGTATTGAGTCATTACTTATTCAGTAAGAATAAGTTAAGTTCTTCCTGCTAAAAATTCAAGCAACAAGCTTTATCTCTAGATAGAAGTTAAGTTCCTTTTAAGTGTAAAACTGTCTGCTAAAACCAAAGATGGGGGGATGGGTGCCTCTTACAGCTGCAGACCATCATTCAACATCTTATGGTGTTAGTGTGACAGTTAAAATGCAGTCTTATAGTTCTCACCATTACTGATTTGATCAAATGTATATTCTGTATATACATATGTTGCCACTGCCTCATTTTAGCCTTTTTCAAATTTACTAGGTAATCCTTTAATTCTACAGCCTTTATAGGAAAAGACTATTTGACTACATGGACTTTCAAAATAGACTAATTAGAGACTGTGAATTTTAGTCTCTGAAGTGGATAATGGTGTTTTGGGCACAATCTTGGGATTCACAAAGAGGATGTCATAATTTATATTCCCCAATGATAGACCTATTACTAACAGCAGATAAAAGCCAATTGCCTCCTCATGGGTCACAGTGAGTACACAGAGACAAAATATCACTTTGCCAAACATGTTTGATTGTTGCAAAATTATTTTTCTCTAATAACTCTGTTTCCTCTAGCAAGTGGTAGGAAAAAGTGAGACCAATCAGGTAAAAATGCTTTGTTTTCCACGAGGATTAAAATTTCAAGGTGTGTTATCAATCCAAATATTCTTGAATGCCTACACCTGGACATTATTGAATAAAATGAGTGTAAATTAGAAAAATGGGGGGGTTTAGTTCTCTTGTTAATCAGAGGAATAAATTGCATTATGATGTTGATGTTTTCCTGGAACAGAAAACAAATGTTTCTGTGAAAGACACATAGGAAATAACACTGAACTGCTGCAAGTCTTCTGGCAACCACTGCCAAGAGCCACAAACATCAGAGGTAAATGAATAATCACCAACAGAGCAGAACAGCCATTAGACATAATGATAGAATACTCCCTTTCACAGTCACAGACATCAACCTGTCTGTGCAATTACCAGTTGGCAGAAGAAAACAATTGACTTTAAAACAAGATAAAGAAGCACAAAAAGAACCTGGCTTTTTGCTTCAAATAAGGGGACTGCAGGTGAAGTCAGCTACTGCACTTGGAAAAGGGAACAAATGAGAACATATAGATGCTTTTGCACCCTTCAAAGAAAATTCAACATAAAAAAAATATTATTTTGAATCCTTGCATCTTAATAAACCAAGAAAGAACTATCCAAAATGTCCAACTCTTCTGTAGGCCTTTTGAAGCAGAGCTAGCAGGACCTCTCAAGAGAGCCTTTAAATGATGTTCCTCTTGAGAAGAGTGCAAAGAAATGTGTGTGTGTATGTGACTAGCTGATGAACAGCAAGAGCAGGATAAGGCAGAATACTGTAAGTCTGTGTCTTCTTCCATGGTATCTGCTGGACTCGATGATCTCCAAGGTTTCTTCCAGCTGTAACTGTTCTATGTTTCTATGATTCTATTGCTCTGGTGGAGTGCTATTGATTTCTTACGCATTGCTCACACCAGTAAGAGGAGTCATTCCATGTCCTCTGTGACCCAAAATAAATTAAGCCCTATTTGGTTTAGTATTTCATTATAGACTATTTTTATTTTGTGAAGAGAATTGCCAAAGAGGATGGAGAATGTTATTTGAGGGGCACATAGTAAGAGATACTGACTAAAGAAGGGAAAGAAAAGATGTGTGCTGGAGACAGAGAGCTATTGATCTGCTCAATGTCACAGAATAAAACCAAGATAATGTGACTTTGCAGGATGATCTCTCTGTGGATGCTTTTCTAACTGTGTTGGTTTGGGATTTCAAGGTAGAGGACTGTGGGATTTTTTTTGTTTCATTTAGCTGGTGTTCTCAATTTCTGATAAATTCTAGTTTCCGCATCCCAAATGCCTCGGAAACGAAGCTGATAGCAGTATTTCACTGATCACCATCTTTAACTGACTCCAGCTAATTCATGCTGAGAATATTAGGAAAATATAAAACATACATCTTGTCACTGAGCAAGAGGGCTCAGGGCTACATTTTCTCTGCGCTTTTAAATGTTTTATTTTTATAGGAAGGAAGATAGACTTTTAATCGAAATCCTTTCCAGAAAAATGAGAATACCTGGAGTTTTAGCATAGAAGAAAATAAATTACATAGTACCCTTCAGAAAGAGTTTCTGATTTTGTCCATTCCAAGCAG
Source organism: Bucco capensis (assembly GCA_013396975.1). Classification (NCBI taxonomy): domain Eukaryota; kingdom Metazoa; phylum Chordata; class Aves; order Piciformes; family Bucconidae; genus Bucco; species Bucco capensis. The sequence continues at coordinate 199,379 of VWZO01013056.1, forward strand.
GAATGATGGCACTGGCAGTTTTCTCAGTTTTAATGAAAACTTTAAGGCATTTTGAAATTTCAGAGTTAAATTTTTTTATTTTTATAAAACTCCTTAAGGGAGGCAGTTTCCTAAAGAATAAATGAAAGAGAAGAACAAGTTGATGGGCTTTCAGAAGCCAGTCTATTCCATAAACTACAATGAAAAAACAAGATTCTGTTGTTTTAAATGTATTTTGACCATTCTGTCTTGTTGTAAAACGCATGCTAATCTCAAACAAAAGAGAAAATGTTACCATATCACAGAGCTGTAAACCATTTGTTCTATGCTGAAACACAACCTAGAGGCTTTCAGTTCAGAAACAAAGTTATTTTTCAGCTCAGTTTCAGCGAAAAAAAAAAGTTATGTTCTTGGCTGCTAACAGATTATTTTATTAAAAATATATTCATTCCCTTGGAATTCAGCCAATTATGCTGTGTTGAAGGTTTAGTTTCAGGACTGTCATAAAATGATAGGTTGACCAGATGTTTTTGAGTCACTATTTGCATAGTAGTATTTTACACATGTAGGGCCTTTAAACACATAGCTACACTCCCCCGGAAGTCAACAGAACAGTGTATGTAAATGAAGAGATATATGATGGTTGATTAATGAAATGTCTTTTTATGTAATCACCTTCAGAGTTTCTAGAGGCTTCAGGAGATTTTGCAGTAACCTGGAAAATGGTCTTCAACAGAGTGCCACAATGACAAAGATGAGATCTATTTTCCAGACAAAAAATGTAATCAGTATTTCTAAAGCACTACTGATCGAATAGTCTAAAACAAACCAGACTTGTTACAGGCAATTGAGTAAATAATAAGAATGCCTGAAAGTACTTTATCTACTGAACTACATCTTTACCTGATGTTTCTGATGGCTTTGCTAACAAGAAGTTATTGCCTGTCAGGAAAGTAGTTATCATCACTTCCACCTCATCTCTAAGGTGGAAGAGATTTCCATCTCTCATCTCAAGACTAAACATGGTCTTGTTGGCTGAATACATGCCGTAAGAAGCTGCCATAGAGTTTACTGACAGATGGTGATTGAAGCTCTGTCAGTCCTGGTGTGAGAGGAATATTTCTATATCTTGATAATTTCATCTCCAGTATGCAAGGTCCTTTCACATAGGAATGAAACTGGTTTACAATTTTCCCAGTTATGTATGTGGGACTTCTCAGTGGTGCAAGAAATACAGTGAAGTTTTCTGTTCTCTGTGTGGTTCTCACAGCCACCTGAAGACTCAGTGCAGTGGTGTTATGTAAGAAAGTAATTTTTGCTTATGTGAGTAGACCAGCAGAAATCATGTCTACCTGTCTGAGGTGTATTTGGCATAGAGATTTATTTACAGGGTGAGACTCATGGGGGGGAAATATATTCTGTTTATATAGACCTGTCATGCAGCCTCTGGCTGAATGAATGTGTCTTATTTTTAAAGTAAACTAACATAGAATAACTCTCCTGTTATACAAAAATATCTTTCATGAGACAGGTTATTTTTGTCAATTTGTAGCAGTGTGATGAAATACTGTAGGAAACGTAATTTGATTATGATTCTTTACCACTGCTTTTTAGCTGTATTTTAGTAGCATGGTGAAAAGCACTTTAGTGCTTAACTATGCAAAAATTACTTTTCTGGGTTGGTTGATTTGGAGTATAGTGTTCCATGAAGGAAGTTCTAACACAAGTGCTTGGCTGTTAGTGTATTTAGGTGTAGCTGTACAGGAAAGCAGTTAAACAAGCATTTCATTGAGCTGAAACCACACAGTGTAAAATGGTATTACAAAATGCCATAGGTAAGTACATTACAATTAGAAAGAAGGAAACTTCCAAGAAGTGGGAAAAGATTAGATTATGTTCTTTGTAGTTGTTGTTGTTGTGGCTAGGCTTCGCGAACGAAGATCCAGGGAGGTCTCCACCCACACTCCTCATCAGCGCCTTTTCCAAGCGCGCTGATAAAAAGAGGATAGCAGATAGCACCCTCGAGCCTGCGCTATGGAGTTTTTTAGGTGAGACACAGAATGGGCAGAGCTGGACCCACCCTTTAGTCCTAAGGTTCATCTGCCAGGGCCTAGCAAGCTTGGACGCTGGCAGCAAGGTCCTTAGGATGGATGGGTATCACTCCCCACGCTTTACCATGGGCAATGAGTTTAATGCTCCCTCTGCTGTCGGCACAGTTATGGCACCAGGGGCCACAGGAGACCCCAAGTGATTTTCAGACTGTGCCTTATTATGTTCTTTACTCCAGAAAAAAAGACAAAAAAAAAAAAGAGAAAGCCCTTCTGAAACCATTCCTGACCACACCTTGTTAGCTAGGCTTTCTGCTGCCAACCAGCTCTCACTCACCTTTGCTCTTTAGAGCCCTTTTAAAGTGAAAAATAAATAGACAAATTAAAAAAAAAGGTGAAATTTATTTGGAAAAATTCTCCCATTCCTTTTATTTCAGATACAGTTTTCCAGAAGTTAGGCTGATAATTCACACCACCCTTCTCTGTCAGGCTACAGCAAGGTCTTTTTCAGTGAACACTTGCATTAATCAGGTATCATGTGTAATTGACTTGTCTTCATTAAGTTTGAAACCGCCCACAAATGAAGGCTAAGAGAAATACAAAAATTAAATGGAACCTGACATCTTTAAAACTACTTGAATTTTAGTAGGTTGGGCATCCTTGCAGTCAGTTTTATTTCTGGGTGCATTGAGGCATGATGCTAGTGACACTGAGAAGGAAAACTAATTGCCTGAGCTCACTGGCTCTCAGTTCTTGCCCTGTGAGTGGTAACCCTGACCCTTGCCACAGCAGTGTCAGAGAAGGACATAGTCCCTTGTCACTCTTGGCTGACCACCGTGGCAGCTATGGCAGTCACTCATGTGTCAAGACAATGCTTTAGGTGCATCAAACACAATTAGTAATTCAAAGGTTTTCTCTTCCTACTGCTGTGCTAACTCAGGACCCCAAGTGAATCCCCAGCCTTCAGTTTTGCCGTTGGATTCTCCCTAGATTACCTAAACTGGGGAACACAATTTTTCTTCTGCTTTGTCAAGAAATGGCTTTTATTAAGACTTTACAGAACACATTTGCAGATTGAGCTTGACTGTCTGTTGCTTTTCCCATTTTCATTCAGCAAAGCATTTAAAACTCTAGGAAATTTTTATAGCATTTGCATGCCCCATCTGTAGAGACTTATATAGGAATTTATAGTGTAAATAGTGTAAACTCCTGGCTAGGACCCCTCCTGTGAAATTTGACTATACTACTCTAAGATTACATTTAACAGTATGTAAGCTCTACAGAAAAATAAACATCCTGTAGGCTTTGAGCTTGTTTCTCTTTGTGGACAAGTAGTATCTGGCAATAAAAAACCCCCAAACAATGTCTTTAAAAGTGTCTTGTAACAGATCCTTCCTGATTGCTGAGATAGATACTTTTCCCCAGAGAGAGCAAACGCTGTACAAATAGATATTAAAGATTCAGACCAAATTTCTCCCTTATGCTAGGCACCTCCTACAATTAAGAGTGATTTTCATGTGTCAGGGCTGCCCCTGGGTGTGTCAGGAGAGAAAGCGAAAATGCTTTGGCTAGAAAAAAAGACTTGTATCTTTTAAAAATGAAACATACAAATTTCTCTCTCTCTCTTTTTTTTTTTTAATGTGTTCTCACTTTCGTATGTGCTCATTCTCTTTTCTGAGTCTCAGCCTCAGGATCTCAGAGCTTGGCTAACCTATGTTACCTATGTTAGCACCTTGGCTAACCTATGTTACCTGGCACTTGCACTCTGGCAGGTATTTACATCATCCAGAAACCAAAAGAAAAGTGGCTTGATTTTTGAAATCAAAAGTGTTATTCATATCAATATCTCAGCGACTTCTGATAATGAGACCTTGGTACAACAAATTGAAAAAAAATTTAGTTTGCTACTGTCTTCTAACGTCAGAGGAACTGACGCAGCAGGTGATTTGGTGGGTTTTTTTTTCCTCCTGCTTTTGTACATGTCGCAGTTCTGAAACAAAAGATCTCTTTGGCATTAATACACGTAACAACTATGATGACTCTACTTTCCAGAAACTGGTAGTCAGTTTGTCTCTTACCATTTGCTGGTCCAACATCATATCAAGAATTCATTGCTAGTCCAAACACGATCAAGCATCAGTAGCATCGGTTCCTCATGCTAAAGCAATCATGCCATTAGAAGGTTCCTATTGCTCTCATCATATCTCTAACTTCAGCATGATTTAAATGTGCGCCTGGGTCTGCTGATTAGCTGGACCTTCCTGCCCTTGGGCACCAGTGCCTGCAAAAGGTGACCGTTTCTTCCCAATCTTTGAACAGCCCTAGGCTGATACTTAAGATCTTTCCTGAAAGCCATGGTGTGATGGCTTCTTTGAAGGTCAGTTCTCCTGGCACATACACAATACACTCCTAAACCTCTGTGAAGCCATGGAAGTAGAGCTGTATATTTTGGCTAAAAGCGTAGATGATATTAAAGAAGCATGTCATAATAATTAAGCCACTATGAAGCAATATATATGTGAAAAACAGCCTCCTTGTCTATATTCGTGATGAGTTCACTTTTGTAATCTCCAATTCTCTTTTTCAAAGGAAAGCTCCTAGTCAGTATGTATCTTCTTTTCTTGTCTTCATCCTGCTTAAGCGCTGGACTAAGTTCAGATTTGTCTTTTTCCTTATGGACTTCCTGGGTTACTCACCTTAGTATTTCAATGTATGATACAGTTATTGTCGTAACAACTGGGTAGAATTGACCGCTGTTGTCACCCTCGATTTACAACCAGGATACTGAAGTAGAAGGCAGTTAAAGTCAGAGTTACCAGAACATCTATAAATCATGCAAGATCTGAGCAATGGCCTCAGGAGACACCTGGGGACTAGTTTTCACGTGTTTAGTACCCTTTGCTTGCTGCCCCTCCTGCTGTTGCACTACCCTCTCCTGTCGTCTTTCACATCTAGTGCACTTCCCGGTTGCTACAAGAATCTCTCCCTTAAATTTAGGTTGGTTGCAAAGCCTGCAGTTTGATAATTTCACATAAATTAAAGGGCTTTTTAGCCCATGTGATCCTACTGACTTCAGTATTGGACCTCGTATTTTAATAAACAGGGAAAAAACATAAATAAAGGAGTTATAAATATATTTTGTGTTGTAGCTCGGCTATGAAACAAATATGCATTTTCTAGTAGTCAGTTCATATTGTACTGACTACTAAAACAAATGTATCATATGACAAGACCTGCACACAGGCTTATATTTGCAGGCAATAAATCAAGCAGGGAGTGAAGAACTATGTGCTACTGTTTCAAGAAAACATAACAATCATGCAGCCCCAGAGCTCACTGTTGGATTAAATCCATAAGTTCTAGAAAAATAAGGCATTTCTTGGTCTGAGAATTCATCTTTTTGTCTCATTATTTATTTGCAGTTTGTGTGTGCTGAGCTTAGCAGACAGCAAGGGAATGATGAACAGTAATGAGTTGCAAAGAGAAGCCTTCCAAAGTTGGGTTGCACTACTGTTTGGATGTGATGCCTCATAGCAGCAAAACTGGTGTCTTACTTGACTGGCTATACCCTAACAGAAGAACTGGATACAAACTCTGTAACAGAGGCTTGGAAGAGCTGCATTTTCTACTCAGCATTTTCTACTTTTCACTGCTAAAGTTAGGATAGTGCACTAAATGGACTCTACATCTTATATTGTGTTAGGAGGGAGGCTCAATGCCTACATTTTAATCCAACCTAAATTCAAAACCACTTATAGAATCATAGAACAGTTACAGCTG
>VWZO01013070.1:6956-21031 GCA_013396975.1 Bucco capensis
CAGTTCAGGTGCCAGAGCACTGGCCCAGGCTGCCCAGGAGCCTGTGGAGTCTCCTTGTCTGGAGCCATTGCAGAGCTGCCTGGACACATTGCTGTGTGAGCTGCTCTAGGTGATCCTGCTCTGGCAGGGGGGTTGCACTAGATGCTCTCTCTAGGGCCCTTCCAACCCCTAACATTGTGTGATTCTGTGCTTGATTGTCTGGTGTTGGTCACTTATGCTTTGTGCTGTTTCCTGCCAGGCTTCCCCCACTTCACTCAAAGGCAGCACAGTGACATCTGCTCAGGCCAATGCCAGCAGCAGCACTGCTGCTTCCCTCAGCTCCAGCGAGTCCCCAGCCAGCCGGCAAGCTGCAGCCAAGCTCGCGCTACGCAAGCAGCTGGAGAAGACCCTGCTGGAGATCCCTCCTCCCAAACCACCTGCCCCAGAGATGAACTTCCTGCCCAGTGCAGCTAACAACGAGTTCATTTACTTAGTTGGCTTGGAAGAAGTGGTGCAGAACTTGCTGGAGACTCAAGGTGAGAGATGGTAGAAGGATAGAATGGCTTTAGAATGGTTTGGGTTGGAAGGGAGCTCTGGAGCTCATCTAGTCCAACCCCCCTGCAGTGGGCAGGGACATCCCCAACTAGAGCAGCTTGCCCAGAGCCCTGGCAAGCCTCACCTGCAATGCCTCCAGGGATGGGAACTCAACCACCTCCCTGGGCAACCTGGGCCAGTGTTCCACCACTCTCATGGTAAGGAACTTTCCCCTAATATCCAATCTAAATCTCCTCCTCTCCAATTTCAAACCATTGCCCCTTGTCCTTTCCCTCCAGGCCTTTGCAAACAATCCCTCTGCAGCCTTCTTGGAAGTTCCTTTTAGGTCCTGGAAGGTCACTAGTAGGTTGCTTAAGGGTGAGGAGAGAGAGAAGCTTTCCCTCCCATCTGGGCTTCTCCCCTCTGCTAGCAGGCAGCTAGGAGTTGGAGATGTCACAGGATGATGTTGTCACACCAGAGAGGGATTGTAAAGATGTCTCTAAAAGGCATCCAGCTCTCCTCAGAGCTCTTCACCTTCTATCAGCTACCTCTTTGGCCAGGATTTAAAGAAGGATCTACTGTTTTTCCTCACACAAAACAAAGAGTGTAAAGGTTTAGTGATGTGAAAAAGGCTTCAGGCTGAGGAGAAGGTGAGGGGGTGGAGGGTTTTTTTTATGTGGGAATATTCTTGATATTTCTCAGTCTGGAGAAGAAAAGGCTCTGAGGAGACCTTCCAGGATCTGCAGGGGCTCCAAGAGAGCTGGGGAAGGACTTGTTAGGCTGTCAGGGAGTGCTAGGACTAGGGGAATGGACACAAAGTAAAGGAGGGGAGATTTAGGCTGGATTTTAGGCAGATGTTGATGGTGAGACACTGTTCCAGCTTGCCCAGAGAGGTGATAGCAGCCCTATCCATCCCTAGCACTGTTGGAGCTGGGAGCAAGCTGCTCTAGTGGGAGAGGCATCCCTGCTCATAGCAGAGAGCTTGGCACTAGAGGAGCTTTCAAATCCCTTTCCAAGGCTTCTGATTGTGTGAGCAGTGAGCTGTTTGTATCCTGCAGGGAAGGTTTCAGTGGCTGTCTCCTCTCGGGAGCCCTACCTGTGTGCTCAGTGCAAGACTGACTTCACCTGTCGCTGGAGAGAGGAGAAGAATGGCACCATCATGTGTGAGACCTGCATGACCTCCAACCAGAAGAAAGCCCTGAAAGCTGAGCACACCAACAGGCTGAAAGCAGCCTTTGTTAAAGCTCTGCAGCAGGAGCAGGAGATTGAGCAGAGGATCTTGCAGCAGACTGCCTCTCCTGCCCAGAGCAAGGCAGAGCCCATTGTGCAGCATCACTCCCTCAAACAGGTAAAGGGCCAACAGCACCTAAACACCTTGCTGGATGAGAGGGAAAAGAGTTCCACCAAGAGTTTGGGATACAGGCATCAAAGGGATGCTTGGATATGCTTTGTTGGAGCTGCACAGTGTCTTTAAGTGTGAGGGTAAGCTTCCAAACAGGCTGCTGTAGGTCATCTCCTGGTGATGTTGTGAGGAGCAGGAAAGAGTGGTGATTGTAATTAGCCAGGCTGTTTAATTCCTGGCCTGCAAAGTCTGTTCCTGGATGAGTTTTTTAGGAGATAGCAAATGGAAAGAGGTGCTCCAGCACCAGAGACACTTAGAGTAGGTTGAGCTAAGACAGGAAAAAAATAGCAATTGGCTTAAGGCAGGAAGATGTAATGGTGCTTGGGAAGGGTGAAGGTGATGCTCATGGTGTTTGGGAAGGGTTAAGGTGATGGATATGGTGCTTGGGAAGGGTTATAGTGGTGGTAACAGTGCTTAGGAAGGGTTATGGTGGTGGATATGGTGCTTGGGAAGGGTTAGTGGTGCTTGGGAAGGGTTATGGTGATGGATATGGTGCTTGGGAAGGGTTAAGGTGATGGTAACAGTGCTTGGGAAGGGTTAGTGGTGCTTGGGAAGGGTTAAGGTGATGGATATGGTGCTTGGGAAGGGTTATGGTGCCTGTAGCAATACATCCCAGAGCTGCCCAAAGCATCCAAGAAAGGGCAGGAAAAACTCCAGCAGGGGGAATTGCACTGGAAAGACCATGCTGACCCTTCCTTTTTTGCTCTCTTTTGGCAGACTTCTAGCCAGCTGTCTCGAGGGACTGGAGCTCCCCGAGGAGTCTTGCATGCCTTTAGCCAGTCTGGCAAGCTGCAGAATGCATCCTCTGCAGCAGCACTTGGCAGCAGAGCAGGGAAGCATGCAGAGAGACCTGTGAGCAAGGGCACTGCTGCCTCCTGGAAGAAGAATCCCATCAACACAGGTAGAGTCCTTTCTCAACTCCCTCTATCCAAGCTCTTGGGGTAAGGAATGCTTTCCTCTTGGAGCACTCCCTGTAGGAAAGCTCTCAGGCCACCCAAGCTTTGCTTTCATCCTCTTGCTGCTTGTTGGCACTTCTGCTTTCCTCAGAAGGAGCAATCTGGGGGTGCTAGCAGGTGAACCTCACTGGAAAAAGATCTCCTGGCCAACTGTGAGGTTTCACTTAGGTATTATGTCCCACTCAAGGCATTTCTAGGGTGGCTTTTTGCTGAGAGCAAAGTCCACTTAGTGTTTTTTTTGGTCTCCTCATGTCCCTCAAGGTATGCAGTACTGCTCTGAAGGGATAAATGCTAATCTAATCATGCCTATAGATAAAAACCAATCTAACCTGCATATAGAGAGAGATATAGAAAAGACTCTTTGATGCATCACTTCAAACAAGTTCTTCACTGAGAGCTAGGATCCTCACTGCAGCCACCACTAGCTCTCCTCTCCTCTCCTTCTTGCCCACTGCTGCATGGTTTGATCCTGACAGCTTTTAAACCAATCCTTGCCTTGCAGGGAATTCTCCTCCTCAGTCCTGCTCCCAAATTATTGCTCAGATGCTTCTGAGGAGCTTCCATCTCCTTGCAGGTGCCAGGTTGGAGATGACAATCCCTTTTTTTCCCCCGCCCCTAGCTGGAATGGGAAGTAGGGGTTGGTTTTGCCATGGATTTGTTTTTCCCCCCCCCATTTTTCTGTGCCACTGAAGTGTGTGTCTCCTCTCCCTTCCAGGTGGAGCTCTTCCCTTTGTGAGTCCTAGTTTAGCTGTGCACAAATCCTCCTCAGCAGTCGATCGCCAGCGCGAGTACCTCCTGGATATGATCCCTCCCAGATCCATCCCACAGTCTGCCACGTGGAAATAATGCAGAGGAATCATCACCAAGCAACCCTGCAGAGGAAGACTTACCTGTTTCTGCCATCCTTTTTTGATAAGAACAGTGGAGAATTAAGAACCTGCTTTCATCCCAGCTGGAGAATTATTGCCCCAGGCTTTGTAGGATGCAAGAAGAGCACTCCTGAGCTGGCCCTGCCATCAGAACATCACAAAGACTCCTTGGTGACTTCCCTGAGGATGAGGAAAGTTGTCAGGGAAGGGGAAGAGTTCTTTTTTTCTCTTTATTATTATTATTTTTGGGGGTGGGCTTTATGTATTTAGTTTGGCTCTGGATTGGTTTGGGTCACCAGCACCTAAAGCAGGACTCAGCACCTCTCTCTGCCTAGTTTGGGTTGCTTGAGGAGAAAGTTCAGCAGAAACATGAAGTTGGCAGCTGGAGGAGAGAGGAATTCCCAGCCTCAGCTTGCAGTTAAGTTTCCTGGTTGGTTGTTTGCTTCTCTTGCCTCACAACTTCCTGATTTTTGGGAGCTGAGGAGAGAAAGAAGTGCAAAACTCCAAACTCCACTTGGAGCCTGGCTTGGGGTTTGCTTGTTTCTTGGGTTTGATTTTTTTTTTCCTTTCTAAGGGACTTGGCTGCCACCAAAACTTGTGTGGCAGCTGGGAAGCAGTGCAGGAGTCTCTCTCTCTCTCCTTTGGTTGGATTTTGGGTTGAAATAGACTTGGAAAAAAAAACCCCTAATTTACTGACTTAGACACACACACACAAAAAAAAAAATCACTTTTCTTCAGTCTAACTCAACCAAGAGCAGTTGGACTTTTCCTTATATTCCCAGAGACTTGAAGGTGAGTTGGATTCTTCTTGGAAAGGTTGTTGTTTGGAGCAGTTTTACTCCCCAAATAAAGGCAAAAAAAAAAGAGGAATAAAAGAAAAAGAAACACCCCCCCCCCCCCCCCCAAAAAAAAAATGAAGGTAGGAATTGCAGAAGCTGCACACAATCAGAATAAGGAGCAGGGAATTGACCTGAGGAGCATGGCAGCATCTTGGATTGGGGCAGGACATGCTCACCCTGCATGCTCCTCTGGGCTAGAAGAACTTGAGCTTAAACCAGGACAGCTTTCTAGATGAGGTTTAAACCTCTTTCTTTTGGAATATTCCACAGCTTCCAAACCCAAACCCATCAGATAACCCATGGAGGTTTCTTCCTTCCTTCTTTCTCCTCCTCTTTTTCCCTGTGCTTCTCCCCAAATTGGAGTTGAGCTGAAGTGGCAGAGGTCCATGCCTTACTCCTTTTGTTGCATATCAGTGCTGGAGGTAGTGCTGATGAGAATTACTTGCAAGATTATATATATATATATCTATATATCTATATATAAATGAAAAGAAGGGGGTGGGGGGGAGGTTTACTCTTCAATCTATGCTGAATCTATTTTCTTAGCAGTTGCTGGTAGATCTTCACTTCAAGCCAGGCTTTTTCCTCCTAGAGACAGAGAATTCCTCCTTCCTTATTTTTTAGCCCTTCTTCTGTTGTGTGAATATCAATATTTAGACACTTGGGAGAGAAGAAAATAAAAACCAAAACCTTGTTGAGTAGCCTAGAAAAGAAGAAAATAAACCCCTAGTTTTGCAGGAGAAAACAAAAAGGTTTTTGTTGCTGTCTAAAAGCCCTAAAAAGTTCCCTTTGCCTTTTGGTTGTGATGAGGATTCTGTTGGCTTCCCAGATGTCTGTGAAGAGCTCTATGGGAATGAGTTGTCTGCTGTTGGCTTTTCATTCCAAGCTAGTTTGGATTGGGAGATGTGGAGAGAGAAAGAGAAGGAGCAAGGGAATGCATTTCCTTTTTTGGCACTTTGGAAATACGATGACAAAGTTTCAGTTCCTGACCTGTGTGGAGTTTTTTGGGGGTTGTTGGGGTTGATTTCTCTGCTGCCCTGTAGGATTTTCATCTGGGCAAAGGAAAGGGTTGCATCACCCAAGAGCACAGCTCAACATTCAGCTGTCTTTTTGGGAAGCCTGAACACTTCCCAATTCCTTTCCAAGCTTAGGAGGAGCTTTAGCTGAGAAAAGGATTGGAAAGAGAAGCAGAAATTTGCTTCCTTTCAAAGCTATGTCCAAACTTTTCTGACTCCTGCCAGTTGACTTAGGGCAGCTTGGAGAAAATAAGCCTGGGAAGAGTGGAGAAAAGCTTCCTTGAAGATTGGGAACTGAAAAGCAAAGCTCAAGCTGCACAGCTTGAGTCTTACAAACCTTGCTCCTCCCTCAGCCATGCTGGACCACAGGGAATAAAGCATCCCAAGAGACTTAGGGAGTGAGGTAAAACAGCTGTGGAGGCTCTGGAAGTGAAAACTGTTGGGCTGCTGGGATTCACACTGCTCTTGCCATGGTTTTTTCAGCCATAGAGGAATCTTGGAGGATGTTTTCCTTCCTCAGGGTTTGGGTAGAGACAAGAGGTGAGTGATCCAAGCAGAGGTTGAGCTGCTGCTTGTCCTGTGCTCAGAGCTGCTGAAGGTATCAGCTTTGGATCCAGAGGAGGTCTTCCCACATCTCCTCCTCTTCTCCTTGCAGGAGGAAAACCAAAACCCAACCAAACCCTAAAAAACAAGCTCAGTGATGGAACATTCACATCCCAACAGCTTCAAAGCATTAGGGGAATGGGGAAGGGAGGAGGTCTAGAATATGCTTCCCACACCAAATCCTTGCTTTCTTCCTCCTGCTGGCATCCCTGCTTCCATAAGGGCTAGGAATTCTCCTGCAGAGCTGCCCGAGAGCCACCTCTCCTGGCTAGAAAACAAACCCAAACCCAACCCAACAAACCATTGACTTCAAAACTCCCTCAGAAGCAGAGACTGAGCGTGTGCTGCTCGCCAGCCTAAGCCTGGCCACCAGGATCCTTCCGGTGGAGCATCCAACATCCTTCTCCCATTCCCTGAACCTCCACTGCTTCGCTGCAAAGCTGCTGCATGAGCTGGTTTGACCTTGCTGGGGTGCTGCTTGCTTCCCCCCCTCTCCTGGGGAGAGGGTTTAGAGCAGCCTGGGGGTTCTTGCAAGCCATATAACCTTTTTCTTTGGAGACCTTGTGACGAGGAGATTTTATAACACAGGAATAATGAGAACGACACCCCCCCCCCCCAAATTGTACTTAGATTTTAGCAACTTGTGAAATAAAACCCTTGGATTTTCATTTGAACCCCGTGTGGCACTCTGGGAGCTGTGTGGTTTCTTTCTGGTTTGATTCTCTTCTGGAATTCTCCTTCATTCTCTGGTTGGGTTTTTGGAGTGGTTTGGGGAAGGTTTCAGCCTTGCAGAAGCTTGATGGAATCTTGTGGTTGTTAGAGCCTGGACAGAGTGATGCCAGTTCAGCTCAGGGGGATGCCTGCCTGTGGCATTCCAGATAGAAGAGGGAGGAAGACTTTGGGGTTAATCCCCAAATTGCACTTAGATGGGGCTGGAAGGGAGCTGTGGGGATGATGCAGTGCATCCTCCCTGCTCCAGCAGCCTCAGCCCCAGCAGCTTGCCCAGCATCACCTCCAGCTGCCTTGGGAATCTCTGCACACAAGGAGACTCCCCAAGCTCTCTGGGCAGCCTGGGCCAGGGCTCTGCACCCTCACACCAAACAACTTGCTCCTGCTGCTCAGCTGCAAGCTCCTGGCATCCAATGTGTGCCCATTGCCCCATCCCTGGGCACCACTGAGCAGAGTGTGGCCCCTGCACCCATGGAGCAGCTCCCCTCTAGCTCTGCTCTCCTCCAGGCTCAGCTTTTCCTCCTTCTGCCAGAGCTGCTCCAGCATCTTGGGAGCCTCTGCTGGACTCTCCAGCAGTTCCTAGTCTCTCGGATAGTTCCCACAGCAGCAGAATCCAGGAGCAGTAACTGTACATTGTATTTTGAGGGGGTTTTTTTTTAGTACCTAACTGACAATAAACAAATGGACAAACCCGTGGGTCTGTCTCTTCTTTTGAGTCTATGAGCTCTGCAGGATATCTCCTGCTGCTTCCCTTGGCTACCTGTGAGGATGCTCCAGGGGAGGCTCCTTTCCTCTGCATGGTTTCTTCCCTCAAAAAAACAACTTGAGAGGAGATGGGAGAAAAGGAGGAGAAGACATGATGTGGAATTTCCTGCCAAGGAAGTGGCAGGAAACATGGAGCTTTCCTGCCAAGCCTCCCAAGGGTGCCCTTTGGCCCTAGCCAGCATCCCAGTGAGTGGCAGCAGCCAATGCCATCTGCAAAGTCATTAATTCCCCAGGGCAGCCCAGAGGGATTACAGCCACCGATTAGAGCTTAAGACAACAGTGACCTTGATCTGAAGCAGCCAAAGGCTTAGAGAGCTCAGGGGTGCAGGGAAAAACCTTCCTGGGGGAAGCTCCTCACCCTGCTCCTGCCCTGCTGGGGCACAGCCAGGAACCTCAGGGCTGGGGGGGGATAAACAGAGCTGTGAGGGGCTGGGAGGCACACTTTTGGGGGGTTGTTTGCTGATGGGTGCATGTTTGGGGGGGGCACACTTAGCAGTGTGTGCTTGCCTCTGGATGCATCCTTGGGTGCTCACTTGCTAATGGAAGCATCCATCCCAACCCCCGCATCGCACTCGGGGTTTGGGCCCTGGAGAAGGTGCATCGGGAGCGAGGGATGCAGGAGCCTTGTCCCGGGAGATGCTGTGCACAGAGCGGGATGCAGGAGTCTTGTCCCGGGAGAGGCTGTGCACAGAGCGGGATGCAGGAGCCTTGTCCCGGGAGATGCTGTGCACAGAGCGGGATGCAGGAGTCTTGTTCCAGGAGATGCTGTGCACAGAACGGGATGCAGGAGCCTTGTCCCGGGAGTGGATGCGCACAGAGCGGGATGCAGGAGCCTTGTCCCGGGAGATGCTGTGCACAGAGAGGGATGCAGGAGCCTCCTCCCGGTTGATGCTGTGNGGAGATGCTGTGCACAGAGCGGGATGCAGGAGTCTTGTCCCGGGAGATGCTGTGCACAGAGCGGGATGCAGGAGCCTTGTCCCGGGAGATGCTGTGCACAGAGCGGGATGCAGGAGCCTCCTCCCGGTTGATGCTGTGCACGGGACAAAGTACCTCCGTGTGCGTGCAGGGAGCACAGCAAGCAGACGCTACCCCAAGGCCCGTGCCCGGTTGCTCGGCGATCCCTCGCAGCCTCCTCTCACAGCGCTCCCGTTCACCTCCCCGGCGCTGCCCCTTTAAGGGAAGCCGCCTGTCACGTGGTGTTTGTGTCACGTGACTCTCCGTTCGCCTGCCGAGCGCGCGGAAGTGGCGTCAGTCGCGGCGGAGTGACGTCACGGCAGAGGCGGTGGGATGGCGGCGGCGAAGGTGAAGCAGGACATGGCCCCGCCGGGGGGCTATGGACCCATCGACTACAAGCGGCACCTCCCGCGCCGCGGCCTCTCAGGTGGGCAGCGGCCGAGGAACGGGGCTGGGCTGAGCCGGGAGGCTCCGCGGGGGAGGTCTGGCCTAGCCCATTCCGGTGTGTGCGGTGCTCGCACTCACCGGCTTTCCACCCCCCAGGTTACAGCCTCTTCGCGCTTGGCATCGGCAGCCTCCTGCTGGGCTACTACACCCTCGTCAAGTGGAACCGAGAGCGCAGGTGCTGCTCCCTCTCCTCCCCACACTCTGCCCTCCCCCGGGGCTTCTCCCGCTTCCCTCCCCGGTCCCCTCTGCTGTCACCCATTCGCCATCCTCCCATCCCTCCTCTGCCTCCTTCCTGACGCCTGCCCGGGTCATAGAATCCTAGAATCCTAGAGTGGTTTGGGTTGGAAGGGAGCTCTGGAGCTCATCTAGTGCAACCCCCCTGCAGTGGCCAGGGACATCCCCAACTAGAGCAGCTTGCCCAGAGCCCTGGCAAGCCTCACCTGCAATGCCTCCAGGGATGGCAACTCAACCACCTCCCTGGGCAACCTGGGCCAGTGTTCCACCACCCTCGTGGGGAGCAACTTCTTTCTAATGTCCAGTCTAAATCTACTCTTCTCCAATTTAAAACCATTGCCCCTTGTCCTTTCCCTGCAGGCCTTTGCAAACAGGCCCTCTGCAGCCTGCTTGGAAGTTCCTTGGAACAAACCAGAAGTACCTCAGAGCTAACAGCCAGTGTCTCTCCCTTAAGGACAGCACTGAATAACACTTCTTGTAATCAGAAGCTGCTTAGTATCAGAAAGCCTCATGTTCCCCATTGTTACTTTTTGGTTTCAAGGCACTCTTCCCAGTCATTCTCAAAATAAACATCATCTTTTTTGTTCCTGACTGCTTCCAATGTACAGCAGAACTCTCCATTGCCTTAGAGAAACAAATCTGCACTGCTCCAACATCAGTGCCCTGCTGAACAATTTACTCATCAGGAACAATCCAGCTCCTCCCTGCACTACCCCTGGGGACTCATCACTTCTCATTCTCCCCTCCCTGTGCTCCCATTCCCTGCCCAGGCTTTGCTCTCCCCACATTCCCAGTTCTCCTGTCCCAGTGCTTCCCCTGCAGCCCAGGACTCTCCTGCTGGGCTCTGACCCCTGCCCTGTCCCCTCACAGGCGGCTGCTGATCGAGGAGCTGGAGGCACAGATTGCCTTGATGCCTCTGATGCAGGCGGAGTCAGACCGCAGGTACCGGGAGAGGGAGGGAGGGAGGGAGGGAGGAGCTTTACCAAGGCACCACATCCCCGTGCTCCGGGCTCAGCCTTCCCTTGCCTCACAGAACCCTCCGAATGCTGCGGGAGAACCTGACTGAAGAAGCCAAAATCATGAAGGATGTTCCTGGCTGGAAGGTTTGTGACTTCTGAAGTGCCCTGGGGAGAGGGAGTGGGACTGAGGAATTCCTCCTCAATGATTCCCAGGGCAGGAGCCACCTGGGATGGGAACCAATCAGTAGGTTTGGGACAGGCTTGGATCTCTCGCCAGGACCTAGGACTGCTGCCCATTAGGGCACAGAGGTGGTGGTGGGTGGGTTTGATGGGGGACATGGAGCTCCCTGTGCCCCCAACTCTCCCTCCCCACCCAGGTTGGGGAGTCCTTGTTCCACACAGACCGTTGGGTGCCTCCCACCCCAGAAGAGCTCTACTATCTGAGGCCCATCAGTGAGATTGAGAATGAGAAGTTTGGCATGCAGTACTATGTCTGAGGCATGGCCTGGCCCGGCCTGGCATGGCCTGGACCGGCCTGGCATGGCCTGGCACAGCCTGGCATAGCCTGGCATGGTCTGGCACAGCCTGGCACAGCCTGGGCAGGCACAGCTCAGGCTCCCAGTGTCCCCCAGCCCCATGGCAGCTCTCCTGCTGTCTGTTAATAAAGCTACATGGATCCACAGTGTCAGACACAGTGGTATTGGGAGTGTGCCTGTATCCATATCCATGGCGTTGGCTGGGTTCCTGTGTCCATACATGGTGTCAGACAGTGTTGGGATGTGTTCCTGTATCCCTATCCATGCTGTTGGATGGGTTCCTGTATCCATGGTATCAGACATAGTGTTGGATGTGTTCCTGTATCCCTATCCATGGTGTTGGATGTGTTCCTCTATCCCTATCCATGGTGTTGGATGTGTTCCTCTATCCCTGTCCATGGTGTTGGATGTGTTCCTGTATCCATGGTATCAGACACAGTATCGGATGTGTTCCTGTATCCCTATCCATAGTATTGGATGTGTTCCCATATCCCTATCCCCCAACAGGAAGTTTGGCTGCTCCCAGGGTGTGTGTTGTTCTCTTCCCTGCTCCTGGAATGCCCAGGGGTCCCAGCTCTGGCTCCTGGGAACTCGGGAAGGGGCTGAGAGAGGTGTGGTCCCTGTGGGGCTGAGCCAGAAACCCCCGGGAGGGGCTGGGGGCTGCAGCAAGGACTTGCTCCTCCGGGTTGGGGGAGGTCTGGGGAGGTGGATTTTGGGGGTCAGGGGTCGGTGGGATCCCTCTGAGCTCACCTTGCACGCGCCGATGCCACAGCCACGGGGAAGTGACAAACACTTTGGAATCTTTGGCATGTTCCCAGCGCTCCTTTTGCGGGATGGGAGATGCTTCGCGGGGTCCCCGCGGCCTGAAGGGGAGGCAGAGGGATGCTTGCTGCCTTCTCCCCACCTCTGCTCCGCGGCCACGGCTGCTCGGCTGCTCCTCCCCGCTGGGCAGGGGCTGGCAGAGGCGGGGGCACAGCGGAGCCACCTCCCCCCGGGAAGCAGCGCGGGGCTCGCTACCGCTGCCGCGGGGCTCGGTATCGGTGCCACAGGGCTCGGTGTCGGTGCCGCTGCCGCAGGGCTCCGCCGCTGCCCCGTGCCGCTGCCGCCATGAGCTCCGCCAGGGCCCCGCTCCGCTACCTCAGGTGAGCTCGGGACCCTCTCTTCCCACCACGGAGCACCTCAAGCCCCGAGCAGTGCCTCCGCCGTACCGGCAGCCCCAAGGCAGGTTCCCGGGGTCTCAGCACGCACCGGGGCTGCTCTTCCCCGGTGCAAGCGGGACCCCCTCGCCCCCAGCCCACCCTAGGCTCACCCTGGGCTGGTCCCTGCTCCCCTCAGGGATGTGCCTGGTGTTAGGTCCACGCGGGATGTGGTGAGGGACCCCCGGGAGGATGCTGGGGGCTTCCCGGTGGTGGAGCAGGAGCTTCTGCTGTCCCGGGACCACCCCACGGGTGGGCTCCTCCCTCCCCTCTGCGCTGCTCCAGAGCTCCTCCGGGCAGGCACAGGTCGCTGCTGTCCCCACGCTTGTCCCGCGGGACACTCGGTCCCCAGGGGCAGCCCCGAGCAGGGAGGAGGGGGTCAGGGGGGGCTGGGACCCAAATAGCTTCGGTTGCCAGAGCAACTGCATCCCAGGTCTCCATGGCTNCTGGGAGAGGAGATAGAGTTGGGATGGGGAATAAGGATGGGAGAGGGAATATGGAGCTGGGATGAGGAATAAGGGTGGGAGAGGAGATAGAGTTGGGACGGGGAATAAGGATGGGAGAGGAGATACGGAGTNCCAGAGCAACTGCATCCCAGGTCTCCATGGCTGCGCAGGGATGACTCCAGCAGCAGCGGCCCCGGCGCCGGGAGAGGAACCGGGAGGGAGGGAGGGAGCTGGGGATCCCGCTCCCGGGTAGGGCTGGGACATCCCGGGGGTATCCCGGTGGGAGCTGGGGCGGGGAAGGGCGAGCAAGAGGCAGGCAGGGAGCTGGGGGGGGGAATAGGGATGTGGAGAGGGGATACGGAGTTGGGATGGGGAATAAGGATGGGAGAGGGGATGTGGATCTGGGATGAGGAATAAGGATGGGAGAGGGGATATGGAGATGGGATGAGGAATAAGGATGAGAGAGGGGATATGGAGCTGGGATGAGGAATAAGGGTGGGAGAGGAGATAGAGTTGGGACGGGGAATAAGGATGGGAGAGGAGATACGGAGTTGGGATGGGGAATAAGGATGGGAGAGGGAATATGGAGCTGGGATGAGGAATAAGGGT
This sequence comes from Bucco capensis, assembly GCA_013396975.1. Classification (NCBI taxonomy): domain Eukaryota; kingdom Metazoa; phylum Chordata; class Aves; order Piciformes; family Bucconidae; genus Bucco; species Bucco capensis. Next base: position 20,030 of record VWZO01013070.1, read on the forward strand.
GGGAGAGGAGATACGGAGTTGGGATGAGGAATAAGGATGGGAGAGGGGCTGTGCAGTTGGGATAGGGAACAGGGATGCACCACCGGGATGTGGAGCTGGGATATAGAGCAGGGATGTGGAGCCAGAGTGCCCAGCTGGGATGTAGAGCAGGGCTGCAGAGAAGAGACACGGAGCAGGGATAGGGAGCTGGGATACAGAGCAGGGCTGCAGAGAAGGGACACGCATCAGGGATACGGAGCTGGGATGTAGACGGAGGGCATGGAGCAGAATCGGGATGCAGAGCGAGGCTAGAGAGCTGGGATACAGAGCCCAGAGTGCCCTGCTCCTGGGACTGGGATGCAGGAAGGACACACACACAGAAGAGATGCTCTCGAGCTGCTCAGCCCTCAGCTCGTGTCCCTCGCGCTCCGCTGAGCTCTGTGCCTCAGCAGCAGCAGCCCTGACCTCTCCCATCCCGCCCGCACGCTGGAGTGGCTCAGGCTGCCCTCGGAGGACTCTTCCCCCCTTACCATGTCCCCAGCCCCGAGCCATGAAGCCAGGGGAGCGCTAGCAGCAAAGCTTCACCCCAGAGGGTCTGGGGGAACACTGCTCCTGGAGTGGGCAGCGAGCAAGGGGCCGGGGAGCCCCGTGACGTGTGTCCCCCCCCTTTCCTGGGGACAATGCCAGGACATCGGCAGGCAGCCCAGGTTCCTCTGCCAGCAGCGATTAGAGGCAATGTTCTCCCCCGGAGCAGACGTGGGGAGCTTTGTGAGAGGCGAAATGTGCTCGCTCTTGGGTGAGCACCAAGGCAGCTGCGCTGGCAAGGGAGCGGAGGGCACCAGGGGCTGCGCTTTGCTGCCTTCCCCCAGCTCCTGCCAACACAGGAGCTTCCCGCGGGGCTCGAGCCAGCCTGGCACTCGCTAGAGGGCACCAAAGGATTGGGGACAGCCATGGGATGGGGTGGGATAGGATGGGATGCGGTGGGATAGGATGGGATAGGATGGGATGGGGTGGGATGGGATG
>VWZO01013073.1:9380-51958 GCA_013396975.1 Bucco capensis
CTTGGACACTGCCAGGGATGGAGCAGCCACAACCTCTCTGGGCAACCTGTGCCAGTGCCTAACCACTCTCTGGGGAAAGAACTTCCTTCTAATCTCCAATCTAAATTTCCCTTCCTTCAGCTTATAACCATTCCCCCTTGTCCTATCACAGTCTGACTGCTTAAAAAGTCTCTCCCCTTCTGTCCTATAATCTCCCTTTAGGTACTGGAAAACTGCTATAAGATCCCCTTGAAGCCTTCTCTTTTCCAGGCTGAACAACTTCCCTCCAGCCCACGCCAGGGTCATGTCAGACAAGAGCCCAGCTCAACACAGCTCCATGCAAAGCTTGAAGAAGGGTCTGTTGCTTCTGTAATTCAGTTTTTAAGAGGGGAAAATAGGCACACCTTGGGAACCTTTTGTTCAAACAGCTCCAGGTGGGACCCCAACATCACCCACTACTGTCTTGAGGGGTAGAACAGGTCAGGATGAACTGATCCTCCTCCAATAATGACTTTTAAAGTCAAACCCACTGTTCCAACATCTGCTGCTGCCATGCTGAGCTGTGAGCTCAGCTGGGTGCTTGCAGGCCAAGAATCACTTGTATTAAAGATGTAAATGGGGCTCTGGCCTTGTGGCCCAGGACAAAGGGAATGGAGGATATTTCTTCCTGCTTTACAAATAGGAAAGATGGGCTGAGAGCAGGAAGGAGTTTGCCTGATGCCATTGGAGCAGGTGATGATGGAGGTACCAAGGGTGGGAGCAGGGTGAGCAATGTTGGAGCAAGTCCAGAGGAGGACACAAAGGTGATCTGAGGGCTGGAAGCTCTCTGCTGTGAGGAGAGGCTCAGAGAGTTGGGGTTGTCCAACCTGGGGAAGAGAAAGCTCCAGGGAGACCTTACTGCAGAATTCCAGTACTTAAAGGGCCTAGAAGAAAGATGGGGAGAGACATTTTATCAGGACCTGTTGTGACAGGACAAGGGATGATGGTTTTAAACTAAAAGAGGGAGATTTAGACTGGATAGAAGGGAGAGATTGTTTACACTGAGAGTGGTGAGACATTGGCCCAGGTTGCCCAGAAAGGTGGGAGATGCTCCATCCCTGGAACCATTCCAGGTAAGGTCATCTCATCCCCACTGTCTCCTGAGTGGTGGAACTGGACAGAGTGCAGTGGGATAGGATGCAGCAGGGTTGGATCAGCAGAATGGATTGTAGTGCAGAGTGGGATGCAGTGGGATGAGATCAGCAGAGAGGGATGCAGTGGGATGGGATCAACATGATGGGCTCCAGCACGATGGGATGCAGCAGTGTGGGATGCAGTGGGATGAGATCAGCAGAGAGGGATGCAGTGGGATGGGATCAACATGATGGGCTCCAGCACGATGGGATGCAGCAGTGTGGGATGCAGTGGGATGAGATCAGCAGAGAGGGATGCAGTGGGATGGGATCAACATGATGGGCTCCAGCACGATGGGATGCAGCAGTGTGGGATGCAGTGGGATGAGATCAGCAGAGAGGGATGCAGTGGGATGGGATCAACATGATGGGCTCCAGCACGATGGGATGCAGCAGTGTGGGATGCAGTGGGATGAGATCAGCAGAGAGGGATGCAGTGGGATGGGATCAACATGATGGGCTCCAGCACGATGGGATGCAGCAGTGTGGGATGCAGTGGGATGAGATCAGCAGAGAGGGATGCAGTGGGATGGGATCAACATGATGGGCTCCAGCACGATGGGATGCAGCAGTGTGGGATGCAGTGGGATGAGATCAGCAGAGAGGGATGCAGTGGGATGGGATCAGCAGAGAGGGATGCAATGGGATGGGATCAGCAGAGAGGGATGCAATGGGATGGGATCAGCAGAGAGGGATGCAATGGGATGAGATCAGCAGAGAGGGATGCAATGGGATGAGATCAGCAAAGAGGGGTGCAGTGGGATGGGATCAGCAGAGAGGGATGCAATGGGATGAGATCAGCAAAGAGGGGTGCAGTGGGATGGGATCAGCAGAGAGGGATGCAATGGGATGAGATCAGCAAAGAGGGGTGCAGTGGGATGGGATCAGCAGAGAGGGATGCAGTGGGATGGGGTCAGCAACATGGGATATAGTGAAATGGGTTGCAGCAAAGTGGGATGCAGCAGGGTGGGATGCAGTGGGATGGGGTCAGCAACATGGGATATAGTGAAATGGGTTGCAGCAAAGTGGGATGCAGCAGGGTGGGATCAGTGGCATGGGGCCATCAGGATGGGATGCAGTGGGATGAGATACAGCAGGATAGCATCAGTGTGATGGGATGCAAAGGAACAGGATGCAGCAGGACATAAGGTAGCAGAAGAGGAGGAAGTGGGTTGGGATGCAGCAGGGTGGGATGCAGGGGACAGGGTTCAGCACGTCATGGAGCAGCAGAGAGGCCAGGCAACTAGAGATGCTCCCCTCCAAGAGCAGGGCCCATGTCTCCTACAGCCCTGAGCACTGTCAGCAAACTGCTTTATTCATGAATGACAAAGAATATTAAGGCAGAAGATTCCTGGTGAGCAATCAGATGTCTGAGTGAGCCTCAGCTGGCTGGCTGGAGCCCACCACAAAGCCCTGCTTCACCACTGCTTTACAGTAGAAATGGCAGAAGTGAGCTAACCAAGCAACTTGCTTCATTTCTCTCTCTTTTTTTTTTTTTGGTAACAACTCTTCCTTTTGGCATCTCTCCACCTTCAGGGCCTGGAAAGTCTCCACAAAGACATTGCTTGCCTGATGAGCTCAGTGAGGTGACCCTGGCTGCTCTTGGCACAGCTGCTTGTTGGAATCAAATGTCCTTCTGTCCTTCCTAGCATTTTATTGTCAATCCCAGAGGCAGGACAAGCAGCCCAGGCAGGGTGTCCCACACCATGGCCAGCAATGTCTCTCCCTTTCCCTCTCCCAGGAAATAGAAATAGAGCTGGTTGGGATTGGGTTGAATGATCAAAGAATGGAACAAACCTGCAGGAGATATTTCAGCCTCCTAAAGTGCTGATGAGACCAGGCTAATGCTGGGAGTATTTGAAATAGATCAAATAATTATTGCTTTGCAAAGGCAGATTTTTCTGTCTCAGGCCTCAGGCAGGTAGAGTTCAAGTGCTTTTTGGCAGTGTATTAATAGGGTATTAATGAAGCCTGCATATGCCACTTGTGATCTTCAAAGGCACTTTTGTTTTTGAACTGTAACTGTCCACTGAGAAATGACAAAACAAACAGCAATTACCCTGGAAAAGGGGCTGTAAAAAAATGATGCCAGTGGGACTGGAGCTCGTAAAGCAGAGCCAGTGATATACACACATTAAACTGTTGCCAATTGCTGGAGAGTGGGAAGCACACAAGTGCCTTGTTTGCCTCTTTTCTTCCTTTTGCCTTTTTGGTTTTTTTTTGATGATTAAATTTTTGCAGTGTGAGCAATGCCTAGGGATGAAGGCAGATAGTGCATCTGCAGCCAGAGCCATCAGGAGCTCCCAAAGCATCCCCAGGTTGAGATGGGGTCTGGGGTTGGTCCTCTGGCATCCCTGAGCTGGCAGCAGACACAGTCCCTGGAAATGCCACAACATCCAGGGCAGAGCTTAGCTCTCTCTACAATTCCCTGCAAGGAGGTTGCAGTGAGATGGGGGTAGGGCTCTTCTCCAGGGTTAACAGTGAAGAAATGGTTTAGATTAGATATTAGGAGAAATTTCTTTATACTGCAAGGATTCTTAAGTCTCAGCTCAGGCTGCCCAGGGAGGTGCTGGAGTCACCATCCCTGCAGGGGTTTAAGAAATATCTAGATGCTCTACTCAGGGCCATGGTTTAATGGCATGGCAATGATAGGTAGATGGCTGGACTTGATGATCTTAGAGGTCTCTTCCAACCTTTGTGATTCTGTGATTGCTCTGCACTTGAGGTGCCTGATGGAGCTACAACACCAGGAGCAAAGCTCCAGGATGTGCCCTGAAAACAGCTCCAGCCTCTGCAGAAAGAGGAGAGCTCACCCACCCAGAGGAGGTTTTTATTAGCATGATGCTAATAATCTGATATTGTCATTAGGGTGGCAGTGTCCCTCTTTATGTACAATCTGCAGAATTATTTTTCGGGAGACAGCATGACCCACACTGGACCCAGAGTGCAGGAAGCTGCTGGGAACAGCACTGGGCCATTTATTTGCTGTGGTGTTATTACAGAGAGAACACAGGCAGGCAGCAGTGGCCAATTACTGTCAGCTTCTACCTGCAAATAGGGAAATATTCCCCTTCTGAGGAAAGAGAAAGAGAAGTTATGGACTGGACTTGGTGCTGAAGCAAAGCAGTTAACAGCCAGAGTTTGTGTGTCTGGAAAAATAGGGGCTGAGGGGCTCTCTGCCTGCTCTGCCACACTGGGTTCCCAGCTTTACTTTTGGGGTGTTTCTCATTTCAGATTGGTTTCTCTTTACCTGAAGTACACTTTTCTGTTAAAAACAGAGAAGTGCTTTGCTGAGACCTAACTTACTCTAATTGAAGTAGCTTGTGTAAAAACATTAAGCAGCTGTCAGCTCTGTCAGCTAACAGCATCTTGGCCTGGATCACAAATAGTGTGAGCAGTAGGAGCAGAGAAGAGATCATCCTCCTGTCCTCAGCACTGGGGAGGCCTCACCTAGAGTCCTGGGATCAGGTTTGGGCCCCTCAGTGCAAGAAGGACCCAGAGGCATTGGAGTGTGTCCAGAGAAGGGCAAGGAGCCTAGGGAGGGCTCTGGAGAATAAGTGCTGTGAGGAGCAGCTGAGGGAGCTGGGGTTGGAGAAGATCTAAAGCCACTGAAGCAGGAGAAGGCTCTGGCTGGAGAGCTGGATCCAGCATCACTCCCCTCCAAGAGGGCAGGCACAAGAAATACCTCCCTGTATCAACATTTCCATTCATTTAGCCTTTGCAAAACTGAGGAGTTTGAGGTGAGAAAAGATCATTTGCCTTTTTCTGCCTGTAAATAAAACCTAAGTAATAGATTAATTTTAAAACCATAAAAGCAATGAAAACCAGGAGCAAAACACTCAGCTCCTTTCTTGCAGGTAGTACATAGCTTGTTTGGGAAATCAGTTTTAAATGCATGCTCATATAAGCTTATTTTTTTTCATCTGGAGCCAGCAGATTTTAAATGCTTTTATTTAACTAATAAACCACACATTTTTGATGCTGAGTTCTGGATGCCTTAAACTGGAAACCAATTTCCATCTGAACAGCCCATGGCACACATTGTTGAGTCCAAAATTAATCATCATCTCATTAAAAAGAGATGCATCAACCCCTCTATTAGAACATAATAAAGTGCAAACATGAGGAATTGCCATAAATGTACATGAAGCTGCATAATTGCCTAAGTAACCTCTCAGATATAAAGTGCTTGCTTGTGTTTAGCACAAAACAAGGAGCTGTAGAAGAGCAAACCTGCAGGTGAGTGGTTACCAACCAAGAGGAATGAAGTTAAGGAAATAAATAAAACATACAGACAAGAACCAAGATTAAAGCTCAGCATTTAAACCAAGCTTTCTGCTTTGCTAATTTAAATCATGATTCAAATGGGTGGCTGAAATCAGTCATCTCCAAAGGCTGGAAAGCTCCTTACATCCCAGGAGGGGCTGGGGAAGGGTAGGGGCAGCCCTGGCATGCCAGGGGATGTGGGGGGACAGTGGTATGTGATCTGCTGGGCTTCAGCCACCCTAGGGCTCTTGGGCTGGATTAAAACCCCTAAACTACTAGTGCCAAGAGCTGCCCAGGGCTGTTAATCCCTTCCCAACCCTGCCTCTCTGTCAGATGCCACATGCTTGGAAAGGTGCTTGTTCCACAGCTAGTCCTGCCTGCACAGGTCACAGAAATAGGATGGCATTTGGGCAGAGCCAGGGCTGTTAGAAAAGCAGCAGTGTGGTGGTTGATTGTCCATTTTGATGCACATCTCATGAAGTTCAGGAGACAATCATAGATTCATTTAGGTTGGAAAAGACCTCGAAGATCATCAGGTCCAACTGTTGACTCAACACCTGCATGCCACTAAACCATGTTGTGAAGTTCTACATCTGCATGTTTCATGGACCCCTCCAGGGATGGTGACTCCACTACCTCCCTGGGCAGCCTGGGCCAAGACTTAGCAATGCTTTCAGGGATGAAATTCCTCCTGGCATTCAAACTAAACCTCCATTTGCCATGCCACCACCCGTGGGTTTCCCACCATTGGGAAGCAGCAAGAGCTCCAGCTCCCCTATGCCAGGCTCCTGTGAGCCTTCACACTGCTCCTGAAGTCTTTGTGGAGTGCATGAGGAGATGTCTGAGGAGATGAGTTTGGACTTTAGCAGGGTCTGGGGCAGCCTTGGGGCTGTGCAGGGACATGGCATCTTGGCCTGGATCAGGAATAGTGTGAGCAGCAGGACTAGGGATGTGNGGGAGCAGCTTCCCCTGACTGTGACAGCATCCCAGGAAGATAGGAAAGAAAACCCAACTCCCTCCTGGTATCTCTCACTCTGACACGCTTCCAAAGCACAGCCAGCTCCCAAGCACACCAGAGCATCTTCCCTTCATGGGAAGGAGAGGAACTTGGCAAAACATAGCAATAGGCTGTCATTTTCCATTCCGCTGCTCAGCAAGGAGCCTCTGGGGATGGCAGGGAAGGAAAGGGACCTCAAAATAGGGACAGACTTTCTGTGCAGCTGGAGAAGCTTCCTGGAACAAAGGAAAACCTGGAATAGAACAAACTCTTGTGAAGGATCTAGAGCACAAGTGTGCTGAGGAGCAGCTGAGGGAGCTGGGGTTGGTTAGTGTGGAGAAGAGGAGGCTCAGGGCAGACCTTAGCTCTCTCTACAACTCCCTGCAAGGAGGTTGCAGTGAGCTGGGGGTAGGTCTCTTCTGCAGGGTTACCAGTGAGAGGACAAGAGGAAATGGCCTCAAGTTGCAGCAGGGGAGGTTTAGATTGGCTATAAGGAGGAGCACACCAAGCTGCACTGTGCCAGACTCTCCCTGCTTTGGGACCGCAAGGGCCACTCATCCCCATGGGAACACCACATGCCTTCAGGATGCCCACTGACTACCAGAGGCAGCAGAGGCTTGGCCAGTTTGAAGTTCCCATTTGAAGCCCCTTGCCTGCAGGTAGGACCATGCTGAACTGTGCCTGCTTGGTGTCTGCTATCCATCCACTGTTGTGCCTCCAAAGTAAGACCTGAGCTTCATACTCTTCATCAAACACTGCAGGCCTCCATCCCCTCTCCCCATCATCATCCTGCCCCCTCAGATAAGAGAGAGGAGATGTCTCTAGCCAGCATGGGAGAAGGTGTCCTGTAACCAGGGCTGCAAGACCTGCTCTTTGCTGGGGGTGGGACAACAGAAGGACCAAGACTGTATGATTCCTTCTGCTGGAGCTCACAAGCAGAGATTTGCTCCCTGGGTAGGGTGAGAGGCACCTTTGCACCACCCAACTCTGCAACAGGCTCAGCTCCAGGAGGATGCAGACCCCATGGTTGATTCCCCACCTGAGAAGCAGGCAGCAGTGACCAAGCTGCTGTGAGTTTTGGTGCCTGCCTGACTCGAGCTCTGGCCTTATCCCAGCTCAGTTAATTCCTGAGCTCCTACCACTGCCCTCAGGCACAGTCTGAAAATCCCTTGAGGTCTCCTGTGGCCCCTGGTGCNCAACCAAACTAGGCCTAAGCTGAAAGCAAAGCATGGCAAGGGGAGTATTTGCAAAGCACCAGGACCAGCTGTCCCAGGTCCCAGGTGAGCCTTGTCTGCTGGAAAAAGCACCAGCCTGAGGGTTTTTTGTGTGTCTCCAAAAAGCAGGCGCTCAGGCTGCATGAGCCTGGTGCTGCCAAGGGCTAGAAATTGGCACCTATTAACCACCCTCAAAATAACTCTAACTTGTTCAACATAATGAGGTGATTAAATCAGCATGAGAAATTCTGCTTCTTGAAGCCAACAGGACATGGCAAGATAAATTACATTCCAAATCCCAGCACAATTAGGGGAAGGACAGAGAGTGGTTTGGGGAGGGGAAATGTTTGCATGGGCTTCACTCAGCTTTCTGCTGCATGCCAGCAATGGGTCTGCCCTGACCCACAGCCCTACCTCCTTTGTTAGGGCTCTGAGGGCTGGGAAAACACAAAGATTGACTAACAGGCTTGATTTCACCCATTTTTGAGACCCCATCAACCAATCAGGACTTGTGAGAATACTGCTGCAACGGGTGCCAGCTCTAGTCAGTGACCTGCCACCACCTCCCACACCTACTGGCCATCAGTTTTCCTGCCACCAAACTCTTGCTGTGAACACAGACTCACCCAGAGCAGTCACTGTTTGCAAAGAGCATTTTGGGAAAGAGTTAGCTTTTGCTTCAGCAAACAGAGGAAAATGAGGGAACAGAAAGGACACTGCATGATGCATAGGTCTAGTAGGAAACAAAGGGAGTTTGCCATGGTGGTGAGGAGAACCCAAGCAGCATCTTGAGTTGGTGTCCTCAGCTGCTGGAGTAGGAGAGCATCTCCACCCAATGCAGGAGGAGATCAGCCAAGCATCAATATGTGGGTGAGAGCTCCAGAAATCAACCTTCAACCAACACCAGCTGACCCAGGGGCTCCCAAAGATCTCAGAGGAGCTCCCAGACCCCCCAAGCCCTGCACTGCTTTGGGAGACCTTTGGAGTCTCTATGCCAGCATGGATCTGCAGAGCTCCATCCCCGTGTTCAGACATTTCTTGCAGTCTCAATGACCTTCCAAGGGCTGTCTCTCCTTGGCCAGTTCTCATCTCCAATGATTTGGTGCCCCTCTGCTTCCTGCCACACAAATGGAGGAATGGTCCTTGGCCAGCAGTAACTCACATCTAGACATCACAGGGAATGAAGATAACGACAGGTTTTGAAATCCAATAGCTCCCCAAACACTCTCAGGTGCTGCCTTTGCCTTTCTGTCTTCATGCTTCGGGGACAAATCATTCCTTACAAGCTGTGCTCCCAGACTGTTCTGCCTGAGCACCAGAGAAGGATTTCAGTCAGGTCTAGCACAACCTATGGTCATTTGTCACTGAATTATTTTGGTTCATTTATCTCCATTCTTGCCTTTTCAAGTCCTTTTCTTGCCTGCTACTTTGGGCAAATTCCCAATTCCCTGAATTTATTATCACTCTAAAATGGTTGCCTGCTCCCCAGCATGACCCAGACACACACCCCACTGCCATGCTGTGGAGGCTCTTGCTCTGTTCCTACAGCAACTGCAAAGAAAGAGGCAAGCAGTGCAGCCAGTGTGGGCCAGATCCTGCCCAGATGCTGACAGCTGTCTCCCAGCTGGGAGGCTGTGAGGAGCCCAGGAGAACACTGGGGACACGCAGTGCTGGGCTGAGTGGGGCAGAAACACAGCCCCCGGTGCTCCCTGCACCCTGATCCCCTCACAGCATCTCCAGCCTGGGTTTGTGTGTGGGCAGGAGGACACAGCTCTGCTGGCATGCTGGATGGCTTGAAGCTGGGGTGGGACATGGACATCGGCCCCAGGTTCCCACCAAAGCCTTGCCCAGGGGAGTGCAGCCGGAGAGGTGCAGGGACCTCACACCCCACCATGACGTTCAGCTGGGTAGCACAGTCCTGAGCTCCGTGGGGTTGGTCCTGCTCTGCTTTCTTGCTCTGTTTGTCACAGAATCACAGAACTGTCAGGGGTGAAAGGGACCTTAAAATCATCTAGTTCCAGCCCCCCTGCCCTGGGCAGGGACCCCTCCGCTAGAGCAGCTTGTGCAGAGCCCCAGCCAAGTCCCAACTTGTCCTCCCAAGTAAAATACCTTGCACAAACCACTCTCTCCAGACCAGCTTTCTTGACCACAAGAAGCTGCTCCTGCAGCTTCTACTGTCCTTCCCCTAGTGACAGACACAAACACCTTCCCTTTCATCTGCTGAAGTTATTCTCCTCTAACTCTTCATTACTTCCCCCACCATCAGCCACTCCATCAGTTGGCCCAGGATGGAAGTGGAGCTGACAGGCCTGTAATTATCCAGGTCCTCTCATTTATCCTGCTTAAACCTCAGCAGAGATCTCACCTGGGAAATCAGCAGGCCACATTCAGCTCTTGCTTCTGACACAGATGCATTTTGTTTTCCCTCCTCTGACAGGTCCCTGCCCTCAGACTGGGGATCATCTGAGAGTTGCCCAACCAGCACCTTTCACACAGCCACCAGCACTGTCTCTGCCTCCTGTAACATCCCAGCTTTCATTAAAAACAGAGAAAACAGCATGGAAGGGTCCCTCACCCTCTCTGCAGCTTGGGAACTGGCTGCTGTGCTGCTTACAGAGTGTGAGCTGAACTCCAGGTATGACAGCTCTCAGATGTCACCAGGGTAGCAGTGTTTGCAGGCAGCAAACATTCATATCAGAGCTCCTTCAGCAGAGAACTTAGAGCCACCTATAGAAGCTACATGCAGCATGTCTCCTGAGGCCAGGCTGCTTTTAATACCCAGCAAAAGGCCCTGAGAAAAAGTGAAGGGAGATGAACAAAAGAAGCCACGCTACAGAGCTGCTCCCTGGCTGCCTTGCTGGGGACAGAGAACATTAACAGACTGACCCCTCTGATCCAGAGCTCCTTGGGGCTGATCCCACACACACAAAGGATGCTGCTGGTCCAGGCCATGCCTCGAGTGATGGGTCAAGCCCCACACATTCCTGCTGTAGATGGTAGAGAACACGAGAGGATGGGAAACCAATTCTTTGCCTGCAGCCCTGTGGTCACAGCACACAGGCAGCAGAGATGGGCAGAAAAGCCTCTGCTCTCTGCCATCTGGCAGCCAGAGTCCAGGGAGCTGGGGCTGGAGGTGAAGGAGAAAAGAGCTTTTCTCTTTACCCACTTGTAGGAAAGAGGAGGAGGAGGAGGTTAAATTGGGACCAAGAGCTGGTTTGCAAGCCTGGCAGGGAGTGCAGAGCCACATTTGTGACCTCTGCTCACAGCTGCAAGAGCTTCTTCCTGAAGGCAGATGAATGTGTGGCTTTTGGGGGCTGGGATGCACTGGGAACCAGAGCAGACAGCACCAGGCTTTGGCCAGTGTTAATCTAAACCCCTCTGAGAAGTGGCTTTACACCAAAGGATCTGTGTGGGATTGCTGTTCAGCAGCAGAAGGGTTTGTTGAGCAAAGGCCAAAGGAGACCAGGGGATGAAAATGCTGCATTTTAATGTCCAAGGCTGGCTGGGGCTCAGTGGCATCTCCTTCTAGCTCCTGCTTTTTAAACTTGTGTGCTTCCCATCAGGTCACAAGCTGAGGGCCAAAACCACAGAGCAAAAGAGCAGTTTGCTGCATGGAGGGGGTGGCTAGGGATACTCTGCAGGGTTTGGCACCATGGGGCTGTGAGCAAGGAGATAGCAGCAGAGCCCATAGCAGCATTTGCCAGTTGGGAAAGCTTGTAGAAAGGTAACAGCCTCCAAGCAAGGGTTTGTGTATGAGCTGCAGAGCAAGAGCTGCTACAAGGCCCTCAGAGGAAGCTCAGCACTGCTCCAAAGAGGCTAAAATTTGGGCCAGGGAAGGGATTACAGAATCATTTTGGTTGAAAAAGACCTTTAAGATCAAGTCTAAACATTAACCAGCACTGGCCATGTCCCTCAGCACTATATCCCCACGGCTTTTCAATCCCTCCAGGGATGGTGACTTCACCACTGCCATGGGCAGCCTGGGCCAGACCTTGGTAACTATTTGGGGGAAGAAATTGTTCCTCATGTCCAACCTAAAACTCCCCTAGTGCAACCTGAGATCATTTCCTTTTGTCCTAGTCCTTGTTACTTGTGAGACAAGACCAACATCCACTTCTCTACCACTTCCTTCATGGCTGATCGAGTCAAGTCTTCCTTCCCTCCACCTGAAGGCAGGTTGACAGAGTCTTTGGGCATGGGAAGAGACCCTTGCTCCAGGGCAGCCTGGGGCACATCATGGGGACTACATTGCTCCAACACATTGGGCTGCAGATGAGTGGACTCAGGGATTCCACCCTGAGCTGGCAGGTGAGTGGATTTGTGAAGATGAAATTTCTGCCTGTGCCCAGGCTACTTCATCTGTTATCTCTCCCAGCTGCAAGCTGCTCTGCTCCTTCCCAACTGACCTTGTTCTCCTCTCCCTATTTCCTGCCTGTCCCCCTGTTATCCCACAGACATGTCTCTCTTCAGCAAAGCAAGGGGATGGCTGAAGGCAGCAGGGACAGCAGAGACAAAGGAATCCCCCCAGGTCCCTCTGCCCTCCATGGCCACAGCAGGGCCATCAGCAAGGAATGATGTGCAGGAGCACAGGTTGTATGGACCCAGCCAAGAGCTGCTTTGCTGGTACCACCAGCCAACCTCACAATGCTGTTTGGAGAGGCACCACCAACACAGAAAGATGAGCATCAAGCACTTGGAGTGCCTCAGGCAGCATTTCCACCTATCCCTGTTTCTGGCACATTGTAAGGCAGGAGCTCAGTGCTGTCTGAAAAGGCTTTCAGAAAGCTTTGCCTGGCACATGGGGGGTTGCTCCAAAGCTCAGCATCAATTCCCCTTCCAGATCCTCATCAGCCCATCCCTCCCTGACCTGCCAAACCCTCTGCTTCTCCAGCCCTGGCATCCCTTTGTGTGGCAGCATTGTCTCTGCTGCACTCAGCATGACAAAGCTATGCAGCAGCACTTGCAGAAATGCCTTTTGAGCACACCTAGAGCTGCTTGTTAACCAGAAGGGAGATACAAAGAGCACAAACTACTTACTGGGATATTATGGCTTGGTGTGTGCTGCTTGTGCCCAAGCCCCATTGCTACCCAGCAAATTTCTCAGGCATTCAATAGTGCTGAGGATTTAATAGCTGCAGGCCTGAAGCTGTGAAAAATAAATGGGCTTTGTCTGGGAGCTTCCTGCCACTTGTGGAAAACAAAGTGGTTTCAAAGGCTGGGACTGTAAAGCTGGGTATTTTTAAAGTACAAAAAATCAAGACTGGAAGGAGATTTGCAGGCAGTATCTGAGCAGGGAGAGCAGCTGCTTTGGGAAGTGTTGGAGGAGCAGGAGGCTTGAGAAATGCTTGGTGCTTCTTCCCTCCTGTGACAGCATGAAGGCAAACTGAAGGAGCCTTCAGCCTCATGGGCTTTGCATCACATCACCTTGCTTCTCTTGGGGCTGGGTGGGATGTCCCTGCTGGGGAGCTAGGAGGGGACATTCCTCACAGGAGCAGAGCCATAGGTGTCATGGGGGTGAGCATCAGCCCCACTTGCCCCATGCCAAGGGATGGTGCAGGAGGAAGAGTCCCTGAGCCACCAGAGGCAGGCTGCAAAGCAAAAGCTGTTCACCTGTGGAAAGAGACCAGCAGCTGGAGGAAGCCTTGACCTTATTTACAGCAACTTCCCAGGACCCCAGGTCTGAAGCAAAAGCCTTTGCTTGCCTTTTGAGAAGCTGTTCAGTCCTCTCCAAATGAGCACATCTCCATGAATTTCAGCAATGTCCAGAGGGCAGCAGGATCAGAGGAAAAGGCCTGACCATGAATCCATCAGTCTTTTCAGGAAAGAATCAATTCTTCTGTGCTTGTAGCTGTGGGGATTAGTGTTGACGTTGTCAAATCATAAATAGAAGGCACTTTTGGCACAGTCTCTGTTTTCATCTAGCTTATTTTTCTCTTCCTCTCTCCCCCACCTCCCCATTTTTGGAAAGGAACTGCCTACTTAGTAGGCAGCTTGCCTATAGCAAATATCCACACATCTCTTCTAGCTAAAGGCAGAATAGTCTCTTGATGCTCTTGGGCTCCATCTCAGCTTAGCTCAGGTTCACACCAGCAGGGCACTGGTGAGCATGGTGCAAGCAGCTGCTGCACCCAAAGTCATTACCATGCTCATTTTCACTCTTACAGCTATGCTTTCTTCACCATGCACCTACAGGATTCATGTTCCCAGGCCAAGCTTGGCTGTTTAGTTAAAGAGGGTCAAAGAAAGGGTGTATTTGTGCAACAAGTGAGCTCACAGTGTAAGTCACTGCACTCTTCGATACATCTGTGACATCAAATTTTGCTCTGTGTGTGCCCTCAGTCTCCTTTGATGGGCTCTCAAACCATCTGCATCCATGGGAGCCCTTCTGCAGAAACACAAAGCCCCAGGAAATCATTTGGGAACAGGGATCTTAAGGCTTTTGCAGCAGTCTTCTCCCTGCTGTCCCACCTCCCAAGCCTTCCCACCACAAGGAGAGCTAGGGCCTTCTCCCCACAGCAGGGCAGGGAGGTGTTAGAGCATCTTCCACCAGCAGTGCCTGAGCAAAACCCCCTGAAGAAAAGCTCTCCTTGTCTCTGGTTCTAATGATGTCACCACGAAGCAGCAGCTGAGTGCTCCAGCCTCAGATGGGTGCCTGGTACCCACCCCCCAAGCTGTGTTAGACAGACAGACACCAAGACTATCCACCTTGCTCCTCTGCCCAGAAATGAAAGAGAACTGCAGGGATGCTTTTATATTTGGAAGATTGCAAAGCTGTTAAGTTTTGAGGAGAAAGAACTAAGACAAACAGAAAAAGTTCATGTGTCTTCCTTGCCTTTGGAGCAAGCCTAGCAGCTCACTTCACACAGGCTGTCACTTGGACCCAAGCTCCAGGACACAAGGGTAGTGCAGGGTCCTTCCCTCAGATGGACCTGTTTGCCTCATCATTAATTACCCAGCTAAGGAAGCAGCAAATATTTTTCTCATTATGCTTCAGGGGGGGGATATATTAAAAAACATATGTATTGTGATAGGAGAAGCTCTAACAGCCCCAAACCAGCTAAACCAGACCTCCTGCCTCTTCTCAGTTGCACAAGCAACTGGGCAGCTGTGGATTTGGGGAGACATTGCCCAAGCCATGAACATTGCCTGCCACCCTATTTTCCACTCCTGGGGCTTTTTTTGGTGGTCAGAAGGCTCCTGCTGCTCCCTCTGCCCTTGAGCAGGCCCTGACATGGCTGCATGGTTTGGGGGAAGGGTCCTACCCCAAGAGCCACTGGAAGGAGAGTCCTGGAGAGGAGATATCACAGCACATCCCTTTTGCTGTTGCCTCTTGGCAGGCATCTTGTAAGCATCTCCCATCTGTTCCCTGCCACAGCTGTGAGCCTGTATTGCCTAGGACTGGCACTTATCCTGCCTGACCCTCTCCTCTTCCCCTCTCCTCACATCATAATAGGTTTAAAATGCAATGGGATCAGGGTGTCCCCTCACAGAGGACCAGCCCTGGGGTGCTGCTCCCCTGCAGCCAGGCTGCCTGAGCCAGGCTCTCCTGGGCTCCCAGCTCTGCTGCTCAGAGAGGGCAATGCAGTGCCCCAGCAGATTATGATGAAATGAATAACCAAAATGCAAGGCAGTATGAGGAGAGCTTTAATCAGGTCAGATGGAAAATTAAGCCTAAGAAAAAATAATCCCAGATTCAAACCTAGTTTCTAGTGGCTCAGCTGCAGAGAATAAGCAAGAAGAGGGAATGAGGGCTCTGCAGAGCATGAAGAAGCCTGGCTGGGTCCTGCTCCCCTCTGCTCAGCACAGGCCCAGCTCCTGGTGCATGGTGTGTGGGGTGCTCAGTGCAGGGCTTTGTCTGAGTGGCTTCAACCTGCAGCCATCACAGATGGTCCTCTTGTGAGGACTGTGAGCATCCAACAACCAGGATTTAAACCCAGGATTGTCCCTTGCCCACGAAAAAAGCCACATCTGGCAGGAGCAGCCCTGGGTCATGCTGATCCAAGAGCTCTCCTTCACACTCATCTACCCCTGAACACCCAAGTACAGCAGCTATTGCAGTTGCTCCATAGCTTCCCTCACCTCCAGCAAGATTCATTCACAATCCTCATGAACTCATGGCCACACAAACTCATCCATGCACCAGCACAGGTCTCAAGTCACCATGGACCAGCCCAACCCTACAGTAGCCTAGCTTGGGACACCCCTCCAGCTCTACCTTATTTGTCAGCCCCCTAAAACCACTCCCCACTTCTGCCCAGGCTGCTGGGACTGGCAGCAGACCTGAGCTCCCCTGGGGCAGAGCCAGGTCACCCTTCAGCCAGATCTGTCAGCATTTCAGCAGTCCCTGTTCCTGATCCTGTTGCTCAGCTCCGTTATCTGGATGTCTGCCCTATCCCTCTCCCGCTTGCCCATTGCCCCTGGCATCAGGGCAGCTCTCCTCTGCTAGCACAGACACATGTCTGCTGAGGCTGCTCCTTCCATCTCCATCCTGTGGCAGCTTGAGCTTCCTCAAAACACAAGGACAGGCTGTTGAGCAAGGTGGCTGGGGCAGGGTGTTGCTGTGGCCTGGGGTTCATCCTGCAGATGGGGACACATCGCAGCCTCTTCTAGAAGCTTCCTGCCCATTCCCTGGGAGCATCACAGCAGCTTGACTGCTCCAGAATGAGCCACGAGGCTGGACCATGATTCCCACCAAGATCCCACAGGAGTGAGGCAAGGCACAGGGTCTGGCAAACTATTAAATGAGAGAAAAAAAAGTAATCTCTACTTTACAGCCCCATCTTGTGCAGAGACAGGCAGCACTTTGTAACCTGGAGTGCCTTGTAAAATCTGGGTCGGGTTTGTGAGATTAGTTTGAAGGAGTGGGAAATCATTTTGACAACATCAAACTATCCCATTCTGGGCTTGTTTTTTTATCCCCTTTTCTCTGAATAAAGTACCTTGGAATGACTTTTTGTCTTTATAATCTACTGAAGTTAAATCAAAGTTAAGACCCAAACAAAAAGCGAGTGATTGGTGACAGAGCTCTGTGAAGTGTCCCCGCAGAGGCAGTGGGGAGCAGTCAGGTCTGTCACCCAGAGCAGTGCTGCCACAGCTGATTAACAGAGCCAGATAAATCACTCCTGCTCTCACCAATGCTCTCAGCTCAGCCCAGCTCGCTTATATTTCCAGCCCAGCAAACATCACCCTGAGGCAGAAAGACCAGGGAGTTGTGTTCTCATCTGGGAGCCACTGATGCCTTGTTTATGGGATGGGATGTGCCAATGCCTAACCGCTCTGTCAGGGAAGAAATTCCTCCTTATAGCCAATCTAAACCTCCCCTGGTGCAACTTGAGGCCATTTCCTCTTGTCCTCTTCCTGCAGAAGAGANCATCATCTTCCCTTCTTACCTCACCTCTCCTATTTCAGGAATGACCAGTCAATGTTCATTGCTGTGACCTTCCCTAAATACAGCTCAAACAGTGCAAGATGAGGCTTTGATGGGTAAAGGTGTGGTGAAGGAGATGACAAGCTCACTCCATGGGGAATAGACCACCCTAGCCCCCTCTCAGGGCTACAACAGCCCCATCTGCACCAGGACCTGCACTCAGGCTCAAGCAGGCTGTGCTCCCAGCCCAGGGTGCTGGGTGCTCTCAGGGCCACCCCCTCAGCACCCTCCTTGCACAGCTCATCAGGCTCTGTGGTGCGTGGTCTGCAGACAGAGCAGGATATAATTTCATTTCCCTTGCAAATGAGTCCCTTTTCCTTCCCCATCCCCAACACCTCATCAGCAGAGCTGTCATCTCCATCCTTCTTCCTACGAGCCCTTGTCTCCTCCTCCACTCCCTTCAGTTTGCTTGTCCAGTCCCAACAAAGAGCCATTCCCCCTCTGCCAGGAGCTCTGGCTGCTAGCTGCAGGCAGCTGATCAGGCAGGTTTGATTATTAGTGACATGGTGACAGTTAACAATAATAGCAACCACCACTTGCTTTACTAGCAAACATGGATCCCTGAGACCTTCTCTGATGCCAGCTGCTGAAGACCATGGCCATATGGATCTGCTGCTTAGGGTGGGATGATGCAACAAGCTAGTGCCTACATGGAAAAGGGCTCTGTGGATGTTGCAAAAGGGCTGAGGTCTGGGATGTGGGTGCAAGGAACTGGAGAACCTCAACAGGTCCCAGCACAATGTTCTCCTTGAGCCCCACTGCTCATTCCTGGCAAGGAGTATTTTATCCCCCTGTTTCCCCATCCCTTGCCCTCCTCCATCAAGCATTCCCCAATCCCACTGCTACCCCATGCAGGGTTGAGGTCCAGCCCCAGCCAGCCTGAAGCCATGAGCTTTGTCAAGACACTGACAGTTTTTGCTATGTTTAGACAGCCCTGGGAGCACTCTGGGTCTCAGCAGACCCTTCCCCCAGCAAAGGTGCTTTGGAACCACACTGTGCCACAGCAGGGGAATGAAAAGCAAGCCTGAAATCCTCCCAGGGAGCTCAAAGCACAAGTAAGGCTGCAGAAAACTTCAGAAAACAATGACTTGGAGCTCCCCAGACTCTCCCAGGCAGAGGATGGGTGCAGGTGCTGAGTGGGGGACAGAGGGGAGCTAGCCATAGGGTCACACTACCTCCTGGGGTAGCATCTGCCTCAGTTTCCCCACTCTGGTTAATGCACAATCTCTTGCAGTGTTGGTTTGGGTCACAGCAGTCCCTGACCTCCCAGAGAGAGCTGCACCCCACAGCTAGGTTCCTGCACCTTCTTGGCTGGAAATCCTGCAGGGAGCAGACCAAGAGCCATTTACTGGGGGTCCCACTGCCCCCCCAGACCTCACCCTGCCCAGCCCAGCACACTGATGCCTCCCATCTAGGCTCTCCATGTCTCTGTCCTGGCTGGTAAGGACACCCAGGCATTCCTGGGTAGCTCTGAGGCACCAGGAATGGGCTTCATCCTCTCTCCAGCCTTCCCCCTTTCAAAGCAGACTGATGCCAGCCCCACCAGGGAAAGCCAAGACAGGATCCAGCCCTGCTTTCATTAATTTCTGTTGAATAATTAAACCCTGGGAAGTTAATACTTTCTGCTTAAAACCTCACATTGCAGTGTTTGTAATTACTGTTTTATTGAAGCATTAATAATTAAAGGGCATCCTGAGGTTGCAGTTAGCACAAGAGCTGTGTTTAGCTCTGGGGAAGAGGAAGCCAAGCTCTGGGGTAGCAGCCCAGCAGTGGTGGGGGAGGGCACAGCTCCCCATCCCTCCCCTGCCATGGAAAGCAGGTTTAGGGGATCAGCAGTTACAGAAGGACAAATGCCTCAAACCTGGGGCTCCTGGCCACAAGCCCTACCCAGCTCAGCCTGCCTCCTGAGACTCAGGCTGCCTATCTCAGCATGGGGAGAACCTCTGACAGCCCCCAAATTATCACCCATATCACTGCAAACACCTCCCCACAGAGCACAGGGTTGGGAGATACCAACTCATCAAGTCAGCTTCAGAGCTTCCAGCCCTTCCTTCTCCACAGGCAGGCTCCAGGACCAAGCCAGGACAGCTCTCCTACAGCAGCACAACCCCAATGGCCTCTAACAGCCCTTTATAGGCCCAGCTGCTCCCACCCTCCCTGCATCATGGGATGGGATTGCTAGAGGCCAGGCTGGCTGCAGGCTGCTCTGTCTGGAGCCCTGGGAACAGCTAATGAGGGCAGGAAGGTGCTTTTAGAACCACAGTAGCAAGGAATCCTCATCTCCCATTCCCCCAGGTCTTGTGTGCTCATCCCTTCACCATCACTTCACCCCATCAGAAGTGGAGAGACTGTGTCTTGAAACTCACAGCCAGGTCATCTGCTGGCCCTGTGGGGCTGGGGGGATGTCCTGACATGGGGGGCTTCCCCCACCCTGGGGCAAGGGGGCACAGCCAGTGTGCTGTGTCCAACCAGCTAGCTTCATGGCAGACAAGGAAGGGTTGGAAATGCCAGCAAGTGTTTTTGTGCATGGAAAAGGAGGAGTAGGTGGTTGGAGAATGACCAGCTCGTGTTTAGGTGCTCATCACCCACACGTGGAGGAGCCCTCTGCCAGCTACCTATAGCAGCTAGGGAGATGCTGCTAGAACACGGGAAAGCAGTGAACACAGTGGGAGAAGGCAGAGCTGCTTCTCTGCCCTGGGGGTCAGGGAGGTGACCCTCAGATCCCACCAGCCCATGTGTGCCAGCTCAGTCTGTGCCAGGAGCAAGGATGGAAGGGCATGGAGGCATCCCAGGATGGTGTGTGGCACAGTGAATGTGGCCCATGGGAAGGGTAACAAAAGCCACCACCATCCCCACTGAGGACACGTCTCTTGCAAAGGAAAGGCTCTGCCTGAGAGGGGTCAGGCCTCCCTTGTTTTCACCAAAATCCTATTTTAGGAAGCAAAACAAACACAAAAGCCAAACAGGAGATGGTTTATCAGTTCTGGGTGGGGAGGAAGAGCTATTCACATCACCTTACTGCTGCCAAACCAAGAGCATCCCTCACCCCTCCTGCTGCTCCCACCAGTCCCTTGTCCCAGTCCTGCTCTTCCCTCCTGGCCTATGTGGAATTTCTCTCAGGAGATGAGGCTCATGCTGTATTTCCACCCTCAGCCACTCTAATGTCCATGTTTCTGTGCAACTCACAGTTCTGAGTGTTGGTTGTGTGGCTGAGAGCCCAGAAATATCCATCAGGCCTTTCCCCACCAGCCCACGTTGCTCCAGTTTGGGCAGCTCCATTCCCCAGTTTGGGGATGTGTTACTCCAGTTTGGCTTCCTGGTGGCCCATTCAGGGGATGCAGTGGGGCTTAGCCCTGCTCTGGAGCAGCTGACTGTCCCAGCCATCCCATGACCCAGGGAATCATCCCAGCAGGATGATCCTATGGACTCCCAAACTGGTTTCCATGGCAGCCCAGTTTTCCAGTGGCTCGTTGGTCTCCATGGCAATAAGCCTTCTCTCTCCCAGTGCAGGGTGCTGAGGTGTTGCTCAGGGCTTCCCACAGCAGCTTCCCCCCAGCCTGAGACCATCCCCAGGTCCCCAGCAGCTCTTCCATTTCCCCCCAGCATCTCTGCAAACCAGTACAACCAGTGCCCAGCCAGTTCCACTGCCATGGGTAGCACTGCCTGGCTACCAGAGCAGCCACAAGCTTGCTGCCAACTCAACAGGAGACAGCACCCATTTCTTTCTCTTCCTTCTGCTCCCCATCACACACATCCCTGCAGGTTCTCTGCTGCTGTCTGTAGCTGGGGCTGCCTGGAACGTGTTGGTGCTTCCTCAAACCCAGACAAGCAAGGCTGGAAACCATCCCTTTGACAGAAGAGACAAGCTTTGTCAAAATGTGACACACAGATTCATCTCATTTTTATAGCCCCATTGGGGATTTTGAGCTAGTCCCTGGTACAGGACTAAATATAACCCCAGGGGCCTCCAGAGTTTGATTTTCCCAGTTCAATGACTCTTAGAGGAAAAATACCAAGCCAAAATAGCACCTATAACACTGGCCTGAGCCCCTCACAGGAGCTGGAGGTGGGGAGGTGTGAAGGCACTGGCTGTGTGAGGGTGGAGGAGGATGCAAACACACCAAAGCACACTGCCAGCAGAGATCATCACTGACATCTACACCAGTTCTCTGCAGCTTAGGGATAAAGATGAGCCAGATGTAAGAAGGAGCATAATCCTGCTTTTTCCTGTGCTGCTAAATATAGGCAGTCATCATTCAAGGGGCTGCTGCAGTGAGTTTGTCCTCTCTGGAGCGTTTAGGAGAGTCTTGCCCAACTGCATTGATGCATCCAATGTTAGAGTCATAGAATAGTATCATACAATCACTTAGGTTAGAAAAGACCTTTAAGGTTACTGGATCACAGAATCTCAAGAGTGTTAGGAGTTGGAAGGGACCTCTGGAGATCATCTAGTCCAACCCCCCTGCCAGAGCATCAGTCCAGGCTGGGGATGAGATGATGGAGAGCAGCCCTGCAGAAAAGGCCTTGGGGTGCTGGTGGCTGAGAAGCTGGCCATGAGCAAACAGTGCACGCTGGCAGCCCAGAAGCACAATGGCATCCTGGGCTGCAGCAAGAGAAGCGTGGCCAGCAGAGCCAGAGAGGTGATTCTGCCACTGCACTCTGCTCTGCTCACACCTCCTCTGCAATACTGGGTCCAGTTCTGGAGCCCTCAACACAGAAAGGACATGGAGCTGATGGAGCAGGTGCAGAGGAGGCCACGAGAATGCTCAGGGGCTGGAACACCTCTGCTCTGAGGACAGGCTGAGGGAGCTGGGATTGTTCAGCCTGGAGAAGAGAAGGCTTCAGGGGAACTACTAGTGACCTTCCAGGACCTAAAGGGAACTTCCAAGCAGGCTGCAGAGGGCCTGTTTGCAAAGGCCTGGAGGGAAAGGACAAGGGGCAATGGTTTTAAATTGGAGAAGAGTAGATTTAAACTGGATATTAGAAAGAAGTTCCTCCCCACGAGGGTGGTGGAACACTGGCCCAGGTTGCCCAGGGAGGTGGTTGAGTTCCCATCCCTGGAGGCATTGCAGGTGAGGCTTGCCAGGGCTCTGGGCAAGCTGCTCTAGGTGGGGATGTCCCTGGCCACTGCAGGGGGGTTGGACTAGATGAGCTCCAGAGGTCCCTTCCAACCCAAAGCATTCTAGGATTCTAGGATTCTAACCTAGAGCAGGATGGTGTGCATTAGTGAGTCCAACCATTAACCATATTCCCTTTGGGACCACTCTGTGAGCCAGCTCGTGGGATGAAGCCTCTCCAGGAGTTCCCTTTCAGCTCCCTGGCTGGTCCTCAGTAGGGCAGGAAAGGATCCAAAGCCAAAGCAGTACTGGCAGCATCTTTCCCAGTGCCCAGGCAGATTGTGCCCACTGGGCATGATTCTCACCCAACAGTCCCAAAAGCAAATCCCCCAAGGTAAGAACAAAGCTGTGCTGTGGTGTTCCCATGGGAGCTCCCAGGAGAAGGACAGGGATGTAGGGAAGAGGTGTTTGGCTTCTGCTGGGCGGGCTCTGGGGAGCAGTCAGGGAAGCAGTGTGGGTTTGGAGCCAGGGCTGGGCTCAGTCCTGAGCTGCTGCTGGGACTCTGAGGGGTCCAGAGCCCAGCAGCCCCTGTGGGGCAACAGATGTGATCAAGGGCAGTGGAGAAGGAAAGGACTGCTCCATATTGCTGCTGAGAGCAACCCATCAGGGGAGGGCACTGCTTAACTGATGTGCTCCGAAAAAGAAGAACAAGGAGCTGTTTTTATTCAGACTCTTCTCAGCATAAAGCAGCTTTGGAGGAGGCCAAACCAGCCAGTGAAACCTCCCCACAGTTGAGTTTTCTGGTGGAAAACTGCCCAAACAGGAGCAGGAGCAGCCAAGTTCACAGTGTTGTTGGAAAAGCAGAGAGGATGCAATCCAGCTGCTCACATCCTGGCAGTCACAGGGGTCACTGGGTCACACAGTGCTGTCCCCAGCTCATCCTCCATCCTGGGGAGCAGCATGTTGAGGGGAACAGATCCCACCCCTGCAGGGGCATGCTGGATGGCAGTGCTGGCAGCCCCAGTGCCAGGGACATGTAACTCCACATCCTCTGCTGTTATCATGAAGTGAAGCCTGATAGCATGGTTGTTGCTTGGGGGGGAAAGAGGATTAACCATAATAATCCCAATTACAGCTTCTAATTGAGATTAATTTGTTGAGTTAATTAAGTGTGGAAATCTGTAGCCTCTCAGATTTCTTTGAGGAACCTCTTTGTCCCTGCCTGGCCACAGCTGGAAGGGCAGAGGGCTGGTCATTGCTGGGTGATGATGGAGAGATTGCTGTGACACTGCCACTGCTGCTGAGAGCCAGCCAGGCTCTGCTTTAGCACCTACTCACTGCTCTTCATTTGACCTAGATGAAGAGATGGCAAGGCTTGGGGACAGGAGCCAAGGTGGCTCAAACCTCAATGCCAAACCTCAACAAGCCCTTGCAGAGGGACAGAAGTATTGCAAGAGCTTGGGGACAGCAGTGGCTGAGGAACATCTTCACTGCAGCTGCATCAGAGCTGATGTACCAAGAGGCTGGTGATGGAGGATCCTCGCAGGTAAAACCAGTGAAACATCCTCCCCAGTTGCCAGGGCAAACTGTGCAAGGACATGCCAGCATGCCAGATTTGGTGAGAGCAAAGGGCATGGGGCAAAGTGCACACGTGGGACTCAGGGAGAGCAAAGGGCTGGGATTAGCAATGGCAGGGAAGGAGAGAGGCAGCAGCTCTTGTGGCCAGGCTCTGTGCAGGAGCCAGGGCAGCTGGCTGTATCTCTCCCTGAAGAGAAAGGTGCTGGAAGGGTGCAGAGCAGGTTCTGCCCAGCTTCAGCTGCCACACAGGAAGGATATGGACCTGTTGGAGCTGGTCCAGAGAAGGCCACAAAGATGATGAGAGGGCTGGAACCTCTCTGCTGTGAGGGCAAGCTAGGTTGGGGTTGTTCAGCCTGGAGAAGAGAAGGCTCCAGAGAGACCTTACTGAGCCTTTCAGTACTCAAAGGGAGTCTATAAGAAAGATGGGGACAAACTTTTATCATGGCCTGTTGGGACAGGACAAGAGGTGATGGTTTTAAACTAAAAGAGGGAGATTAAGACTAGATAGAATAAGAGACTGTTTACACTAAGAGTGGTGAGACCCTGGCCCAGGTTGCCCAGAGAGGTGGGAGATATCCCATCCCTGGAACCATTCCAGGTCAGGCTATCTGGGGCTCTGAGCAACCTGCTGTAGTTGCAGATGTCTCTGCTAACTGCAGGGGGGTGGACTAGATGACCTTGAAAAGTCCTTTCCAAACCATACCATTCCATGACACCTGGGTCAGAACAATCCCCACTATCANCCCTTCCAACCCAAACCAGTCTAGGATTCCATGACTCACACCTGCCTCAGGACTGCATGGCTGGCCTCACCTCCCTCCCCTGAGCCACACAAGGGAGCAGCCCCTGTTCCACCCCTGCACACAGCTGGCAGAGCTGCTGGAGCTTCCTGTTAGTTTTCTCAACACTCTCCTGAAAATTAATTAATTCAATTAATTGATTAAATAAACAATCCTCCACACTCAGCAGTGCTGAGCCAGCAATGAGCTGCATCAAGCTCTGCGAACATCTCCTGTTCCTGGGCTGACTTGCTGGATCCTGGTGTCAGTGACATGAAATTGGGGTGATTTGGGAAGGAATTGGGGCTGTGGAGTGAGGAACTACAATGCAACACTCAGCAAAAGGTTGAACGTATGCCTCTGAAACAGCTCCATCTCCATGGAGGTTACAAAGTCTTTCCTTATTTCTTAGAGCTGCTCTCAGATGCATTGGATCCTTAGATGAAAGGAGCTAAATTAGGGCAGATTGTTACTTCTTGTTTTCCTGTTTATATTTATAGAAAAGCTGATGTGTCTGGTAGCTCACTCTGAAACTAAAAGTAAACCTCTGTCCTGTTTCCAGCTGGTGACTGCTGGGAGCTGAGTTCCAGAGGGTGAGAGGTGGTAGGAGCCCTCTGAGAGCTGGTGACGAGATGGACTGCACATCCCACCAGCCTTTTCCTCCCAGCTTCCAAAGCCACCAGCCAGGTGGTTTGTATCCTCTCATCAGCACTGGGGAGGCCTCACCTAGAGTCCTGNTTGGCCATGGTTTAGTGTCCTGGGGGTGATAGGTATGGTTGGACTTGATGATCTTAGAGGTCTCTTCTAACCTTCATGATTCTGTAATAGATAGATATATATATGTATATGTTCATATTGTATCTCTCCATAGTTTTGTCCTCCTAAGGCCTTTTGCAGGCAGCAGTGGCACCTGCACCAAGGGGCTCTGGCTGAAGCTCCAGCCCTGGAGAGACACCTAACCCCCTAAAAACCACTCCTCCTCTCCTCATCCTCCCAAGCTTTAATTTTTGCCCAATTTCAGATGATCTGGATGCCTAGTGCCAGATCCTGGCTCAACAACCTGGACTAGGAGATATCCTGTTCCCCAGTGGGTGCTGGCAGGAGGAGCTGGACCCTCAGCAGTTTTTCTGTGCTTTATGCCTCTTGATATTCTGCCTGGGGAATGATATTGGCTGGACCCTATCTCCCCTGGGAAAATATTGATCTGGAGTATTAATGGCTTTCTGCTAATGAGCCACAATGAGCAGCACTGAGCAGCACTGCTGGGGCTGGGGGCAAGGGAACACTCAGCCCCCCACAGCTTGGAAAGGGGGGTTCAAACACACCTCACCCCCACCCCACCAAGTCCTTTCTACTAGAAAAAAAAAGAAAGGAAAGAAAGAAAAAAGGCAAAAGGTTTCCCTGCTCTTTTTACTCACCAAGTCTGAGGACAGATCTCTGATTTGCTAACCTCCTTTCTGGCTCTGGCATTGCCAAAGGGAGTGGGAGAGGAGGGAAGGAGACTGGAGATGAAATGCACTAGTTTGTTTTTCTAAGGGGGGAGGGGGGAATAATAACAGCAAGGGAAAAAAATAAAAGGATGACACCAGGGAGACAGGACTCAATTAGAGCAAGACCTTGAAATCCACGAGGCAGTAGTCCAGAGCAGGGTCCATTAGCTATCCCTGTCAGGCAGCTTTGCTTACCGGAGGCTGTGTGGCAGTAGATCCATCACCTGGGCAAATAACCACCGGTGCTTACATCTTCAGCAGCTCCTTGAT
This sequence comes from Bucco capensis, assembly GCA_013396975.1. Lineage (NCBI taxonomy): Eukaryota > Metazoa > Chordata > Aves > Piciformes > Bucconidae > Bucco > Bucco capensis. The sequence goes on from VWZO01013073.1 coordinate 35,610, forward strand.
CTAGCGATAAACCCGTTAGTGGAAATAAATGGCTTTCTCTTGCCTAGGCTGTCCACATCAGGGATGCCATTTGCCATTGGAGCCCGCTGCTGATAAGCAGGGCCTCGGGAGGGGAAAGCTGCTTAACCATTCCCTGATGGAGCCCGGCTAAGAGCGGAGCAGCCTGCTGCCTGCCACGGCTCTCAGTTACAGCCCCAGTGCTGCTCAGGCAGTGAGCACTGCACCTCTGCCACGATGCTGCTGCGGGGAGAGCTCCCCAGCTGGATGCTGCCAGAGCATCTGTGGCAGGGACTAGCTGCCCTCTCGCCCACAGCCCCTCACTGCCCCTGCGGCACGGGCAAGGGAAGCTTTTCACCGATCACANCATCAACATTAAAGATGGGAAAAAAACAACTCCAGAAAAAAAGTTCTGAGTGGCATTACTAAGAAGAATGAGGCTGAGAAACAAAGCTGGCCTCTGGCTCCATTTCTAGGTAGGGAAAATGGATTTCCAGCACAATATCATTCTTTTGACATGCCTGTCCTGCTTTCACAGCTGCCAGAAGAGGAAAAAAGGTTAAAAAAAAATCATCCCCTTCCAGGAGGTTTTGCCTGCTGCAATGCCACCAGAGATGCCATCAAAAGTCCACACAGCCCTTGCCCTGAGGACACCCCAGGGGCTCCCCACACACATGTCCTGGTTGGTAAATAAACTGTCCCATCCACCCGCAGCAGAGGCTGTAGCTGGCAGCTCCTCATCTGATTTTATTCACAGTTTTGACACTGCTTCCCCCTCCTCTCCCCCTCCCAACTGGGGATTTATTCTTTGTAATTAGCCATGCTAATCAGTATCTCTTTCATATGGCAGTGCCTCAGCTTCCCTTTAAATCTCTTCCATGCCTCTACTTAATAAAATATGAATTTTATGTCCATGTCATCCTCAGAAGTCCCTTCCAGATAGCAATGTGTCCTGGCCAGGGAGCCCAGGGTAAGCACTGCAGACCTGCTCAGAGGAGAGCTCAGGAAAGCAGCAAGGTGCTCCAGTGATCACTGGGGCACAGCTGGGGCCAGAAACAGGGAGAGACAAAGCATTTCCAGGTAACCAAGTCCCTTCTCATCTACACCAACTCCTCTGGGAGCTGCTGCTGACCCAGCAGGTCCATCTCTTGTGTCAGGTGCCCAGGACCAGCAGTGCTGCAGGAGCCCATATGGCCCACAGCCCTGGCACACACATGCCCATAGAACAATTTGGTGCCAATTCTGCAGCCAGAGCTGCCATTAACACCCAACACTGGCATGAAAAACCAGCCAAGACCTCACCTTGCCCCTATGTGGGATTTCACAGACCAAGGCACCTCCCTGCTCCCAGCAGCTGGGGCTCCAGGCAGGATGAGGCAGGAGGGGCTGCCCCCAGCACCTGCACTCTGGTCCCTACCACATCCAGCATCCAGGAGGTGCTTTTCCCCAGGCAGCACCCAGAGCAGGACTTGGTGCCAGCTGATGGGGCAGAGACATGACAGGTAATACCAGAGCATTACTCAGCTCCATCACCCAGATTTACAGCCTGGCTCGAGATCCAAGGAGGTTCCAGACAGATCATTATTTCCCCTGACAGCAGTGAAGGTGAGCCAGCTACCTTCTATTTCAGCTTGGAGAAAAATGTTTCTGCCAGGGCATAATTGGGGCTCTGCAGTGGGTGGCAGGAGCTGGGCTGCCCAAAGGTGAAGCTATTTTAAAAGCAGCTGAGCAGGACCAGTGGAGAAAGCTGTCTGGGGAGCTCCTGTACAACCAGGGCTGCTTCCAGAGACATTCCTAGCCTCTTGGTCTGTAAACCTTGCTTAGATCCCCTACAAAACCAGGTTTTATTTGGTCCTTACAACCCTGGGAAGTGAATGGCTGGTGGATCCTGCTCACAAATCTCCTGGGTCTCTCCTGGGCCAGCTCCTGCCCACCAAGAGCTCACAGCAGCCAAGGCAAGCAGCACGGGAGCTGGTGCCAAGGCTTTGAGACCAAGATGAAAGGTGCTGCAGGAAGGCACAAGATGTTGTTGTTGGGTTCTGCAGAGAGAGGTTTGTGCTGCTTTTATTTATACACATGCTGGCTGCAAGACACAGAAATGACTTAATCAGTCCTTCCCCTAGTCTGGTGTGGCAGGCAGGATCACGGCTGCCTACGCAGTTTTGCATTGAAGATGATAAATAGCTCCAGGATAACAGCAGCATCTCCAGCTCCCACCTCAGCCAGCACAGGACGTGGCTGGTCTCACCATGGTGGGCTCACAGGCTCACCAAAAGGAATGCTCAGAGGACACAAACATCATGAGATGTCCCTCTTCCCCAGGCCAGAGCAGGGAGACAGCAAGGGGAGCTAAGGGGAATGCTGGCTGGGGTCTGCCTGATGTTGCCACACAGCTTAAGGAATGGGATTTTCTCCCAAAACCCAGCTGCAAGCCACTGAGCTGTGGGGGGGACAGGTTGGGGATGCTGGGGCAAGATGGCACAGCTCCAGTGAGTGGCTGTGTTGCAGGGGAGACATCACACCCTCATCCTGCCATGCCACTGCTCTCCAGGAGTCACCTTGAGCCAGAGGACACAAACCTACCAGGGCCTGGGACCCTGTGGTGACATTGCCAGGACAGGCTGCTACCCTACCAGCCTCCCTCACCAGCTCTTCCATGCAGGGATGGAGTTCCAGCCCTTAACTTTCCAACCACGTATTTTATGGGATGCAGGAGTCTCCTGATCAAAAGCTTCCAAGCAACAGGAAGGCTGAGCACCAACCTTCCAGCAACACACTCGCAGCTTTGCTCTGGTGAGCAACCCCACGAAAACAAACCAGGTGACCCCAGCCAAGGGGATATGTCAGGTAGGGAAATAGCAGCAGCAGGGAAAACTCCCCTTAAGTGAGTGGCATGAATCACAGAATCAGAGTATCCTGAGTTGGAAGGGACCCACCAGGATCATCAAGTCCAACTCCTATTTAGGCACAGGACAAGCCCAAGCCACACCATGTGACTAAGAGCATTGTCCAAGTGCTTCTTAAACTCCACGAGAGTTGGTGCTGTGACTGCCTCCCTGGGGAGCCTGTTCCAGTGCTCCACCACTCTCTGGGCAAAGAATCTCTTCCTAACATGCAGCCTGAACTTCCCCTGGCACAGCTTCAGGCCATTGCCCCAGGTCCTGTCGCTGGCCACCAGAGAGAATAGGTCAGCACCCACCCCTCCCTCTCTGGTGAGGAGGTTATAAGCTGCAATGAGGCCTCCCCTCAGTCTCCTCGTCTCCAGGCTGAACAGACCAACTGATTTCAGCCTTTCCTCGTATGACTTCCCCTCCAAGCCCTTCACCATCTTTGTGGCCCTCCTCTGGATGCTCTCCAACAACTTCACATCTCTCTTGTATTGCGATGCCCGAAACTGCACACAATACTTCAGGTGAGGCTGCACCAGTGCCGAGTAAAGTGGAACTATCACCTCTAAAGAAGAAAAGCTAAACAAGTGAAGACTACATGTGGAAAAGAGTTGCTTGGAGCTCACTTCTTCCTGTGGACCATACATAGGCACAGAGCTGCCCCCTCTCCCCTGGCCCTGGTCTGTGCCCTCTAACAATCCCTTTTGGCTGCTGCAGCACCTCCTCTTTCTTCCACCTGCTTGTTCAAACCCCAAGCACCCCCTGTGCCCCCCACCTCTGATGTCCCTGGAGGGACATACAGCTCTGGGCACAGCCCAGTGGGGTGGAGAGCAGCCTGGGGGACTCACTTTGGGCACCCCACTGGCAGCACTACCCCAAAGGCAAGCATCCTTCCCAGAAGCCTTTCCCACCCCCATCCTGCCTTTGCTTCCTAGGGACACTCTGGGCAGTCAATCAATTCCCACTGGCTCTTCCTGGGGGCACCAGAGGTGCAGACCCCACTGTGTCTATCCAGCCCAGCTGCTCCCCTTGTGCTCAGTCTCTCCCCCAGCTCTGCAGCCACAACAGACACCATCAGCCCCTCCATGCCCCCTCCCCAGCTCTGCCCAATGACTCCCACAGAAGGGCTAGGTGTTGCTTCCCCTTTAATTATCACTGGTTGGGGTGCAGGATTAAAAAGAAAATCAATAAATAAAACAACCTAGGATGCTTGAAGAGGATGAAACCCCTGAAACTGCAGTCTGCTGGTGGCTTGTCCCATTGCCAGAGGAGGGGAAAGGTGTTCCCAGCTCCTCCTCTCCCCATCACCCTGTCCCAGTGCCAGCAGGTCCAGGTGGATTCGGATGTGGTCAGATGATGCTCCTCGAGAAGAAGTGAACCCAAAAGAGAGGACGTGGTCATTCACAGCTGACTGGCAGATGAAACAACCCCCAGAGTCTGACACCCACCAGGAGGGGCCTGTCCTGTCCCCACCTCCCTCGGCTGTTATGGAGGCTTTCAGAAAAAGCCCCCGGTTGCCCGTTGCAAACACGGAGGTGGCCACAGCAAGTCACAAGCAGCCCCTGCAGAGAGCCACTTGTCCCGGGCGGTAGTCGCGGCAGGGGCAGAGGCGCCGGTACTTGGTGCTGTAGCCGGCACAGCTGAAGAGCAGGGGCTCCTTCTGGAGGTAGCACTCGTGGACGTTCTCAGCCACCGCCGGGTAAAGGTGGTTCATCTCATACTCAGTGCTGTCACAGGTGATGCTGAGCCTTGGCAACAAAGGCAAAGGGAGAGGTTGGTTCAGGTGAGGAGGCTGTCTGGGGTTTCACTGAAGGGATTTTAGTGCTCTGCTTTCCTTCCCAGGGAGGTTCCTTTGCTAAGCATTGGGACAGATCTTTGCTGCTTGCACCAGGAACCACAAGCACTTGTTTGGCATTCTTCAGCTAGATGTGAATGCTTGTCACCAGCCCAACACACCATGCAGGAAGGGATGGCACTACTGACTCCATCCTGCAGCCCAGAGACAACCCCAGCCCTCGTGGAGGATATGGATAGCTCAGGAAATCATGCACTAAAACCCACCCATATCTTTTATATCCCCTTGCTGCCCAATAAGTCTGTCCAGTCTCTGTGGACATGTCCCACAGCAGCTTATGTCCCCTGGAAGGGCACATGAATTCAACAGATGCCCACATGTCCCCTGCTAGCTGGGATTTGCCAGCAAAACAGAGATGAGCATCAGCAAACATCTCAAGGAACAGCAGGAATGCTGAGTGTGGATCTCAGCATCCCTCTCCTCCCATCCCTGCCCGTGGCTGCAGGTGGAGCAGCAGCGCTGGCATCACCCTCCCACTAACCCCTCTCAATCCTGAGTCCCTGAGCCAGGTGTTTTAAGGTCTGGAGTGGGGAATGAAGGGGAGAGTATGAAATCCAAGCCCCAGCTTTAATTTCTCCTATAAAAATGTCAGCAGGACTCATGGCACCAGCTCGACCACGATGACAGCCATGGCTGTGCTCCCATTTTAATTGCCTACAGAGCAGCACGGAGCCCGGTGGCAGATTTATACTCTATTAAAGCTTCACTGCTGTGGTTTAAAAAGCAGTTTTATAGAGAAAGACATTAAAAAAAGAGGGAAAGGGAGAGAGCATGGAGGAAGTGGAGAGAAACCGGGTGGGAGAAAGGTGGAATCGTGACTCGAAAGGCTATTGTTGCCTCCTGAAGCGTGAAGCTGGTCAAGGCCAATGCGTGCGAGCAAGGGGCTGCTCTGCAGGCTGGGCCCTACCTACATCACCCTGGGCACAAAGGCACCTCCATGGGATCTGGGGAGGAAAACGGGTGCTGGGGATGGGAGGAGCAAAGGGCATGCTGTGTGGCTGATGGCCCCCCACCCTCTACACCTTGCTGAGAAGGTCCCAACTCACTGGAGAAACACCTCCTTGTCGTTGAGGAGCCTGAAGAAGGAGGGCTCGCAGACCAGCCCGTGCCGCCGGCACGTCTCCGTGCAGCTGTGCTGGGGCTGCGACAGCCACACCTGCAGCGAGCTCAGCGGGGGCCAGGCCTGGGGCTCGGGGCTGCCACGGGGGAACCACACCAGGTGAGTGGCGTTGGGAGCCAGGGCCAGGGGGCTCGGGGAGCTTTGCATAGCAGGACTGTTGCCCTTGGCAGGCAGAGGAGGAGATGTTGTGGTGCAGAAATCCTAGGGGGAGAGAAGACAATGAGTCAGTGCTCAGAGGGATGGGGACAGGAGGACACTTTGGCTGCTGAGTTTGCTTCTCCAGTTGAGGTCACCTGCATAAATGGTATCTCCTGCTGTGGGAGGTGAAGGCTTCAGCCTCCTCTTCTCCAAATGCTACCTTCTTCCCTGCAGCAGAAAGGCCCCCATACAGCCCCAGCACACCCAGCCAGCCTCCAGTATCTTGGGTTCATGACAAATCTCCCCCACTCCCTGGTGCCTTCTGCCCTCAGAACACTGGCCAAACCCAGCTAGGACCTGGGGTCCCTCAGTGGGGCCCTTCATGGGTCAGAAGTTGCTTGCCCAGAGGCACAGGAATGGACCCATGAGAGAATAGGGATGGTTCCCCAACCTGGTGCTGAATGTAGGCATGGATCCTCTCCAGCATCCCCTCGCAGGTGTACTCATAAGGCAGGTAAGGGTCCACCTGTGAAGGAGGAAGAGCAGAGTGCAGGCAGCAAGCAGGGACACCCTTGCCCTCCCCTTGGCCCGGTGGCCTGGGATAGCACTGCCCTGGCCAATAGCTCTCCCCATCTGCTGAAGCCCACAGCTTGTGTCTGGCCACCAAAGCAAGCAGGACAGGAGAACTTCATAAGCCATAAAGTGCTAGAGAAAGAGGGTGAAGGATTGATATGGGTCCAAACCCATATACTGGTGAAAACAAAGTCACTCTGTCCTATTTTAGCCTCACTTTATTTTTGCAAAGTTATAAAATAAAACAACTTCTCATGCAGTGGGTCACTTGCAATTGAAGTATGAACTACTTTAGCAGAAGAAACACTCTGCAGCTGCATGCAAGGGGGAGAGTAATTTTAAAACACAGGGGAGAGTTAGGCTTGGTAAAGATACTAACTAGTACTAATTAGATACTAGCTAACCCAGAGCAGGAGCATCCCAGTGGTCTGGTCTAGCATCCTCTCCTCCTGCATGCTCCATCCTCAGCATGGCTCTGCCTGCTCTGAGAGGAAGGTGCAGGCTTTGCTGCCCTGGCACTACAACCCCCAAAGCAGCTGGTGAAAAGACCAGGGCTGGGATGGGCTATGCACAACAATACAGGGAAAAACCATCTCCCTTTTCCTCCTGCCACTTCACTGAGGGCTCACTGCCCAGCAGGATGGCTGGGGTGGGGTGGAAGCCAGCTTCTCTCCCAGCCCCAGAAGCTTGGTGCTCCAGGACAGAGTAAACATTGATGCTCATGCTGATGCCATGTTGATAGCTGTTATTGAGATAGAGCCAGCAGGCCTTAAACCATGGGGTATTTTTAGTATGAGTTACAAAACACTGCCAGTTCAGAGGACTTCTCCCTGTGCTCACTTCCCAGCATCACATCTCCCTATCCCAAGAGGTCCAGATCCTGCCATGGGAAATCTCCTCCTCTGCACAGCAGCTCAGCAGCATCCCCTTTGCCAAGCATGTCCCTACCCCTGGATACACTGGCACAGGAGGAGGCAGGCAGCAGGCCCAGCATGGCCATTGCCCTGGGGTTAGCAGTGATTTCCCCTGGAAAGAGCATTGCCAGGAGGGCTGTGCCACTGATGCACCCCTTCCCTCTGGGACACAGTATTTTTTAAGGAACATTCTGCCCTGGCAGGAGATTAGACAGTCCTTTATTTTTCCAGGGAGATGTTACATGCACTGCAGGACATTGGTGCATGGAAGGGGCTGGCCCTGGGATCCTCCTTTGCCCATGCATCTCTGCAGGGCTCCATGCTAGAGGAGGGTTATGAGTAAAGGCATGTTCATTTGGAAAACACTGTTTCTTCTGTTTTCTGACCTCTGCATCTCCAAAATAGCTGTATTCTTTTGAAGCACCTGTCAAATCTGAGCTCAAAGGCTCAGTTTGCTGAGAAGATCCCTCTAAGCATCTCCCTGCCATAAATATCCCACCTGAGATCTCAGCCAGGCTGGAGATGACAGCTGCTCCCTCTAATTAGGGATGTGCACCCGCTAATGAGAGCTGGCACAGCGACAGGCACCCCTCCTGCCTCTGAACTGCTGATGGGCACTCAGTTAGCACAGGCACACTCCTCCACAATGTCCAACTGCCCACCTCAGGCACACAAAGCCAGGCTGGCTGCTACCTGGCACTGATTCAGGGGACACAAACCACCCCTGGCTCAGTAGCACCAAGGCTCAGTCTCATCCTGCCACTGCTTTCATGGCTGTAGGACTGGAGGGGCTTTTCCCAGGACTCTGTTATGCCAGGCATCATGCAGAAGTAGTTCTGTAAAACAGCCTCTTTCCCCCGAAGTGCTGCCCTGGTCCCTAGTGGGATGCAGCACATCCACAGCAAGATGGAGGCAGAAAACCCCCTCCCTTCTGCATATGTACCCAGAGGTGATGCTCTAGGCACAAGGCCACCTGCCCGTAGGCTCCTGGCAGCTCCATCACATCTGAAGGCTTCAGGAGGCTGCAGCTGGAGCCCACTGCAGCCCCAGCTCCTCCAGCCCTGACACCCTCATGTGCTCTTCTCCCTCCTGGGGGGTCCCCAAAGGCTCTTGCTTCTCACTGCTCCCCTCTCCTTGTTTCATTAAGATACAGCTCGTGCACCCAGGACTGAGAGAGAACATCAATTTCGAGATGATTGCTTAATTAAAACCTGGCAGGCTTGGCCTTCTCTTGACAGCCACATGGTTGGTGCCACTCCTACACCAGCAGCTCAGGATCTCCACAGAGGCCTGGCAGGCAGGAGGAGGGCTCTGACGTGGGGATCACAGCATCCTGCTGCCTGGTGGATAGCACAGAAGGAGCAGAGGGCTGGTGGGTGAAGAAGGACTTTGCCATCCTTTCACCCTGGCATCTGTGGGGAACAGAGCTCTCCAGCCCCAGTGATCTCCATCAATATCATACTGATGCTCCACAGAGACAGCACCATGAAGGCCCTGCTTTTATCATCTCCAGCAGGAATCCCAGAGCTGAAGAGAAAAAGTCTCCCTCGCTCCAAAGGAAAAGAAAGAGCAAAAAAATACCCAAACATAATCAGACAAATAAGTAGAAAAATAACCCAATTCTCTGCTGCAGATAACAGCAGGCTGGGAACACTGTAACCAGCTATTTTCCCTGGGATGTTTAATATGCCACTCTTTCAGGCATAGCTGGAAATGTATAATTTCCCATTATATTCCTGTGTGTTTGACTTTAATATAATGAAGCCTTCTCCCTTCACTACCCCAGAATATTGGGTCTGCTAAACTGCTTGTGCACGGACTATTTTCAGCAATGGAAAAAGCTGAAGGCCAAGATGGTGGTGCCTGCAAAGCTCTCTCCTTCTCCAGCCTCTAACCCCTGGCTAACAGCTGTAATCCATCACCAGGACAAGCCTCCTGGCATCCCCTTTCCCATGGGGACACAAGCTGTCTCTTTGCCCCATGTGACTGTGCCAGGATCTGAGCTCTGGGGTTTGGGGCTTCCATGATTTCAGTTTTCCTTTTAAATAGGTCAGAGATGTAAGCCACCAGGGAAATCCAAAACAGCTCCAAGGGGGCAGGGATGGCAGAGGAACAGCTAGCCAAAACCCTTCTCCAGCAGTTGCAGGGTGACCTGGAGGGGCTGCCATCTCTACAAGGATGATGGAGGAGAGCACAAGGGCTTTTCTGGGACGGACATCCTCACATCGCAAATCCAAGCTGCATCCAAGCTATAATCCAGATCTTTCTGCAAAAGGAAGAGGTTTCCTTCAAGCAAATCTAGGTTGGTGAAGGACACTGGCTGCACCTCAGCTGCTTTATTTCCACGGCTGGTCCTGGCCAGCTCCAAAGAGCCCAAAGGAAGCTCTGCCAGCCCGGCCAGAGCTGGGCTGCAGCTCCCTGTACGGCACACGTCCCAGCCCGAGCTGCAGCTGCAGGTGTACAGCCATGCTGGCAGTGATCTGCCTCCAGGGCCATGGGCAAAGTACAAGCAGAGAATCAGTAAGGTTGGGAAACACCTTTCAGATTATCAGATCCAACCATTAACCAGCACTGCCAGGTCACCACTAGACCATGCCCCTCAGCACAACATCTCCATGTATTTTCAACCCCTCCGGGGATGGTGACTCCACCACTGCCCTGGGCAGCCTGGGACAGACCTTGACAACCCTGTCAGGGAAGAAATTGTTCCTAATATCCAATTTAAACCTCCCTGGCAAAACTTTAGGCCATTTCCTTTTGTCCTATCACTTGTTCCTTGGGAGAAGAGACCTACCCCCACCTCCTTCCAGCCTCCACCCCAGTTCCCTCAGCTGCTCCTCACAAGACTTGTGCTCATGAGTAAGTGACACTGAACCATTGCTGAAGGATCAACACATCCCCCAGAGCCAGGATGCTCTAAACCAGGGTGAGCTTGTTGGTCAGCTTGGCTGTATCAGAATTACCTCTTGGTTGATGAAACCAGCTCCCAAAGCCTTTGAGGGCTGGGTTCTGACCCCCAGCACCCAGCACAGGTGCTGCTGGGAAAAGCTGATGGCAGAGGAGACATCTCAAAGCTTCCCACAACATCCCCCAAAATGTCTTGCTTAAGTTTGCCTGGAAGACACAAAACTAACACCGTGGGATAAGTGACCTTCCAGTCACAGGGGGAAAAAAAGTCTATTTCAGGTCAGTTTTCCACTTCCAATGTTTCCACCCGTCAAGGAGGAGGAAAGTCCTGTGCTTCAGGTTCAGCAATCTGCTGGGGTTGGTGAGGCAAAGGGAAATGCATCATTCTGGAGAGCAGCCTTCCTTTCAAGAACCTGGCAGGATATTTTCAAACAACGGCAGGCAGATGGGAAAGAAAAGCATATTATTTCATCCCAGTGATGTTGAAATGAAATGTTTTGACTGAAAAAAACACACTGGTGCTGGTTATTCTGAAACAGAGACAGGTTTGTTAAGTATTCTGGTAACAAACCACCCCATTTTGCCTTCAGGGGGAAAAAAAAAAAGGAGTCAGTAACACAGTTTGTCTGAGCTCCAGGACCTGGCTGGGAACAGCAACAGCCATGTTGGGTGCTGGGCACCAGCAACCATGGTGCTGGGAAGCCCTCAAAGGCTCTGGGAGCTGGTTTCATGAACCTAGAGGGAATTCTGATACAAGTCAAGCCCCCAGCTCTCTGCCTCTCCTCCTGCTAACACCTTTGTTTTCAATTCCTGCTGTAAGAAAGAGTATTTTGGAGACAAGACACCAAGGGAGTCCTGAAGGCAAAGCCTCTCATGAGGCTTTTAAACCTGTAGGTAGGTCAATTCTTAGGCTTAATTGCCTTGACAGCATCTCAACTAAAGCAGACCTTTCTATTTAAAAGACAAAAAGGGCAAAAAAAAGGAAGTTGCTTTAAGTTATTCACACTCACTCCCTGCTTCGCTCCAGAAGGATTTATACAATACCTTTAGGAAGCCCAAGAGGTGAGCTCGGGGTTTAACTTGGGGGAATAGAATCATTTCCCTCCAGAGCAACTGCACATTTACAGCACAAGTAGGATGTCAGCAGGTGGTTTTACTTCTCTGAGGCAATTTTAGGATTCCAGCCTCCCATCAGTCAGGGCTAATCACTGCTCTGTGGGAGGGGACCTCAGGGTGGGGGTCTCTAGTCCCACAGAGATGGGTGGCAGCTTTAGCTGCTTCATGGTCCTCATAGGAGATAGTCTATCCAACTAGATGTGGATAGGAAACAGAGAGTAGCCTTCCCAGAATGCCTGTCAGGCTCCTGCCTGCCAGTCACAGCCACCCTTGGTCCAGTTCAGCTTCCCCATCAGCTCATTAGCAACCAAAGAAATGTCCATCAAGGGAGGGAGGCAGGATGTGTTGTGACTGCAACACCACTGTGTTGGCATGAAGAGTGGGAATGGGGAGAAGAGCTTGTTTTTGAGCAAAGAAGGGATGGGCATGGGAGCTGCATGCTGTGGGTGAGCACCCAGTGCCAGACAGTGGGTCCCCACATTAGCTCCTCCTGCCCTGTGCCCAGCAACACCACCAAATCCTTTCCTAAAATCCTTTTTTTTTCTCCTTTCCTTTTGTACCAGAGATTCTCATTAAGCATCTCAATGACCTGGTGCAGGCTGCAGGGCAACACAGTTGCTCAGGAGCCAGCAGAGCCCTTCCCTCCTCCTTAACTCTCCAGCCATTTTTTGAGTACCTTAATAGCACAGCAGCACAAGGCTGCACTATTTTCTTCCTCCTTTCTAGAAAAATGGAAAATTTCCTTCTCTCTCCTGAAGCAGAGAGACCAGCAGCTCGCAGGCACCCATCCCCAGCACTGCCTTCACGTGGGGCCATCTCTCTAGCCCAGATGGTGGAGGGTCAGGCACTGACAGCTGGCCTGGCAGCAGAGCAGCAGGCATGTAATCATTTTTAATTTCATTTTAATGGAGGTACCAGAATGAGTTGTTCAAATCCTCCACTGTTTCTGTAAGTTGGGTTGGTTTGGTCTTTGCAAATTATCATAGAGAAAATCAGTGTGAGGTGAAGAGCTGTGGCCACCACCCACAATAAGGAGTGAGAGCTGGAGAGACTGTGTGCTCACATCAGCTGAATGTCACAGACCATCACAGACACCCATCTCTGCAGCCTCTATGCAGGGAGCAGCAAGGATGACACCTCTCTGGCCAGCATCATCCCTGTCCCCCTCCCAAAATCACCCCCAGCACCATAAACCCTGGACCTGACCCAGCCTGACACAGAGCCCTGGTTCCCCAGCCCATGGCTGTCCTCACAAGGGGATGGATCACCCCTAGCGAATCAAATTGCAAGCAAAATGGAGATAGGCACTTTTCTCCCCTCCAGGAAAATTGACTTGAATAATTTGGACAACTTGAAAGGCTCCTGCCACAGGGCAGGAGGCAAATATTCATCAGGGAGTGTTTGCAGGGCAGGGGCAGCAGGAGCACTGCCTTCCCAGGGGTCCCTGCATCTACTCCCTTCCTTACATCCTTCTCTCTTCACAGAGGCAATTCCTGCAGCTATTCCTATAGATTTGCTCAATCCAAATGATGATGAAGAGTGAAGCAGGGGAGCAGCAGGCACAAAGGTCAGGAGCTCTTTGGGTACTTGCAGGGAGATTCTCTCTGGGTTTATCTTTGCTTATCTTTGCTGCCACTTGTCTCCAGGAACCTCCCAAACCTCCTGCTCCCAAACCTCATCTCCCTTATCTTGGCTTCCTCTCACTGCAGCTCAGCCTGGAGGCTTCCCAGCAGATCCCTCAGTGCTCTGGACAAACCCCTGTGGTGCTCAGTACCAAAGCAAGGTGAGGGCACAAGTCCCTCTGAGGCCACAAGAAAGGATGATTTTGGCTCTGCACATCCAAATGATTTCCAAAGGGACACAGGGAAGGCAAAGCAATTAACACTCGAAAAGGAGAGCTAAGCACCAGCAACTGCTGCTGCTATCTGTCCCTGCAAGCACAGCAGTGGGGAGATCATAGCCACCACCTCCTTTGAGCCCTACCTGGGTGCTCATGATGGTTTTGATAGCAGCTTCAAACTCTTGGGAGTTATTGTAGTCGACAGTCCACACGTGCGGCTTCCCAATGAAATCTTCAGCATAGGGGTGTTGGGAGGACACCTGGAACAGAGGGTCACCTGGATTCTGCAGTCCCTAATGCTCACAGCAGAGAGGAGCAGCAGGCTCTGGCACAGACACCTTGGGGTTCAACCCATGGCACAGAGACAGGTGCTGGAAATAGATCTCCTCTGCCCCTCCCAACATCGGGCTGATGCTCCAGAATTCCCACTGTGTTGTGATGCCCATTCCCATCAATGCTGAAATCACCTCCATCTCCAGAGCACAGCTACAGTTGACCTTTGACCTCAGCCATTTCTGGGTCTAGAGTGGCAAAAATAGTCTAAACCAGCAAAGGTCTGTGAAGGCACCAGAAGCAAGGCAGAGACAAAATTCATCATCAGTGAAGGCCAGGGAAGTCTAGCAGTGGGAGAAAGCAGTGCTGGAAGCTGCATCACCCCAGTGCCCCAGGCAGATACCCACACTGGTACCTCATAGCCAGTCACCTCTCACCAGACAATTTCTGGGGTTCTCTACCTCTTTTGTCTCAGCCCCTGAGCTCCCTCTTCAGCCCCATGCTGCTGTGAGGCAGCCAGAGCCCAGCTCTCCTCTTGGGAAGGGAAGAGAAAGGATGCTGAGCAGAGGAGGTGTTTTGGGGGCATAGCAAAGTGTTGCAGAGGAGCTGGAAATCCTGCCAGCTGCTGGAGGGCAGCACTGCATGCTCTGTATGGTGGATTCTTGTATGGTGACTTTCCAGTACTTAAAGGGAACTTATAAGAAGGCTGCAGAGGGCCTGTTTGCAAAGGCCTGCAGTGAAAGGACAAGGGGCAATGGTTTTAAACTGGAGAGGAGGAGATTTAAATTGGACATTAGGAAGAAGTTCCTCACCACAAGGGTGGTGGAACACTGGAGCAGGTTGCCCAGGGAGGTGGTTGAGTTCCCATCCCTGGAGGCATTGCAGGTGAGGCTTGCCAGGGCTCTGGGCAAGCTGCTCTAGTTGGGGATGTCCCTGCCCAGTGCAGGGGGGTTGGACTAGATGACCTCCAGAGGTCCCTTCCAACCCAAACCATTCTAGGATTCTATGATTCTCCACCTTGCTCTTCTTTCCCATTTTTCTGCTGACAGATGGATATCCCCCTTCCCCTCTGGCATAGAAACACCTTGGGGCATCTCAGAGCCCTCCTCCCACCCTGTGATGGGTGCTGCCAAGCAAGGCTGAGCCACAGGGACCTCCAGCAAAGCCCTTCTTGGAGGAAGCAAGCATTGCATTGCATCATCCACAGTATTAATAATAAAAGAGGCAATTTTCCCAACCCTTTAACTTTTAAAGAGTTCCTGCTCCACTTCAATTGAATTCCCAGTGACAGCCAAAGCTGGGAGGGATTTCATAGCCTTGCAACACCACAGAGGTCCTGGTGCCTGTCTAGGTGTACAAAAGGATGAAGAGGAGAGCATCATCCTGGTTTGGGAGCAGGGTACGGGGACACAGGGAGGTGTTGGAGTCACCATCCCTGGAGGGGTTTAAGAAACATATAGATGTGCTAATTGGGGACATGATTTAGTGGCATGGGGGTGATAGGTAGATGGTTGGACTTCCCCAGGGAACTGGGTTGGTTAGTCTGGAGAAGAGGAGATTCAGGGGAGACCTTTTCTCTCTCTACAACTCCCTGAAAGGAGGTTGGAGTGAGATGGGGGTAGGTCTCTTCTCCAGGGTTAACAGTGAGAGGACAAGAGGAAATGGATTCAAGTTGCACCAGGGGAGGTTTAGCTTAGATATAAGGAGAAATGTCTTTACTGAAATGGTTGTTAAGTCTTAGCTTAGGCTGCCCAGGGAGGTGCTGGAGTCACCATCCCTGGAGGGGTTTAAGAAACATCTAGATGTGGTACTTAGGGCCATGGTTTAGTGGCATGGAGGTGATAGGTATGGTTGGACTTGATGAGCTTAGAGGTCTCTTCCAACCTTAATGATTCTGTGATTCTGTGTGTGTGTGGCTCTGGGCTGATAGGGAAGGAGCTAGAGTTCATGGTGTGTGGACCACCTCCTCCTTTGCAACCCAGGGCAGAGCCCCTTGCATCCAAGTGTTCTGGATGGAGATGATGGGAGAGTGGGAGCTAAAAATAATCTCAAGTTGAGCAACTGTTCCCCTGAAGGCTGGTGTAAAGGGGCTGGTCCCATTCAGTCCCCCCTCCCCCTGCCACCCTCACCTCTCTGGACGTGGGCTTCCCGCGGAAGAACTCGTGGTTGAGGGAACTGTGGGGAGGGCTGAAGCGTGCCTGCAGGAACACACAGCCGTTGGCGATGGCCTCCAGCGGGGCAGGACCCTCGTACGGGAACCCGAAGCCAATGAAGAGCTGCAAGAGAGAAACTGGGGCACTGGCCACTGCAAAGACAGCCAACCCCCATGGGCAAGTCTCCCAAATCACCCAGTAGCATCTCTCTGCCGCTCTGCTCTTGCACACCTCTCCTGCTTTGGGCTAAAACTGAACAATTCTGTTCAGTGATTCTACTTTTCAGCTGAACTGCACTTTCTGGAGATAGCAGCTAGCTTTCCACAGCTCAGACCCAATGGTCTGAGGAATGGAATGAATCAAGGTCACCACTACATCTTGTGTCCCACAGAGTGGGTGCAGAGGCTATACCTTTAGGGAGGAGTGGACAGTTCAGGTGACCCTAAAGTGACCAGCTAGGTATTCCATACCATACTACTGGCCAAGTTAGAGAGCTATGGATTGCATGGGTGGACTGTTCAGGGGATGAGGAACTGGCTGGATGGTCACATCCAGAGGGGAGTGGTCAATGGCTC
>VWZO01013073.1:51996-76804 GCA_013396975.1 Bucco capensis
CAAGCAGGCTGCAGAGGGCCTGTTTGCAAAGGCCTGCAGGGAAAGGACAAGGGGCAATGGTTTTAAATTGGAGAGGAGTAGATTTAGACTGGACATTAGGAAGAAGTTCCTCCCCATGAGGGTGGTGGAACACTGGCCCAGGTTGCCCAGGGAGGTGGTTGAGTTGCCATCCCTGGAGGCATTGCAGGTGAGGCTTGCCAGGGCTCTGGGCAAGCTGCTCTAGTTGGGGATGTCCCTGGCCACTGCAGGGGGGTTGGACTAGATGAGCTCCAGAGGTCCCTTCCAACCCTAACCATTCTAAGATTCTATGATTAAGCATATATCCACTATAAAATGAGAGGCTCAGTGCCCTTCCTTCCTTGTTCTCCTTCCTTTGGTGGCCAGCATCTGAGGAGGACTCTGCTAGTCATCTCTCTGATCCCAACCCAAGGTTCCAGACTCCAGCTCCCCACACAGGCTGTGACCTGGTGCTGAGCCTGCTCAGGGGTGACACAGCTAGCAAGAAAGGGATTTGGGGTTTGAGTTTGGTTCTGTACATACTTGTAAATAATTTATTTCATTTCTATTACTTCAATAAAGTAGTTTTGGTTTTATTTTCCAATCCATAAGTCCTCTTGGCTCTTTATTGCCAACTTTTCCTTCCCTTCCCAGGGCTGGGGGAAAGGGGGACAACAAAGAGTGAGTGTCACTGGTTAGGGGTCACCCCAGCCCCTGACCCATGACAGCACCAAGCCTCCAAGGCAGTTCTACACGCTTCAACTTGTCCTAGTTTGAGTCAAAATAAGCTATTCATTGCCATAGAGGTCATAGTCAGTCCTTGAGGCTTTGATATCAAGCTTGGGCCTTGGGGTCTCTTGCATGAGGCCTAAGACCCAAGCAAAACAGGTGCTTAATTCAGCTAATTAGCACCCAATTAACAACAAGGACATATAAGGAGAGGTCTGAATCTTTGCTCTCCTAGAAGGTTGAACAGCTGAGCTCTGTGAAGCTCAGCAGCCCAGCTCTGTTCCTATAGGACTCTCCCTGTTCTGCCTTCCATCTCAATTCAAGAGTTGCTGAGTTCCAGGATCCAGCTCCTGAGCCTGAATGCTGTCTGCTGCTGAGGTCCTCCTGCTCCAGCTTCAGTGGTGAGGTACTTACCATCAAAGGGAGTTTGGTTTCTGGTGTTGGTTTTGTCTGTGTGTATATACACACACACATACATTTTCTTGTTATTATTTTCATTAAAGTATTTAAGTTTAATTTCCAATTCCCAGGTGTCTCTCTCTGTTAATTTCCCCTTTTCTTGCCTGGAGCGGGGCAAAGGGGCTAATGGAGAATAGCTGTCCCTGGTTGGTGCTTGGCCCAGCCCTAACCCTTGACACAACTCTGTGGCTCAACACTCCAGAGCCTCAATGGGCTAAAAACTTTCCCTGCTTCATGGTTCACAGCCCACCTGTGCAAAGCAACAGGGGTGTCCAGGACCTGCAGGTTCCCCCATGAAGGCTAGGACCAATATATGGAGAAATATTGGTTTGCCAAAGCCATTCAGGCTCAAGAACCAAGAGCGTTTCCTCTAGACAGCAGCTGAGGGTGACTGGGATGCACCTGCACCTCATGCACTCACTCCCAGAATCATGGTTATTTTTATCCCTGTCATGGAGGGAGGGAAACCCACTCCACTTAATAAATTAATTAATCAGGAAACTCTGTGCTCTATCTGCAGACAGTCTGCAAGGAAAAACCCATCAGACACATCTTGATTTGAAATGATGTGCTCAGCTCAGCTCCTGGCTTATTAGCTCTGCTGCTAGTGCCTGCAAGCCTGGGAGGAGCCCAGATAACAGCCTCTCCTCTCCCCCTGCCTGCTCCTTTCATTAGGTTTTCTTTCTTGAGCCAACCAAGTCCTCACTGCTGGCTGGTTAACAGAGGCCAGGGTCCCACAGACACCCTGGCTGGCTCTCACCCACCTTTGCCTTCCTCAGCAGCTGCTGGAACTCGTGCTGTGGCAGCAGCCCGTGGTTCTTCACGAAGGCTGGGACCTCAGGTGGCCTCTGTGTCTCGTAATAAACTGTGCCATGGATCTCCATGTACTTGTTGAGGATGGCCAGGAACTTCTCCTTGCCCTGGGGAGGAAGGCAGAGGTGTGAACCACACCATGAGCTGGGGCTGACCTCTCTTCCCTTGGTTATGGGGGAGACAGAACTCTCAAGCTGCTCTTCTGGAGCACCTGTGATGCTTCAACCCAAGCCACAGGAGTGTAAAACCTGCTCCCTCCCCTCTGTATCCCTTGGACACACATCCTGGACCATCCCAGGCTCCCAGTGAGCCAAGAAGGCTGCATCTTGAACATGGGCACCTCCAGCCCCTGCCTCCTCTGAGGGCAACTTCCACTCTGGTGCTGCTGAATTAAAGGTTTCAGGGGATTCAGAGGGAAGTTTGCCCAGACCAGAGCTTGCTGTGATGGCCTCCTATTCCAAGTAACAAGTCCCCAGGATTTTCTCAGTCAGGTTTAATACTGCTTTACTACTAGGAAAATTCAAAGGGGCCATCAGCCTTTGGATGCTGCATTTTCAATTTGTTCCAGTGCTGCAATAGGCCCCA
Source organism: Bucco capensis (assembly GCA_013396975.1). Lineage (NCBI taxonomy): Eukaryota > Metazoa > Chordata > Aves > Piciformes > Bucconidae > Bucco > Bucco capensis. The sequence goes on from VWZO01013073.1 coordinate 54,580, forward strand.
AAGGAGCAGAGACTGGGAGAGAACAAGGAGGTATAGATGGGGAATTGGAAAACACTGCATATGTTGCCTTAAAGCCTCTCTGAACTACTTCTGCCTTCAGCCACGTGTCCCTGGACTTCTCCAAGGCTAAAAACAAGTGTTCTTGGTGGGATGAGGCTGCAGGGTGAAATGCTGACCACAGTGCCACTAACACCCAACTCAGCACCACTTTGAGGGCAGTGAGGGCAGTGAAACAGAGCCCCCAGCACCATGAGCTGCTCCAGCCCCTGGAAGCCTGGTGGAAGTGGCTTTCCACAGCTTATTAGAACTGCTGTGAGCCAGAGGTGGGAAGTTCAGAGGGGTGGGAAATGAGAAAGAAGAGGGAAGTAGGTTTAATGAAATGTTTCTAAATGTCAAAATGATCCTGCTCCAGAGATGCTGCTTGGTCCACTGCTTGTAAATAAGCTCCAGGAGATGGAGGTGCTCTTTTCCTTCCTAGACCTCAAAGTGATTCACACAGAATGCCAGCATGGTGGGGGTTGGAAGGGAGCTCCCACTCCTCCCAGCTTTGCATCACACTGAAGGCAAAGCTCCTCTTCCCCCTCCTGGGGTCACAGGGATGCAAAGCAATGCCTGGTCAGCCTGGCCTCAAGGAATAGCCACCAGCAAGAACCAGCTCCATACCCTTCACCCAGTAATAAATGACTCCAAGCATGCAGGTTTGGGGAAACCTGATGTTGTTTGTGAATGCTGGCTAAAAGGAGCAAAGGTTTGTTGCATTGAGGATGGAAGAAAAAGTCCTTTCAGAGGTTTTAACTCTTCAGTTCCTCCCAGATTAACCTAAGCTCAAATGAAATGTCTGGATAAGGAAGGGCATGGAAATGGTAAAAAAAGAAGACAAGATGTTACAGTTGCCCTAAAATGAGATGTAGTATGTTTTAGTGGGGGTTTGGGGAGCCCCTGAGCTATGTGGATGCTGAGGAGGAGTGTTGCTTTCAGATATGGAGGTGATGGAGAAGCCACAAACAGAGGAAATGCTGTGGCATGGACAGATCCTGGCCCAGTGCTGGCATTCCTGCCAGGGCAGGGCTGCTAAATCAGGAAAGGAGAGGACAAGAAGAGTGTGGCCAGCAGGGCCAGGGAGCTTCTCCTCCTCCTNCATTCTGTGACACAACCCCTGGCTGCACCAATCCCCATGGATCCCAGCAGCTCAGGAGTGACCAGCCCACAGGAGATGTGCAGAGGTAAAGCCCAGCAGCAGCTGGTGCAGTACAGTACCTGCAACTGGAACAGCCCAGGAAGGCACAAAGGGGGGAAAATAGAAATAAAGCAAGAGACAGTGAGAATTAGCTCATTGTTTTTTTAAGCCCTGGAAGGAAAAGCAGCTGGTTAGCTTGGGATAAGATAGTGGGGATGCTATGGGAGATGGAGGGGGTATGTTTCAGGGGCTTGGGGATATTGCCCACCACTCTCCCCACCCCAGCATTCCAGGAGTGTGCAGGGGCCCATACAACCTCCTTTCCCAGGGTACTTGAAAGCAGAGTCAAACCACCCCCATCATGACACAGGGAAACACCTAATGGCAATCACTATAATTAATTGCATGAGATCATTGGTCTGAAATCCTCAGTCTCAGCAGCCTGTTGGGAGGAAGCATCTCTGAGAGAGCAAAGAGCAGGGGATGGAGCCTCACCAGCCTCTGCTGTGTTTGCTCAGAGGCACTGGACATGTCACCTCACCTCAGCTTCCCCTCTACAAGTGGGACAAGGATGCTTCTGTACAAACAAACTGAAATCTGGGCTGCAAAAGCTCAGGGTAAGAGCCAGAGGCTGCTGCTACCTCACAGCTTCTGCCCTCCTGAGTGCTCCCCACAGCACCCAGGACTCTCACCTTCCAGATGCTGGCCTCTTTGCCATACACCACTGCCATGCTGCTCACTTTATTGGACTTGATGGATTGCCTCTCTGTCTCATTGAGCTCCTCTGACACGAAGCCCATGAAGGAGTTGTCTGGGGTGTGAGCTGTGGACACCAAGGGGAGAAGACATGTGGCTGGAACAGATGTTTTTTGGGACCTTCTAAGTGTTGAGGACACAGCCCCACTGCAGCACAGGGGCTGAGATGAGCCTAGCTCCAGAGGCTCGCTGGAGCATGGGGGAAAAAATGGGATGAATCCCCACGCAAGCAGCTCATAAAACACAGGCTTTGGGACTCACTCTAGAGACTGTTTAAAACACAAGGCATGTGTAAGGCTGCCAAATGGGAAAAGCAAGCAGGAAAAAGCAACATTTGAGTCAGCCAGCAGGTTAGCAGGCTCCTTTCAGACAAGCATATCTTTCCATGCCACAGGCAAATCCAAATCAGGGAGCTGCCTCTCACCTTTAGAGCCTCAGCTGAAATACAGCCAGGCTTTGCAATCCAAACCACCCCACATTTCCCCTCCTGGGAGCTGGAAGCTCCTGGCTGTGTTTGGTGTGCTGGAGCCAACAACCCATCATGGAGAAAGGAGCCAAGTGTCTCCCTGGAGCATTGCTATAGGCCAAGAGATGGCCAAGCAGATTCAGGAGCTACTTGCAGTCAGTGAGAAGCAGAGAAGAGCTGGAGAGGACAGGCCTGGCCACGCAGCACCTTGTGAAGGAGGTGAGATCTGCCCAAGGCCCTGGCATGCTTACGGAACATGGTCATGAACTGGCTGGGCTGCAGGTTCCAGTAGCCCCAGTTGGTGCGGTAGCCGCGCAGCGTGGCATACTCCTCATGGTTGTAGGCTGGCTCTGTCCCAAAGGTATCAATGACCCGCACACGGCACCTGCCACAAGACACAGGCCTGAGCACCTCACCTGGACAAAGTTCTACTGCCCAGGAAATGTGGTGCCCCAGGCAGTTGCTCCTTTGCATCCCCAGCAGCCCTTTCCCACCCCTTTCCTGCAAGCAGCAATTGGCTTTCGTCTGCCTGACAGTTGTGAGTGTGATGCATCTCCTGAAGACTTGTTAATGCTTTTCCCAATATCCCAGGAATGCTGAGGCAGGCATTACCAGCACAAGACTGAGGAGAGAAAGGGAGCAGCAAAGCAAGGAAGAAGCGAAAGAAGCTGAATGCCAGAGCAAGTGCATTTATAATAAAAGCAATAACACCACTTGTCATTTTTCTCTCTAATAAAATTGTGTAGGATCGTGGAGGAGATGGGAGGAAACATAATAAATAGCAGGACTATCAGCACTAAATTAAATCCCATATTTTCCTGGCTAGTGATGTACCAGGAGATGATGACATTTGTCTTGATGCTGAAGGAGCCAGGGATGGGGCTCACACTTCCCTCCATGGCATAGCCACTGCTGTCTGCAGGCACGGTGCAGGGAACCACACACCCCACAGGCACATGCAGGGTGCTTTTTTTCTCCCCAATTCCATCTCTTCTAATGAGGTTTTATGTTAAAAGCATGAGGCTCTGGAGCAAGCAGGGCACCTCATGCCACAGCAGCAGGGGACACAGCAAGGCATCAGCTGACAGAGCCAAAAACCCAAGGGTGCAATCAAAGGGTCTGACTCCTTGGATATGGGAGCTATTCTTGGGGGTCATTAGCATTAGTCTATGCTTGCTAATTAATGAAATGGAGATTAAGAGAAGGGAGTGGCTTTGCTTACCTGTATTTCTTAAAGGAGAGCCCCATGTGCTGCTTCATCTGCTGGAGACCATGGTAGTCAGTGTAAATCAGGTCAAAAGGCAAAGAACTGGTCAAGGGGCAGTTTCCCCGCCCTGGTGGCACCCCTAGGTGACTGGGAAGAAGCAGGAGGGACTGATCAGCATCCCAGCACCAGCAACCTCCTGCAACACAAACACTCATCTCCCTGCCCAGGGTTTAACTGGAGCCAGCAACCAGCTCCCCAGTTGACAGATGGGGAGGAAGATCATTCTCTCCCCAGCCTTTTTTTTCTTGAGACAGAAAATCTGAGGTTTTGGGGAGTCCTGGTCCCTCTCCATCTGTGCCCTTCTTCTGACCAAGTTCCTGCTCCTCCCATGGGGATGATGAGGCTGCAAAAGCATTTCCAGCCAGGGCTCACCAGCATCTCATTCACACACATGCTCCTCTCTTGTTGAAGACACCAGATGTCATTTGCCTTCATTGCAACCACATCAGTGACAGATGTGTAAAGCCACACTCTTCCCCTCCTGCCTGCCTGCAAGGCACCCAGCTTAGCCTGAATCTCCCTGTTCCCAGCCCCATGTCCCTCCCAGCACACAGCATGCAGCATTTCTCCTACTGCAGTCCTCACAGGTACCCACCACATCCCAGAGCACCCTCAGCTTCTCCTTGGCTCTGGGGGCAATGCCTGTCCCTGGATGTTGTGCACTTCTTCTTAACTTCTCTGACTTTTTGTCCCATTTGGCAAGCTGAGGAGGGACCACTCTTAGGGGGGTGAAATTATAGGACAAGGTGCAGTGGTTTTAAAGGGAATGAAGGTAGACATTAGGAAGAAATTCTTCTCTGTGAGGGTGGTTAGGCACTGGCACAGGTTGCCCACAGAGGTTGTGGATGCCCCATCCCTGGAAGTGTTCAAGGCCAGGCTGGATGGGGCTTGAGCAATCTGGTCTAGTGTGTGGCATCCCTGCCCATGGCAGGAGGTTAGAACTAGGTGATCTTTAAGGCCCTTCCAACCCAAACCAGTCTGTGACTCTATGGTTTATGAACTAGTTGAATAAAGCTGAAGTACTGAGCTGGGCTCTAGGTCTCTCTCAGTGAGTTTTCAGCCAGTTCCTTCCAACAGCTGGACTCGTAACCTTGTCCCTCCTCCAGTGGATAAAATGCACTATGAAAATCCAGATAAACTAGATCACCTGCAGTCTCTTTATCAAGAGCATCAGTTACCTTGCTGCCAGGGTGCTATGTGATTAATCTGGCATGATACAAGGCCAGTAGACCTGCAGCATGTCTCCTTCCATTTTCAATTACCTCTGTGAACTGATGAATCCCTCTCTCCAAAGCTGTTCCACTAAGTGCATCACTGATGTCAGCCTGACAGCCCATCTGCTTGTCTGGACCACATTTCCTCCTTCTCAGAAAAAAAAGTAAGCTGTGACATCTTCTCTCTTCAGCAGATTTCTCAGAAATCCTTGTTACATGTACTTGTGATTTCTGAGCGCTGCTTTGCTCAGAAATACAACTGAGCCACCCCTCACTTTCAGTGCTCCTGTACTTTTTTCCTCCTAAAGACAAGAATTCCTCATCCTCACCCTCATAACTCCACTCACAGCCAAAGAGCAACAGCAGCATCCTCATGGAAAGCCAACCTGTGGAGCTGCTTGGGGCTGACCAGCTCTGCCCTGCTCCCACGGCACAGTCACCTGGCTCCCTTCTCACTCCTTCCAGCAGGGCTGAGGAATTCTTGGTTTATTTTGGAGGCCTGAGCCCAGACAGTGTGAAATCTCACCCTTATCTCCTGCCTGCCAAGATGTCTGTCTTTGTTTTCTTCTTTCTTCACTTACTCCTAGCACCTAGTCTGAGACAGGAACTCATCCCAGCCTCCCCTGTCAGTGTTTTCCCTTTTCTTAGGAATAAAAAGTCCAGCCAGATTTTACATTCCCAGGCTTTGAAGCCTTCTCTCTATGTGAACTCTCTCACTGGATCTCCTCATTTCTCTGCATTTCTTCCCCTTCTGAACTTCAGAAGCCTCTTTCTAGCCCTACCTGGGTTCTAGCTGTTGCTCAGCTGAAGCTGGAATGGACACACAGTGCAAGGATCCAGCTCCTGAGGAGCACATCCACAGGGTCCTCACCCCTTGCCCACACCTATGACTGCACACAGCATTTCATCTACTGATCCATGGCTCCCTGCAGAAGGAATCAATGGCTCTGCCACCCAGGGAACAGTAACACAGCTCTCACAAGCATCTGCTCTCCAAACTCTGAGAGGAGACCTCAGCAATGGTTAGAAATATGTGAAGGGTGAGTGTGAGGAGGAGAGAGCCAGGCTCTGCTCAATGGCATCCAATGGTAGGACAAGAGGCAATGGGAGCAAGTTGGAGCACAGGAGGTTTAGTATTAACATGAGGAGGAACTTGTTTGCAGTGCAGGTGCCAGAGCACTGGCCCAGGCTGCCCAGGAGGCTGTGGAGTCTCCTTGTCTGGAGCCATTGCAGAGCTGCCTGGACACATTGCTGTGTGAGCTGCTCTAGGTGATCCTGCTCTGGCAGGGGGGTTGCACTAGATGATCTTTCTAGAGCCCTTCCAACCCCTGACATACTGGGATACTGGGATATTGTGATACTCTCACCAGCCTTCATCAACATCAGAATGGCTCTTCCAATACTTAAAGGGAGCTAATAAAAGCAAAGAGGGAGAGAGACTTTTCACATGGAGAGATAGTGATAGGACATGGGAGAAGAGTTTTAAACTGAGTAAGAGGAGATTGTAGATTAGATGTTAGGATGTTATTCAGAGGGTGGTGAGGGTGGAACTTGTGGATGTCCCATCCCTGGAAGTGTTCAAGGTCAGGTTGGATGGGGCCATGGGCAAGCTGGTTTAGTGGTTGGCATCCCTGCCTATGGCAGAGTGGTAGGAACTAGATGATCTATAAGGTCCCTCCCAAGCCAGGCCATCCTGTGACTCTATATGTAGCCAGTGAAATTGATTGGCCACTACATATATATATATATATATATATGAGGAAGGGCTCTTGCTTTGCTCCTGGCCTTATCTCCCTCTTCTTCTGATATGGCTTGCAAGCTCACGAACTTTGGGCACCAAGATCCTTCTTCCACCCCTATCCTGACCTGAAGCCAGTGAAGGGTTGTGCCAAAACAACCAGGCCAAGTGCAGAGTCTTACACTTTGGCCACAACAAGCCCATGCAGCGCTCCAGGCTGGGAGATGAGTGGCTGCAGAGTGGCTCAGCAGAGAGGGACCTAGGAGTATTGGTTGATAGCCGGCTGAACATGAGCCAGCAGTGTGCTCAGGCAGCANTTTTCCAGTCTTGGTGATTCTGTGATAATCCTGACCAGGGCTTCAGAGAGTGAGTAAATGTGGAACCACACTGCTCACCAAAGCCAGGAAAAAACAGAGAGTTTCAATTGAACTCCAAGAGCTGCATCTGCAGCTGCTTCATTGCCCTTGTCAGAAGGAATAGAAGTATCAGCTGAGGGCAGGCTGGGGCAGCCCTGGGGGAATGGGTCACAGCTTTATCACTTTTATGCACAATTTTACACGCCACGGCTGATTGGGAACATGGCAGGAACAGAAAGGCTCCCACCTCCAACAGCCAATTCAGGGTGATAAACAGGGCAACGAGGAGACCCTCCTCCTCTCCCAGGAAGGCTGAGGGGAGTTTTGAAGCCAGTCAAACCCCTCAGGATGTTACAGATGCAATGCTATAATAGCACGTTTGCTCACCTACGTGCTGCTTGTTCCTCAGCCATGTGGCAATGCTGATTTACACCAACCTGGTGCTGTGGAGGAGCAGCTCAGCTGATCCATAAACCTTGTGTTTAACTGAAAATCCCCAAAGCACAACACTGCTCTTGCAGCATACTCCATCCTTGAGCTGCTACACATCACCCAAGCCACTGCATCACAAAATCATCTGTAGTCTTAAAAAGCCCCAATCAAGCTTGTCAAGGGGCTGCAGGAGATGGCAATTAGTGTATCTCATACTGAAGCCTTCAAAAAACATTCCACCAGTTAGGCAGAGCAGGTCTGGCTCCCCCTCACAGAATCCCAGAACGTTAGGGGTTGGAAGGGACCTCTGGAGATCATCTAGTCCAACCCCCCTGCCAGAGCAGAATAACCCAGAGCAAGTAGGTAGGTAGCTCCATGGAAGAGCCTCGTTGAAATGAGCCCTTGCTCAAAGCACATAGGGAAGGAGCAGGAAGGTCAGTGCCAAGGACAACCTAGAGCATCACCCCAATTGGCCACATGTCCCTTCTCTAGGTCCATTTACACTCCCAGCACCAAGGCTATGAGGCAGGAACAGATCTAAAGGCAGGAGCAGTGCCTTTGAAGCAGAGCATCTCTCTCACTTACCCCCTTTATCCTTCCTAAATGCTTTCTAACCACTGATTTTACTATTCCAATCATGCAAATCCAAGCTGCACCTCCAAGGCGGGGGGGACGATGGACTTCTTTCCCCCCACTCCTCCTTATTTAAACATTCTTTATTCAAGCTTTCATCACTTGCCAGTTAAGTCAACTAATTTTCTCCTAAACCCAATTTCACTCTTGGTTGGAGTGAGATCTGCCTGCTTTTTCCTGCTGCCATGTACTATTAATGGCGCTTGAAATTAGGCAGAGACAATTGATGAGCACCAGGGCCTCCTCCTCAGCCACCACAGCCACGGGAGTTCTGCTGGAGCACCATTTGATCCCAGCTCCCTGCAGAAGCCTCCCCTCACAGAGCAGCTTGTGCCCAGTCTCAGCACCTCTATCCCATGCTGTGTGCAGGACTCAGCCTCCTTTTTGGGAGGGAGAGGGAGCAGCTGAGGCAGCTTCAATCCCAACGCGTGCCAGTGCCGAGCTCACCTCTCCACCAGCTGGGCCTACTCCAGAAGAAACCTGCAGCAGCTTCTTGTGCTGCTCTTTTCCCCTTTATAGGTACTTTAATCAACCAGGGGACACATTCCCTTTCCAGGCACAGTGCAGCTCTCTGAAATCAGATGACTGAGAGGTTCCCTTTACATCCTGTTGACCTATTTTCAAATTAACCCAGTGCTTCCTTCCACCTCATCACTCCTGAGGCTGAAAAGTCCAGCACTAAATGGATCTCGTGGGCATCTGCTGGCAGGCTGGGCCACTGTCCTATATTCTATTTAATTGCATCTTCTCTTCCTGCCTCTGCTGTCATCAGCAAGCTGGACTGCAGCAGGGGAATCGGAGGATAGTTTCTGTTCTTCCTGCTCCTCAGCTTCTCCTTGTCTACAAGAGCCCAGCAAGCACAGGGCCATTAGCCAGGGGATGAAAGGTGCCAGAGCTGAGCCTGAGCAGCTCCCAGGAGTCTGTGACAAGCCCATCACAAGCAATTTAAAGTGCCATTTGGAGCCCCATTGCCTGGCCTCAGCTCCCAGCTCTTGCTCCTGCTAGAAGGGACACAATGACCTCAAAAGTGAGGTTTTCCAAGCAATTACAGCATGCTTTTTAAGCCACCTGCTTTTTACTTTTGCAACATGGATCTGGACTGTTCCTCTGGCCCATCATTGATTCTGTGGGACATAGTCCTGCCCATCTGGGATTAAGGTTCAGACATCCAGTCCTGAGGTTCCACAAAGCTCTGTTTTCCCACCATGAGAGGATGCAGCACTTGCTGGAAACCTTTGCAGAGGACAGCTAATGCCAGCACTTTGCTGCTGGTCTGAGCAGCAGCAGGTCCAGTGGGTCCAGGCAGAGCTGTGTTGGGAGATCCCTTCCACCAGAAGATCCCCAGGAAAGTAGTGGTCTTTTTGTGCTGAGAAGATAACCCATGAGGAATGGAGAGTGCTGCATGCTTTGCATCTTATAAGGAGATTGAAATGGGAAGTCAGCAGTCCTGCAGGGCTGGAGGCTGGGTTTGATCCAGGGACTCCTGCTCAGACCATCTCTGGGTGAGCCACAACCTCCATCCCCCTGACCTCAGCAGCCTGGAGGGAGCCTTGGGCCCTGCAGGGAGAATCAATCCTCCACACACACCAGGAATAACCTCCTTTCACCTATACTAACCACCCAGAGAGGTGATGGGATCCACCATCCTCCCGTGAGAGCAGAGTCCTCTGGCCAGGCACAGTCAGATTCTGGAGATGCACAGGAGGATGCCAGAGCAAACAGCTCATTCTGCTCATCAATTTAGCAAATAATGGAGAAACTTCCCAGGAAAGAGAAACAAATCTTTGGGATCCTCCAGGGAGCAGCAGAAGCTGAGTACTCATGTGCTCGCTGCACCTGGACAGACCCTTGGACAGACCCTCTGACTGACAGACAGACACAGANGCTCCCACCAAGGCCTGGAACCAAACATCCAGCCTTGCCAAAGCCCACAACATCCCAGCACAAACATCAAAGCCTGGCTACAAAAAGATCAACCCAGTACCCTCACAGCTTACAGAAATAGTCACTCTCATGTGATGGGAACATCTGATGCTGTGCTAAAGCCTGAGGTTTCCTCCCCACCAGCATGGAGCTGATACATCCACAACCACACCCCACAGCTCCACCAGCACCACAGGCAACTGGTCCCCTCAGGCTGGCCCCACAAGCAATTCCTGCCTCACCTGCACAAGGGCAGGACAGTGTTTGCCAGCTGGCAAGGGAAGGTGAAGCCTGGAGCCTGGGCATCTGAACAGATGCAAGACAGAAAGATGGCTTTTACCTGCCAGGAAACAATTAGAAATGTCTTGGTCTGGATGTGGTGTTTCCATCCCAACAGCCCTGCCTGCAGCCTGGGCACACCTTGGTGACTGAGGAGAGCACAGGAAAGCAGCAGCTCCAGTGACATGGCAGGCAAGGAGCTGAGCTGTGTCCTACCACGGTGCCAGCCCAGCATGCACAGGGTGGCTTGCTGCCCACCCCACAGGCCACAGCCATGCTCAGCAGGGCAAGGGCTGCCAGCATGGGACACAAGCTCCCAGGGAGCTGCCTTGCCAGGGCCTGTGTTAGGAGACCAAAACTTGACACCAGAGCAATTAAGCTCCACGAGGCATCAAATGCTGTTTTGTTTGACTTTCTGTCCTGCCTTGTGAGCAGTTAATTTCCAGGGGACCACTGCAAAAAGCATCTCTGAGTGTCCCCAAGATCAACATTCCCAGCACTGCACCCCATCTCCCCAAGCCTCTCCCATAGCCCTGTGGAAGCAGCTGGAGATGCCAACATGACCATTCCCATGACCTAAGGACAGGAGCAGGAGCTGGAGGTCCCCACAGCACCTGTTGTGCCCCTTCTCCTGGGAGGAAATGCTGAGAGCATCCCTCCTTGCCTGCCCCTGGAACACAGATGCTCCAGAGGAAGAGCCTCAGCTTGTTGCAGCTTTTGCAGGGCCACAGCCATGGCTCCAAAGTGCTGCTTGTGATTTTCCAGCCTCCACTCATAAACTGCCTCATCAAAAACCCAGCTCAGTTCTTTCAGGCACTTCCCACTCCTCCCCTACCAAGGAACACACACTCCAGCCTGGATTCTCACTTCCCTGAAAGCAGATTTTGGCTACCCAAGCAGCACAAGGGGTCTTCAGCAAGAATAAAATGTTTGCATTCAGATTTGGGATGTTTCTTCCCTTCCTGCATCAAGACAGGGCTCAGAATGCTACCAGCTTCCTCCACTACCCCTACCCAGCCAGCACAAACTTTGGATGGAAAACATCTCCTGACCTCCTGCTCCAGCTGAGGCTTTGCTTCCCTCCCAGGGAGAGCCATGAGCCCAGTGATGCTTTGCACCAGCCACCACACGATCCCATGCTTCACCCCTTGCCTGTCAAGACACATCAGAAGCAGCTCACAAATTCACCAGGACAGGCAAAAGAGGACAAACACATGCACTTAGTTCAACTACAGGAATAAAAATTGCCTCTGGTAGCAGGCAGCAGCAGAATTCCCAGGTTTTTGAGGTGGGCAAACGATAAGGTAGATAAGCTAGCCCTGGAAAAGCAGGGCTGAGCTTAGCAGCTTCTATCTCAGACCTCACAGGAGCATTTGCAGATCCTCAGAGCTCCTTGGCTTGCTCCAGATTAGCAGTGGTCCCTCAAACCACGGGCAGAACTGTTCCACACTCCTGCCATTCACCAGCTGGTAGCTGCTGCTCCTCCCCTGGAGCCTCCTGGCACGGAGAGGTGCCCAGCACACAAGCTCACACTCACATCCTCTTTTCCCCCCAGCCCTTCATCGCCAGTTTTTTGGAGCAGGGACTTACTTCTCCTCCTCATTTGCCTGATCCCCAGCGTTTCAGCCCCAATCCTGACCACTGCTGCATTGCAATCAATAGAGATGCTGATAATGAACAGCTCTCAGATAACTCCTGGCTGGAGTGTGTGCAGGAAAATCTTCCAGTGATCCCTTGCCAGTGATCAATAGACATAGAAAAATCAGCTCAGAGATTTGAAGAGGCAAAAAAACAAACCAGGTGGGAGGTTATTCTGTGCTGAATAATTTATGGGCACCAGCCTTTTCTCTGTAAAGGATGTGCTGGCTGAAGCAGCTACAGCTCCCAGCCAGGAAAGGAGCAGGAAGTGTCCAAGAAAAACAAACAAGAAGTGGTCTCAACATTTCACATTGCTGAAGCAAAGTATCCCCAAAGCCACCCCAGCACTGGTGCCTGGCCTGCTGCAAGAGGCATCCAGGATGGGAGAGGACAAACTTAGCCCTGGCCTACAGCAGAGCTTGCTCTGCTCCTTCAGGAGGTTGCACAGGGCAGGGGGGGGGATGAGAAACCAGAGCACTTGGGCTGAGCCTCCCACAGAGACAGGGCTTTAGCTTTCCTTCCTCCCTGCAGCCCAGCTCCAGCCCCTCACACCTCCCCTGCTCTCCTCACCCCAACCCCTGACAAAGCTGCAGCTGCAGGTGAAGTTCCCTCCAGCCTTTGATGAAAAACCAAAGATTAACTATTAGCACAACCTGGGATTAATTACACGTGTTCTGCTAAGCTTCCCACTGGCTCCTGCTGAGGGAAGGCTTATCTCAGCCCTCCCTGGAGCCACTGCTAATGCCATACCAGCCTGAGAGCAGGGATGGTGCTGAGATCTACAAGCACCTATAGGGATTGCTGGCACTTTTGGGAGGATCCTCTGGTACCCCTCCAACACCCACCTTAACCTTATCTCTTGCTAAGAGGCTCCCAGAGAGCACTGGGCTCAGGCAAGGGGCCAGAGGAGAGGCAGCTACAGCCCTAGCTCCTGCCTCCACTCAGCCCAGCAACACGAAGGTGGGCCCATCAGGCACATGTCCAGCATTTAAAATGTCATCAAAGCCAGGCCTGGGACATGCACTCAGGAGAGTGGGGACAGTTTCTATAGCTGGGACAGACATGCAAGATGGGCAGCCCCAGTCTGGCTTGCTCACTTCCCGTGGCAGCTGGGAAGCAGAAGAGACAGAGCTGTGCTGTTCCCAGGCATCCCAGGGGATGCATCCAAATCCACAGCAGCAGAGGAGGTCTCAGCCCTGTCAACCAACATCAAAGCTCCTGAGCTTCTGAGTAAGGTGAAATACTACAGGCAGCAACACAGCAACCCAGAGTCACTCCCAGAGGGAAGAGAGGCTGCAAACCCCCTGCAAGCTCAGCCAGTTCCTTCCCCTCCTTTCCTGACCACCCCCAGGCTCTTCATTCAACACAAACAAGAACCACCCAGCAGCACCACAGCCCTGCCAGCCATTCCCTTCTTTCTCCATCCTTGAGTGCATGGGCATTATGTAGCACATCCTTTAGCCCAGCACCCCACATGGAGATCCTCACCTCTTGGAGAAGCTGCTGCCTTCTGCATTAGGACCAGGATTATTTATTTGAGGGAATTAGTCAGGAGCTAATTCTGTTCATGAATTCTGAATGCTGCAGGGGCTGGGCTGGGCTTTTTATTGTGGGTTTGTTTTGGTTTGGGGTTTTTCATTGCCTTTTCAGCATGGCTCATTATGCAGCTGATGCTGGCTTAGCATTGTCCAAAACCTGCCCAGCGTGTGGGGCAGCTTCAGGCTTTTCTTGATTTATAACCCATCCCTATTTGTGTTTTCCCTTGCCCTCCACTCGAGTTACAGGAGGCAACAGCAGCAGCCCAGGAATAACACAATGTCCCTCTTGCTTTCTCCACCTAATACTGGTCCCTCTTGCAGACAGGGTGCTGTCTAGAGACACTTGTAGGGTGTCCTGGGGCAGCTGTTTGCAGACTGTCCCCCTGCATCCCCCCTACCCCATGGCAGGAGAAGTCCATGGCTCCACACAGTGTCCCAGCAGCTGCAAATTCCACCACAGCTCCCCAAGCCACCAGCAGCACCTTCTGAGGAGGGGCTCCTTGACAGCTGCCACCCCCTAAAAGGGATGCAGGTTATTTTTGGCAGCTGCCCCAGCTGCCTGACAGCAAAGCAGGAAGAGAGGGAGGGAGGGAAGGAAGGAAGGAAGGAAGGAGGGAAGCACAGTCACTACTTCAACACCACTGGTGAAGCCATGGGGGTTGAGTCCAGCCACGTATAGTGGGAAGAAACAGTGACCTGCAGGACATCTGCATCCTGCAGTCACATGGCCACCAGTCCCACAGAGAGCATCCCTGGGGAATGAATGGGGTAAAAAGCAGCCTCTCCCATTCCCAGCTCTAGGCAGATGTCAGGGGATGCTAGTGATGCTGTGTGCTGGCAGCAGGGCACTACTTCTGCTCCCATCCAGTGCTAGGATCAAAGGACAGAGCCCTGCCCCATACATCTCCACATGAGCCCCATGCAAAGCACTGCTGCAAGGACTGACTTTGCACCAATCCTTCCCACTTTTCTGGGATGCAGAAGGGATGAGATTGATCGTAGCCACGATGCTAGTGGTCTGCACCCACCCACTGCTTGCACCAGCACAGCACCAGCACTGCCTGAGACACAGCTTGGGCAAGAACCACCCCTAGGCCTTTGCAGACCTCATGCTTCAATGTGAGACCTCACAGAATCATTTAGGCTGCAGAACACCTTTAAGATCACTGTGTCCAATTTTTAACCCAGCACTGCCAAGTCCACCACTAAACCATGCCCCTAAGTGCCACACCTACAAGTCTTTTAAACCCCTCCAGGGACTCCAGCACTGCCCTGGGCAGCCTGGCCCCAGGCTTGACAACCCTTTCAGGAAGAAATTGTTCCTCGTGTCCAAGCTAAACCTCCCCTGGCACAACTTGAGGCCATTTCCTCTTGTCCTATTGCTTGTTCTTTGGGAGAAGAGACCAAACTCCCATCTCACTCCAAGCTCCTTGCAGGGAGTTGTATGTAGAGTGTGAGGTTTCCCCTGAGCCTCCTCCAGACTAACCAAGCCCAGCTCCCTCAGCTGCTCCTCACTACACTTGTGCTCTAGACCCTTCCCCAGCTTCCTTGCCCTTCTCTGGACACACTGCAGCAGCTCAGTAGAACCCACACCCCCCCAGAGGGGGCAGAGCCTCCTGGGGCACTGTGCACCCATCATACCACAGCACCCACCTCTGTAGATCCTTCAGGGAGACTGTGACCCTCAGGCTGTGTCCCAGGAGGAAGAGAGCAGCCAGGATGTCAGCCCACTGCACCATCTCACCCAGAGGACCTCCCTTCAGCACCCGTGGACTGAAGACATCCCCCGACTCCTCCGTCAGGAAGCCAATATGGATCAGGATCTAGAGAGACAAGAAGAATGGGTGCTGGGATGGGGGGAGCTGTGGGAAAAGGGCAATTTGGGGTTTCCAGTCCAAAACGATTTATGGCCCTCTGATTCCCTCCAGCTCCTTTTCAATACTGTAATTAATCAGGGAAATCAATCGAGTGTAAAGACAAGTAATGTGTCCAATTAGGAAAGACCCAATAGACAGAGTCTATCAGCTCCCATCGACTGGCATTCTGTATCTTGGGATCAGCTTCACATTCCTCGTGTCCATCACAGTCCAACCCATGGACTGGCACTGGATCTCCCAGCACTCAGGGACCAGAGGGCCTCAAAAATGCCAATGGGAGGTCCAGCAACCTCAGCACCTCTGCAAAGGAGGCATGCCAGGCTCCCTGCCCCTGCTGAGGGCTGTCTGTGGGCTGGAGGCTGCCTCCCACCCACCAGGACCCATTTCCAAATTCCACTCCATTGTTCAGCAGCACCAGTCCTGCAACATCCCTAGTGCATGCAGAGCTGCACCCACAGACCACAGACTGACTCTGCAGACCCACAGCCTTCCAGAAATGAATTTTCCTCCCAGCTGGCTCCACTCCCCATGCTCCCCACCCCTGCAGTTTGCTCCTACGTGTTTCTGCTCCCTGTGCCTGCCCTTCAGCCTCTGCTCGAGGCGCTGAGCCGCGCGCAGCCACTGCTGGGCCAGGTGCCTGATCCTCTTCTTCATGAAGCTCAGCGACTCCTTGCCCGTGCCGATCAGCTCCAGCAGGTGAGCCAGGTCGCTCTGGAAAGCTGCCTAGGAAAGGAGCACGCTCTGTATTTGGAGTGTAGGGAAAGGCCCTGGGCTGCCACAGGGGCTGGCAGAAGTTTGCCCATCATAGCTGAGGTGCTGTAGGTCCTTTCCTGGATGCACAGCTTCCCCTAGTGCCACCAGACCTGGCATCAGAGCTCCTCCATTTAATGCACTGAAGCCCAGGGGCCCCACTGCACCCACAGCATCTTGTGACATCCCATATTCCTCAGCACAGGAGGGAAATGGACCTGCTGGTGTGGGTATATAGGAGGCCACAAAGATGATGAGAGGGCTGGAATTCCTCTGCTGTGAGGAGAGGCTGAGAGAGTTGGGGTTGTTCAGCCTGGAGAAAAGAAGGGTCTGAGGAGACCTTACTGCAGCCTTCCAGTACTTAAAGGGAGTCTATAAGAAAGATGGGGACAGGCTTTTTAGCAGGGCCTGTTGTGACAGGACAAGGGGTGATGGTTGTAAACTAAAAGAGGGAGGTTTAGACTAGAGAGAATAAGAGATTGTTTACACTGAGGGTGGTGAGACCCTGGCCCAGGCTGCCCAGAGAGGTGGGAGATGTCCCATCCCTGGAACCATTCCAGGTCAGGTTGTTTGGGGCTATGAGCAGCCTGCTCTAGTTGTCCCTGCTGACTGCAGGGGGGTTGGACTAGATGGCCTTGAGAGGTCCCTTCTAACCCAAACCACCCTGTGATTCTATGAAAACCCACAAGGCACCATGGCCCTGGGAACATCTTTTTCCAGCAGCCCTGAAGCTATCCTCTCCCCCCAAGTCCCCCAGGAACAGCAGGACACAGGCTGTCCCCAGCTTACCTGCACCTGGGGCAGTGGTGTGGGGGAAGGTGAAGCTGTTGTCCGGTTTCTCCAGGGCAGGGGAGGGCAGAACCATTCGACCTCACTGAGGTAGATGAGGAATGAGCACTCGGTGCCATCCACGCCAAAGAACGCATAGCAGGGGTCAGAGGTCCACCTGGCCCTCATCCACTGCAAGGGGCAGAGAAACATGGGGCTCACCCTGTGGCCAGCAGGGGACATGGCTGCCTTCCAATCTGCCCCATCTGTGGGCAACCTCTATTCTCCATCACCTTCTCTAGCTGGGAGCTAGAAGTGAGGGGAAGAGGGTGGATGAAGTGCTGCAAACCAGCCCACACCCAGCACCAGATGTTTGCCCACCCAGTGCCTCCAGTGCCCACAAGGCAGAGGAAGAGTCAGGAGGGTTTGCTGGGGGTTCCTGGGGTTTCTAGCACTGATTCCAGCCCCAACACTTGCCTTCCCTGGGGGCACAGCCATTAATCCCTAGGAAATGATAAACCAGAGGGGATTTTTCTGGGGAGCTTTGCTGGGGAGCGAACCGAGCTGCTGATCTCATCGCCTTGGGCACAGCAGGGCAAGGAGACAAACCCACCAGCAGTCCCCAAGGATGATTTCACATCAAGAAGAATAACCAGGGACCTGAGCAGTGATTTATCATCCCCCAGAACATCTCTGGCCAGCATCTTCCTAATTCAAGTACAAACCCAAAGCTACTCGGGAGACAGCTGGCTGTGCCCAATCTGTAAAGCACAGCAATCACCCAGACAGGAGATGGAATTACAGCCTGCCCCAATTAAATTACAGTCCCAATTTACTCAAATGGTGGAAGGCAAGGATGCCTAGCACCAGGGGAAATGTACACCACCCCCCCAAGTATCATTTTAATATACCCTTCATGGAGACTTGGCCCTGCAGAAGCCTGAGCTTGAAGCAGAAGGCTGGGAAGGGGAGGGAAGAGGGAGATGCTTCTGAGCTCACGTGAATCTGCTCTCCAACAAAGCAACCACACTCTGGGCCAAATGGCAGCTGTAAAGAGCAGGCTGGGCCAGGCAGGACATCCTGTATGAGGTGGAGGACTTGGCCACTTCAGCTCCTCTATGCAATGCTGAGTCTATTCCCCAGGCACCAGTGGATGCTCCAGCTAGGTAAAGATGAGGTGACAGTGCTCTCTCCTCACCCTGCTTCTGTCATCAGACACAGAAGCTACAGGCCATCACATGGAGGGCTCAAGGTGGTCTTCCAGAGCTGATTCTGCTGCTGCTGCCTGCACACCTCTGGGTACTGTGGCTTCAGTGCTTCCTACACCTCAAACTGAAGGTATTTGCCTTATTACTGGGGGCAAACAGTTAAATTTGTGTGGCAAAGGCTCCCAGAGGAGGTCTGACACCTCCCTTGTACTTTCTCCTTGCACCACAGCCATGTTTTGCTTTCCACTTCTTTGTCTCTGCTCCTCTTTCTGCAAGGGGCTGCACCTTTCCCATTTTAAAGCCATTCTGGAAAGCATCTCCCTCTCCACTGCTCTTCCCTGTTTAACTCCCAGGGTCATTGCTTTATGCCCTTCCCAGCAGCTTCCACCCCAGGTCAAGACCCTCTCCCAGCCAAGGAACTCTGACTCACCTCCACTTTCCCAGCACAGTCAGGGTACTTGGGATCCCTGGGTACTTCGCACTGGTCCCTCCTGCCTTCCACCACTGCACAAAGACAATTTGGGGATGGGGAGAGCCAGGACGTGCTGGCAGAGCAGCTACAAATGGTGGGATGGGGTGGGATGGGGCTGCCAGCCCCTAAGCACACTCATCACACTGCAGCTGGGCCAGCAGGCAGCCCCATCCCACCTGATGAAGCAACACACCGAGACATGAAAGATCTCCCCTAAGGTCAGGGAGGTAAGAGAGGAAACCCCTCAGCCCTGCTTCAACACCAAGGTCATGCTCCCCTTCCCTACACCTAATCAGATCTCTTCATAGCCCTCCCAGCTGCTCCCAGCCTGGTCCAGACCCCAGGTCCTGTTAATCATCCCTAAGTAGGCTGCAGTACCTGAGGAAGCACTTGACAGCCTTTACCCTGTAACTTGCAATAGAAATTGCCCTGCTGAGCTGTGAAGAAAAGACTCAACCCCTGGGGTCAGCCCTGGAATAAGGCACAAAAGTGGCTCTAAAGGTGGTAGGCTCTTTCCTTCCTCCATGGTTGGATTAACAGAAGATACCACCCCTCCTATGAGCCCATACCTGAAAAACCATGAGGTGGAAGAGGCAAGGGAAGCATCTTGGACTTGATGATGCCAGCCCAAACCCTAGGAACCATGCAGCTGTGTGAAGAAACATCTAGAGAGCCCAGTTGCTTTCCCAGCACTGGTGGACTGGGATGGGAATGTCTCTCTTGGCACTGTATCCCAGTCCCTGCACTTTGGATCCAAAGCACCACATTTTTCTCTCTGGGTGTTTGTGCTGGCTCTGCTCCTCATCTTTAACTCTGCATTTAATTTGGTGGCTAGCAACAATTCAGATTGGTCACCACTCCTCCCCCTCACAGGCATGAGTTTCCCAGGTCTTGCTCCTCTGCAGATTGATGTCCCCTGCTCTTGAGTCTTCCTGGACCAAGTGAGGCAACACTTTTAGGAATCAGACACCACGGAGAGGGCTTCCCTAAGCAACCTCCTTTTCCAGCCTTCCTGGCTGGGATAGTAAGGTGAGAGTCCTGGAAACCTCCTTGAAGGTTCAGACCACATGAGGGTTAAGGCTAGATGACTTGAGGATCTTGTCTGCCTCAAAGAGATGGTGTTGCCACGGGCTGCATCTGCAGAGCTGGACACAAACAGTCCCAGGAGGTCTGCCAAAGAGCTTCGAGTGCCCTACTTAGTCCTGCAGATAGCACTGACTTGGGTAACCTCAGGTCAGTATTCATTGCCCTGCATTTTCACCATTTTTCCCTTGCTAGGCTTGTCTGGATCTCCCTAGGGCACCTGGCTGACATGTAGGAGCAGTGGAGCATGGGGAGCAGCAGGGACACTCACCTTTCCCACTCAGGAGGCTGTTCCGGAGAATCTGATCGACCTTTATTGCGATGTCTGAGACATTCTGAGCTATAGCTTGGATCCTCTCCATCAACCCAGCTGCTGGCTGGAACCTGAGGGGGGGAATAAAATAGACCCTGAAGACTTGGTATCTCCCTGTGGTGCTTATAGCAAACTTGCTGTCCTTGGGACCTGCCAGCAGGTTGAACTTAGCTCCAGGATGGAACACAGGAACGCTTGGTCCAGTGTGTACTGAGCAAGGAGATCATTGCCCTCCCAAGAGCTTTAGTAAAAACCTATGTAAACCAGTATTCTGCTTTTTTTTTGCAGTGTGCTGATAAACAGAGCTGCATCTGTGCATTTGACACGGGGAAGTATTAAATAGGCTGGAAAAAATTGTTTTACTAATTTCAGATGTGCTGTGTTTGAAAATCCTCTGCAGTGATCATTGGCCTTGCAGAGCCTGCAGGAAGCCATGCTGGGGGAAAGAAAAGGAGGAAAAAAAACCCCAGAACACAGAGAAAGGAAGGCAAAACCAGAGGAGAGCTGGGGGGCCTGAAACACAATACAGACAGATGCAAAACACACAGGACATGTGGATGGCCTGAGCCAGTCCAGGCACCAAAGAGTCAGGGAAGCACATGTCCAGGTCCTCCAGCAAGGAGCAGCAGCAAGGGCTGGGGGAGGAGGACAGGGCTGGGGGGGGAGGACAGGGCTGGAGGAGGACAGGGCTCGGGGAGGAGAACAGGGCTGGGGGGGGAGGACAGGGCTGGCTATCTCAGCTCCAGCATAGCCCACAGGCACCAAGGCTTGAGATCACATTCCCCCAGAGGGAAGAGCTTCACATGCCATCTACTGCATTAACCCTCCCAATCAATACTGCCCTGGGTGAGCAGCACCATTACACCATCTCCATTGCACAGAGCCCTGTAAAGGGGCTGGCTGTCAATTAGAACCTGGTGTAATATAAAAAATGGCAAGAGAAGTCAATCCACCAGCACTGATGCCCTGCCAGGCTTGACATGGAGCAAGCTCTACCATTTCCACCACAAACAACCACCACGTCTTGATGAGCACAGTTATGGCAGAACATAATTTCCCTTCCTGCAGCATCTGGGCCATAAGTTTTTCCTCCTGCTGCTGCTGAGATCATTAGAATACAAGAAAATGTCACAGGCAGTGAGCAAAACCAAAAGGGCTACCTTGAATACTCCGGGCTCAAAAAAATATGTGCTGATGTCAGGTCCTTCCTGGGGAAGTTTTATGTCTGCTCTCCAGCAGATCAGTGAACCTGAAGGCTGGGATTTAAAGTACCTGTGTCCTCAAGGCTAAAAAAATCCTAGTTTTATGAACCCACACTGCTTTGCTTGTTGATTTAAAGTCCATTCACCAGCAGCAAGCAGCCCACATTTTTCCTTTTGGCATAGTTTATGACCATCAATATTCAGGCTGCATACCTCCACAGGGAGCCACATATCCTAGGCTTTCAAGAAATAGTAATTAAATGCAGAGGACACCATTGCCCCCAAGTAACTTCCAACCTTTGCAGAGAACAAACCCCAGGTATCCTGCCAGCAGCTGTAACTGCTGCAGCAGGAAGGGCTGCTCAGGAGACCTTGGGACAATATGGGCACAGAAATTAACTGTGATAAGCTCTGCTTCTCAGCATGGCTCCAGGGAGATAAACTGTTCCCAGTCTGAGGGATGAAAGTTCATGAACCCTCCTTTTCTGCAACTCTTTCCCCACCAGTAAGCAGCTCTCAGGCCACGCAGGTGATGCACAGGCAGTTGGTAAACAGGCACACAGCTGGGATGGAAGGTTTAGGAGCAAATATATTCAGGATGCAGTGACCTTAGAGCCAGAGAGCCCAACCTCCTGCTCCACCAACAGCAGAGGGACCTTGGCTTGGTGTTGGTGCTCCTCACTTCTCTCCATCAGGCATGGCAAGGACAGAGGATGAGCACAGCCACGGCAGCTCTGCTCCCACATTTCACAGCACCCAGGGGAGCTCACAATCCAACCTCTGCCTCCACCCAGCAGCTATCCCAATTCTCACTTGGATCCAAACCTGCTCCCAAACACCCAAGTAATTAAGCAAATAGAATCCTAGAATCCTAGAATGGGTTTGGGTTGGAAGGGACCTCTGGAGCTCATCTAGTCCAACCCCCTGCAGTGGCCAGGGACATCCCCAACTAGAGCAGCTTGCCCAGAGCCCTGGCAAGCCTCACCTGCAATGCCTCCAGGGATGGCAACTCAACCACCTCCCTGGGCAACCTGGGCCAGTGTTCCACCACCCTCGTGGGGAGCAACTTCTTCCTAATGTCCAATTTAAATCTGCTCCTGTCCAATTTAAAACCATTGCCCCTTGTCCTTTCACT